>VZSC01012444.1:412449-440744 GCA_013398225.1 Steatornis caripensis
GGGGGGGGGGGGGGGGGGGGGGGGGGGGGGGGGGGGGGGGGGGGGGGGGGGGGGGGGGAAGATATAGATTAAAAATAAATGTAGTTGATGTTAAAGGCATTAAGGCAATATAGAACCTTCCAGAGTGTGGGAGGAGTTGTTTCGGTTTGGGTGGTTTTGCTTCTCTTACAACTAACACCAATGAAGAAAAAGTTTCTTCTCTATTCTTATACTAGGACACCAGGAAGAAAACAGGGGCACAACATTTATATATTTATTGCAAAACGTATGAATAAGCTAAGTAAAGAAGTAAAGCTGAAGATAGTTGTGCACCTGGACATGAAACAAGCAGTTGTTCATAATTCTTGAATAAATAAACTCTGTAATTAAAGATCAGGTCTTTAAAAACCTCCCAAGAATCAGTTAAGACTTGCATGACAATGTTTACCCTCATTGACACTGCTGAATTGCACACACCTTTACAGTAATCTGCGGGATCCTCTTGCTCCTCATCATCGGACCCTAAGATCTCCTCCTCTGGCTCTGGCGGGGTGGGCTCCGGCAGGGGCGGAGGTGGGGGCGGGGGTGGAGGTGGGGGTGCAGAGGGAGCTTTCTGTTGAGGCTCTGGCCTGAAAATGAAGGAGAGAGCACACTTAGCAAAGAGCTTCCTCACAGAGGTAACCCAACCCTTCAGAGGGAAGGAAGAAACGCCTTGGAAAATACCAGCAAAGCGTGTCTCACTTATGTTCTCACTGTCGTCTTTCCTATCACCTGTGGGACCCTAGGGAGTCATGGACACAGATATACCTGACCAAACCAAAAGCGTGTCTGCAGTGAATTTGGACTTACGCTGAAACAACTTGCAGAAGAAAGTATATAATCAGATACCGAGATGCTTTTAGAATTCCTGATAAGTGAATGAGACATTAGACCTATCTTCTTGAGCAGGACTGAGAAGTATCTTTCAGAGAACTCCAAGTTATTCAAAAGCTCCTGCCTGCTAGCTGAAGGAAGAAAGGTCTCATTAATACACAGCAAGAAACGATCGTCTAGCAACACTGACCCAACCAGATGACTTAATGCACTTCTCATCTGTAGCTGCTGCCAAGACTATGGAAAGTTGAAAATACTGAAAACAGCTATTAGGAAGTAAGAAAGACAAATTAATCTTCCTACGTAGCCTATGATGCACTCCCAGAACACCCAAAGCATGCTTTAATATGCACTAACTGAAAAAACAAAACAAATCCACCAAAACCCAACATCACCAGCGAAGAGGTGTTTTTGTCTTGCATCTCCAGCTCAGAAAAAAGAAAAAAAAAAAGAAGTATGTTTTATGTCCTGTTTCGAGAAAGGCTGTACTTGGTATTTCTAAACACCTACAAATTATTCACATTTCAGAATTCTGAGTATTTTCAACACACATAAAAAATGAAATCCAGGACTGAAGCATATCTGTTTGTCAAATAATTAAGAAAGCCCCCTCCAAACAGGTTGATGCTGTTATTTTTTTCTATTCATACTTCACACAAATGAAAAATACATACTTGCCAAATAATGTACTTGCAAAACACATTTGCAAAGTAACTTAAAGCATCTGTGCCATCAAAAGCTGCTATAATTTGCATTTATATCTACTTCAAATCTAACCCATCTGAAAAACAAGTGTTTTGTCATTCATACAATTAAAAAATAGAAATCTCTAACTAGCTAATTTTTCAGCTCCTAAAATTTAGATTCCAATACTTCCTTGACAATGAGTAAAAACTGAATTTATGTTTATCCCACTCCTATAGTCCTCCTCCTTATAATTCCCCCACCACTTTTTCTTTTTACACACTGCAATTGTTCAAGACAGACAGAGCATTTGGAATTGAAGAGTACACAGTTGGTCAGAAATAAATTCCACTGGCAACATGCACCGCCTGCACAGCAGCTGCTATTATGCCTTTGCTTTAAAGGACATCATTGGAAGTTGCATGCATACCAAATTTATCTGCCTGCTACCCCTTTCAGATAATAACATTCTTCTGTTCATTCAGTAAAAGGTCAGACTTAAAAAGAAGTATTTGGAACTAATTTATTAACAGTTTAAGTGATGATGAGAAATCTACCCAAATAAATAAATTTAGGTAATTTTTAACCACATAAAGCTTAGGATAGAAGAGAGAGAAGGCACCCATTTGTAGGCTAAACAATAGATATGTTTGCACATGTTCCTACTTACATAAATTATGGGGGGTTTTTGCCTTTATCTTTCCTTTTGTTTCCAACAGATGTCTCTATATTGTACATTGTGAGGAAAGTAAACCAATACAGCAAATGGAAGGTACAGCAAATTCTCTGACCAGATAATCTTACTACATATTAGATTAACGGCCCTCCAATAGCCTGGTTTCATGGCGTCAGCAAGCTGACGGCCCCCACACCCAGTCTGATGTTGACAGAAAGTTTTAATCAAACAAACCATAGTGTAAGAATCTACACTGCAAACCTTGAAATCTCATCTGCTAAGCCCAAGATCATTTTGGATACACAGATCAAGAGCTACGAACACTTAATAAATGAATGAATTAATACATAATAAGAACTAATAATGCTAATGACGAGCAAGAAAAATAAAGCATAGTAAAATAGCCTGCACTTCATCAATACATCTGAAAGCAGTGTGCCAGGTAACACAGGCACATCCAGCAGTGTTTGGACTCCTTATTTCGGACAGTACCATCATTTTATTTTACTTCATTCTGATCACAAGTTTCCATGTTATTATTTTGGTCACATAAGATGGTACAAATACAGCAATACCTAGGGTAGGTTAGGGCAATGCCATACAGGGGTCTAAGTTCAAAAATCCACTGAAGTTGTGCCGATTTCATCTTTTCAGGTAACAGCTACTTGCTCTATTTCTTCACATGATAAGTATCTTAAAGAGAACTGGAAGCATTTCTGGGATTGAGATTTACACATTTCATTGCTCATTTTGAAATAAACATCAAGGAATACCAAGAATCTCCCTCCAAGAGAGAAGGGAAGTGTACAACCCAAGATTTCAAAAAAGCCAGTATTTGAATTTATTCCTAGAGAAACAGATTAAGAAAACAGGGCTGCTGCTGATTCTGTCTCAAGCTACTACATTTGATTTTATTTTGAAAAGGGTTATTTTTCTCCTGTCTCCACTCCCAGTTGTATTTGGTATTCGGGAGTGTTTTCTTATTGTTCTTTGTGGACATCAGGAAGGAAGGGAAGATACTGCTTTATTTCCTTCTGGAGTTATTTATGATTTTATCTGCAAATAACAAAACACCAATTTAAACTGAGGAAGATCTTTGATTTGTCCTTTTAGCTTTGCTTGCACCTTTTGAAACAATCAAATATTAGTACACCAAGAAGGGTGAAGGAAATAAATGCTGCTGAGTTACATCAGTCTGCTAATTCTGCATTACTGGCTTATTTTGCCTTTTTTTGCTTCAGTTTAGAATTCTTAGCAAGGGATTCTTAGCACTGTTCTTTGTTTTTGTTCACTTTTACATTTCTGGGGTACATGAAAGATCCAGTCTTCAACACTTAACTTGGCTGCTTGAATTCTGCCTACAAGTTGAATAACTCATCCTGGCATTGCCAGAGCTTGCTCTTCTGCCAATACACAATTTCACAGTGTTAGGTAGGACATCAGTCAATGAGAGAACTCTGGTTTTGCTATTTCTTAGTAGCCCTTTTACTGAATTGGCAAGATAAGCTATGATGAATGTTTCAACAATATCTTCCCTTGCAGCATATGGCACGAATTTATTCAGCTTAGATTTCAGTTTTCCAGTATAGCGTTTGTTAAAATGTGAATTATTTTTTCTTCAATGCAGACTTTGAAACATCTTTGGCATTAAAAATCCAGCCATTAAGAAAGCTGTGAGCAATAAACATGTATGTGAACCTCCATTTTCTTTTCAGAAATGTAATTGTCAAAAACTGTAACATAACAAGCTATTCAACAGCTGCATTATTTCAAGTTATTACTCTTTCTTATTTCCTAAAATGGTGTATGTAATGACATGCATTATGTAACACACGCATGCAGAGGCATATACTAAACCTGTTTTTTTCTGAAGTAATCACTTGGTACTCTGTGGTCTACCACTACTAGGTTATTCATCGTCATCCAAGGATAAACAATTAATAAAAGAAGATGACACACCATTCCTAGACTCACAGTATTCTGTCAGTAGGTATGCAGAGAACCGACCATCTCCACAGGCTACAATGACAAACCTTATAATTGTATCGAAAGAAGCATTACAAACAATTAAAAAACACTAGCCAGGAAGTTTTCTCTTTTAATTGCTCTCTTTTAAATGGACAAAACCAAACTTACAGCAGAGTCCAATCAAAATACAATGAAATCCTATTTTTAACCTGCTCTTAGAGGGAATGCTTAGTAAAAGACAAAAAAAAAAGCTCATTAACTTCTCCTCTACAGTTAACTTGAAGCAAAATACGCTGAAACACTGCATGGTGTCTTACAGAAAATCAATTGCCCACTTTAAGAAATGTAAAATTACTGACAACTTAATTTCACTGTTCTCCGCCACGGACATGTTGCTTCATGTTCAACTGGGGAACAGCCAACAGTAAAAGCAATCTCCATAACATTAAAACCTGAAAATGCTGGGAAATTTCTACCATGAGAAATTCATGAAGAACTGTTTGGGTTTTTTGTTGTTGTTGTTGTGGGGTTGTTTGCTGTTCTTGTGTTCTGGAAAAGGTAAAAGAAGAGCAGTGAGGGTGATTAAAAACACGAAATGCCTTCCATATGGGAAACATCCGAATATACCAGAACTCCTCAACCAGGAAAACAAGACAGTGGGGATCTGTAAATCTTGAGAGGCACAAAGAAAACAAATAGGAAATGACTGTTCACTGCCTCTCCCCACACAAATTGAGCCAAGATGACAAAAAATCTAGAAAAAATAATTACTCATGCAACATGATGTTAAAAACTAAAGTCACCTTTTTTCGTCGGACAACACGGATGAGAGAAGTCAGCTAAGTTCAAATAGGGCTCAGAAAAACTCATGGAAGAAAAATAAACTGATAGCTAATAAAAAACCACCTTTGACTAACAAAACCCATCCAGATTGCTGGATCTGGGAAAGCACTCAGCACACCAGGGCCCAACCCTGCATTCTTCCCCAGGCAGCTGCTCCTGGCCAGAGGGAAGTAGATGCACTTTGGGTCTGACACTTCACCGTCAGACATTCCTCCCTTTTCCTCAATAAATGAATTACTTCCATTACTGAAAACCAAAACAGCCTTCAGGCCTCTTTATCCAAAACCCTCAAACACAAAAAATATGGTTTTGTTGTTATTATCAAATAATGGATAATAATGCATTGCAGGTAAGATTGCCATACAATAGAAATGCTCATCTTGTTCTCCATGGGGAAGAGGCATCTAACAGGAGTCCTTCTCTATGAACATTGTACTGTGGGCATGGTGAACTAATGAATTTAGTAACTTATAGACTATTTTTACGTAAACAGAACTTTACCTTGAGTGTAGCTAAAACCTGCACCTAATTTCTCCCTACCTGTAGGAGAGCATTGTCTCAGAAGGAAAACAGCCTGAGTCAAATGAAAAAAAATTGGGAAGGAGGCAGAAACTGATGGGGTTAAGCTAAGAACTACCCCAATCTGAGAGGAAAATTAAATTTTCCTTAAGGTTTTCAGATGAACACATCCAGAGAAATTTTTTGCTAACAGAAAATACAATTAAAAGGAAGTTAACCGACTCCTTCATATATTTAGTAAAACAAAATTTGGAACAAACTGTATTCTAACAATGTTACGAACCTACTGACATGTGCACAGAGAATGCTCTTTGAGGAATTTCAAATTAAAGAGGGGGGGAACAAAAAAAGAAGGCAGGGTGAGGGTAAACATCAGAAGAAATGTGCTATAAACCTCCTAATGTGGAGACGAGAGCTTTAAGAAACCTGCGAGTGGGTGTGGGGGTCCATCTGGAGGGAGCTCCAGCTATGGTTCCTTCCAGCTCCAGAAGGCAAAATCTTGCATGCTCCCGGGCAAGGCGCTCTCAGGTGCTGTAGGGTTTAAAGTCTGAAATCTCTATACACAAGTTTCTTTCAGCTGTTATTAATTGCTTAAGGACTCAGTTATTAGGTTCTCTTTCTGGTTTGTTCAAATGGTGTCAGCTTTACTAGTGAACTCTCCTGCCTGTTCTTTTCCACAAATGCAGATTTAGCTTGATCAGACAGGTGCCTCCTAACAGTGAGCTCTTTGAACCAGAGGCAGCCTTAAATGAAGGCTTTCTAAGTAAATCCACATACATACAACAAATGACGAAACTACAAGAAAGCTCAAAACAACCCTGAAGTTCTTGCTCAAGGAACAAAATGATGTTGCATGTTTCAAGTAAGATTTTAAATTGGTTATAGTTCTGAATAATTTAAAATTTTAATAGTTATAAAGTATTTCTAGTTTAATATTGTAATTATTTTTCATTATGCCAGAGGTCATCTTACTGTTTTTAGAGACAATGTCTATAAATCCAGAAGGAAACAGAGCATAAGGAGACATGTTTTTAACTAACTCCAATAAATTGTTACTGTGAACTTCCAGAGACAGCTTTGCTTTACATGAAAAGCGTTATTTCTGTTCTTACACTAGTGCAAAACCATACTACAATTTCCAGTTCTAGAAAATCAATGCATAGAGAGAGAGATCACTGGCATGTCACAAGCATGGAAGAGTTTCTACATCTGGTCATTACTGAACAAAATTATCACTCCTCCTGGGATTGTTAACATTCCTCCGAAAGCTACCATCATATCGTCAGGTATCAATCAAAGCACCAGTGGAAACCCCTCCTGGAACACAGCAGGCTGAGATATGGGAGAGTCCGTAACCTCAAACGAACAGCAAGACAGAGAATGAATTTTTCATTCCCATCTTGCTTACTAGCCTTTTGGAGGCAACCTTGAGCTTCAATGTATACCCAAAGTCAAACTAAAAAGACACAGAACTCTACCTTCTTCCATTCAAAACAATGGGGGTACTATAAATAAATACCATTTCAAGTAGCTAGTCCTGCAGTCTTATCGTGCCACCACCATAGCCTCACAGCAGAATGCTGCTGCAAACAGAGATCCTTCTCGTTTTCCGCTCCTCACCATAGAGCTTCTCCCTTCCCTCAATACTGTATCTAGTGATTAAGCCGCCATGATGGATAACGAATCTGTGAGCTCTCTCACTCTGCAGCCACATCGGAGGCAAGGCAAGCAGGAGAACATCGCCAAGGGCAGAGCTGAGGGGAACCAGTAGCAGCCTACCATTACATCGAATCACACGTAACATGAAGCAGGAAGGTCCGCCAGGTTTGTAGACATTGCAGGAGGTTCTTTTGGGCTCTCTCTAAGCCAGAGTTACACCAAGTTCCCAGAAGTAATTGGTTTCAAGCTCTGAAAGTCAGACTCAAATGAAATTTTGTTCTCAAACATATGCAATTCTGTTAAAATGTTCTTAAGACTGCAAACCAGAAGTCGAATCTATCCAGGAACGCTAAGTCTTTACTGAACTTGCCAAGGTATTATGTTTTCCTCCTCAAATACTGTTTTTCTTGCACAGTTCTACTTTGCAGACCAGTCATTCAGGACAGACTTGTAAAGGAAAAAATGTCAACAGTTAAAAAACAAAAACCAGATCCAGCTGGTGACACAAAAAGAAAATACCTAGATGTACACTCAGCAGCTTGCACTTTACCCATATTTCTAGTTACCAATAAAGTGTTCTGAAGGCTGAGAAAGTGATTAAAAAAAACCCAAAAGAACACCCACAAATTCCTAAAAGCCAAAGAGGAGAAACACAGCTGTCGTGACTCCATCGAATATGTACTGATCAATGCAGAATACAGAGTTTCTTATATATGCATCCTAACATGCTAAAATGAAACCTCCGCTTGAAGTAAGTCAGATAAGGACCATCGCTGCAATGCAATGACAAAAGCCTAGTTAAAAAACAAGCCAGTCTCATAAACAACATAGGAAGCTTCACCTTCTCCAAATCCTCCTGCAACAAAAGTCCTGTGTCACGCTGCCCGACTCCTTCCTCCATCTCCCTGTGCATGCACATCCGCTGCTGACTGATTAGAAGACCTAACAAGAAACATGGGCACGCAGTAACAAGGTAGCCGCTATTTGCTTTGACTTCTTTTCCCCTTACTACAGTTCAGCTGTGTGATGGATTACTTTTAACAGAATGACTCACAAGCATATAAATGGAAATTAATTATTTTTTTACTTTCTCTTTGGTGTGTTACATTGTAGTATTTAATTTCTGACTTTCTCTTTGGCACCTTAAAGTGTTTCTAATCTTTCCATTAATAAGAGACAATCAGAAAACATGTTGCTTCAGTATCTTACAGTTGCCACCAGCAACAAATTTTCAAGTTTTGAAGGGGAGGGGAAAGAAGCACCCTCTGCTCTCCAACAGCCATATGAGTCCCTGGAAAAGTTAGTAAATTTAACTTAACTTGGCATCCAAACCCCTTAAGTCACCTCCCTCTGAAGTCAAAGATGGACTCAAATATGAATTCATAACTAAATTATGAAACACAGGATTTAGTCTTTGTACAACAGTCTCAGTACAACAACTTCCTTAGAGGCAATATAAACACACACATACACTATGAGGAAGTACATATTCCATTTATATGTGTTAGAAACCACCCGAAGACAACTGTGATAATCTTAAGCATAACAAGCTGTATTAAATCAACATACACAGTGTTTCGCACACCCTTTTACCTATTGAACAGCCTAGTAATAAAGATTTCATAGGAACAGTGGAATTGTAACCCTTCACTTAACATCAAATGCAGTCAGCAGTAGAGTATCTCTTGCTTTCTTTTCCCCCCAAAGCACTGTGGTAAAACGTAATCCTGACTTCATGTGATCATCTCCATGCTTAGTCAATGTTTGGAAGACCCATTCATCCTGTTGGTGCAGACAAGCATTTTGGGTGGGACAAACACCGAGGGACATAACTGGCAAGGATGAAGAAAAAAAAGCCTGAAGGAACAAGGCTGCATGATTGAGTAAGCAATTAGAGGAACTTCTCTGTCTGCAGTAAATACAAAGCATCACTGCAGTGATAAATTCTGAATGCCAGAGTTGGAATTCTACTGATACCAAACTTCACCTTGTTAAACTTACTTTCGAGAAGCTGGAACGAGCAGTTTACATGAACTCTTCACATTAATTGTCGTAACTCTTTCTCAACAACAGACTTTCTTTGAAAATGAAGGACTGTTCTCAGTCCTTCTAAAAACATACAACCCCCCTCCGAAACTTTCAAATGCTAGTAACATCTCCTCCATATAACTTCACAATTTTAACAAATTTCTTCACATTTCCTACTAGCATTTAATGAAATGCTTGCACTGCAGTATCAGTAAATAATAAAAACAAGCTAAACAAGAGCAACTTAAAACTTGTTACCTTAAATATTAGACATAAGTTGAAATATGACTACCACTCAAAAATATTTTGCCAGTGATCAAAAGTTACTAAAATTCTTCCATTTTGGGTAGATGGGTACAATACATGAAATGTCTGCTTTGAGTTTCTCTCTATATAGCACTTGTTAATGTAAGCATCAATTTTCATAACAGAAATACATAAAAGAAGAAGAAAGCTTGCAAAGTCCAGCAGCACTCAAAAGCGAGAAAATGGCAAAATTACAGATGTGTTTTTCATGAAAACTCATTCTCACCCAAATACAGACAAATAGTGAGCAGCTGGTTTTATGTATGCTGTATTTTAAAATATGGCCTCAAATACTTTGAGAGCTGCACCTATACCTAGAGGTGAACAAAATTTCAGCATCCATTCTTCCGTATCTAGTATTATTATAAGCAAGAGAATAATTCTGAAACCTGGACACTGACCATGGCCTAAGCCAGGACCAAGAAATGAGCTGCCAGTAAGCACAAATGTGGCATATTTTTGCTGATCTGCTTAGATCTGCATGCTGGCTTTGCTGAGCTTTCCTTTATCTGAGAGTCAGTTTTTGGAGCAGCAGTTTCATAGAGGTGAAAAGAAAAGGAATCAGGAATATGGCCACTCTTTAGCTGTGAATTACAGTCAGGAGAGACTGGCTTTTCATCTCGGGTATGAGGACTTTCACACTGTAATAAGACTGACTCAACGAGGCCGCCTTCATCTCCTTCTCAGGTAACACACCATGCAATTCACAACCCTTTACTTGATCTTTTCCTCTTCTTGTCTTCGTAGAAGCGGTAGCCAATTATTACTGTTCAGACACACAGAAACACTTTTTATGTGGATAATTCTGTGATAAATTGATCTAGAAGACAACAGTACCTTATGTTCCTGAGGAAAAAAAAAGTATCTTTTTTAAAGTGCCTAGATCTCTGAATATTTTTTCACTTTACTTTGCATACTTTTTAATGCAAAATTTACAGCTGATCTCTTGTCCAACCACCTTATAGAACATGACATCCTTTATTTATTTCATGAAAATTTAACGACGTATGTTTCCAAAAGCTGCTGTACTCAGTGTCCTCTCCTGTCACGTGTTCCCTCAGCGCACAGGTCATTATTCCTCAGTCGGTAAGATTCCTCCACATGCCTCGTTAGCTACTTAACATTCCCAGGGAAATGCCTTTCAACCCCTTATTCCCACCAACCATTTGTCTTGTGGGTTGTAGAGCCCATTTCAGAGCTCTCCATTTTTTTTTTTGAAGCTTGCAAGTGAAGGCCTTTTCATTTGACTGGATCTTGAATAAGCACCAGTCATTACAGGAGAGTTAGGAAAGTCACTTCAGTAGAGTAGAGCCCTGTCCAGCTGGCTTGGATGAGGCAGTTTTGGATACCAAACATTGTGACAATTCCCGATGAGGTTTTCAGAATCTCTTTTGTGTCAGCCAGTCTGAGAATAAGGGTTATCAGACCATCTGACTCATCAGAGCCTTGGCGTGTTTCACCTCACAGCATGGATGCTGGATGACTCACTTATTGGAATATTCTTGTTTCTAACAGCAAGAGAGTCTCATTCATGGTAGAAAAGCACTCAAGGAATCCCAGCTGTCACGGTATCCCAGATGAACATTCTTCCTTGTACAGAAGATGCAACTGTAAAGATGCACCTGCCTCCCAGAGTGAGACCTTTCCCAGTCCTAGCCTTGACGCCAGAACGCTCTGACTGAAGCTTCCCATACCAGGTCAGTAAACTGTATGCCTCAGGAAAGGAAGCTCATCTTGTAAAGGTAAATTCTGAACCCGGTTTACAACCCGAAGTGGACAGCAACTATTACTACCAGGAAGCTACTGCCTCCAGTTCACCTCTTTCCTACGAGTAACCCCATCTCAGAGCTTCTCAGGGAAGCAGAATGGTGTCTGCACCTGACCACTAGAGAGCTGTTTGCAAAACTGAAGAACTTTCAGCTTCCAGGTTTCAAGTCAAATGTCCAGGATAATTGGCATGGCACAGTGAAGGTCAGAAACATTCTGGTGCTGAGTCCTAATGACAGTAAAGGATGGTGGCATCATGACTTCAAACCCATGACACACCACAAGCAGAAACTGAGTTTCAGGGAAGATGGTAAGTTTACCACTGCTGAAAATGGAAACGTTAAGGTGTTATGGTGGTGGCAAAGCTTCTGATCTGACTGGTGCTAAAACTAAGACACACTACATATGTTTGTAATGTATCGCCTTGACTTTCGCTAAGCTGAGTCAGTGCCAAAGCCAGCTAAAGTTTACTCTGGCTCAGTTATCTGACAAGCCTCAGAGAAGTCTTCAAGAAGCTATGTAGACTATCAGAAATAATGGACAGAAAAGAGCTGAAGGAAACCCGAGACCTGAACCACCATGTTTCAAGACACAAAGCTGAGAGGAACTGAAAGCATAGTGGGCTCATCTCACCTTAGGTACTTACAGCCACTGCAGAGACAAAGCTGTATTTCTACGCATGAACGAAGATGTGTATATGCAGTCAGTGCCACTGTGCACACGGGCTATCACTTAGAGCTTTGATTTGCTAAACCTCTGCAAAGATGATAGCTGAAACACATGCTGACTGCAAGATGGGACAGAGATATTCCACTATAAAGTGAGACATCTTTAAATTACCAGCATGACAAGGCAGCCAAGCCTTGGACACCTGTAAAATGCCTTTGAGCTGAATCCTGATTGATAGTGTGGGTGTCAGACATAGGGAAAAGGTTAATATTCCTCTGTGAACATTTTATCTACTTGGATTTCTATAAGAGTACCAGTTAGGATAACTCAGTTCCCTTTAGACATTTGATGAATTCCTGCTAGGCAACACCAGATACAGACTGTGTAGTGCTGCGGTTGGAAAAGAAAGATGATGATTCATCGAGATGAACGGAGCCCTTCACACCTCTTAAGAATACTGCTTCCAGCTAGGTTCATCTTCTCAGAAGGTTCTGACTTCTCAGAATACGCCACTTCACCGAGGTGGAGCAAGCGTAGGAGGCATAGACAAATGCAAAGAGATGAGCAAAGCTTCGTTCTAGTCCCATAAAAATAAAAGAGAAACTGCAGGCTGTAGAAACCCCTTCCCTTAATGACTCCTGATGCCCAAAAGAAAATGTAGTATTTCTAGAAAGTCTTTTTTTATCTCAAACACAGCCTTTCCTTTCTTCACCCTTCACATCTACCTGATGTCCCAGTCTTTCCCTATCAGCAATATTCACAAGTATATACAAGACAGTTTGTAAAATAACGTCCATAATTCTTCCAATTTAATCTGAATTCTCCTTGGGTATCTGTGTATTAGCTACAACCATCTCTTGAACAAATAATGGTGACACCTAATACAGAAATGGCAAGCAAAAATACACAAGGAGGAGCAATTGTACAGAGCTACTGGACAGTCTTCAACAAATAAGGGGCACGAGGGGCCTGGCTTCCTCACAATTCTCAGCAACAGAAGAGAAAAAAACAAAAATATGGAGTCAGAGTTGTCCCCATCCCTATGATCACGCAAAAAGTAGAAAAAGGTATACTAAGTACCATTGAAAGATAAAAGAGGGTTGAAAGAACAAACAAGCAAGGATTATCTTTTGAAAACCCAGAGAAAGAAAACCAGCGGGATAGGATTGCCATAAAAAAAAGAACAAGATTTTTCTGGAAGACCTCAAAGACAATTTTGTGAAAATGATTTTAAAATAGTTCAGAGGTGAAAACTAGACTGAAAAGGCTGACTAAGCCAAAACTCAAGTCTATTTTGTCCTTGTTTTGCCCCAGTACAAAACTTTCTTTGTCTGCAGTACAGAAGACTCCTTGCTATTTCCACACAAATATAGCAGTAATAATTGTGTATATATTTAACAGTGCTGTTCTGTAACGTTAGATAAAAATAAAAATTAATTTTTGATTGCTAATAGCAAACAATAGGTTTAAATTTCCATTGTTATACAGATCTACTTTTTCAAGATTTATAAAAAATGTGAAATGTTTTTGTGCCTTGAAATACATTTTCTATCTAAAAATGTAGGTCTGCATCTCTTCCCTTACATAAAAATACCAAGCAGAGCACAGCAGCAGCCTTTCTCCCAGTGCTGCTGCGTTGCCATGGAAACTGGCCCTGATTTCTACTGCCAATACAGGATTCATGTAAGAAGGAAAAAAGCTTAAGTAATATTTATATAATATGCAACAGAGAACATATATACAACATTTAGGTTTCATTGGAGGCCTGCAGACTGGCTGAAGTAGCTTATAGAATTCTCAGACTGTCCCTATCAGACATTCAAAGTATATTTATATTACTAGCCTCAAAATCATAGCATAGGAGATACATACATACATAGAATTCAGTACATTCTTTTCTCCCTCGTTTTCAATCAAAAAGACAGACAAGCTCTGTACTTCATAAGTAAAAAAAAAATCATGTGTTGTTGAATTGTACTGTGAAAAAAATAGAACTGAATGTATTCCTTTACAAGTGATACAACCCCTTTGCCTTATTCTAGAAAAGCCATGACAGAATACTGTAACGGCTTTTTTGTAACAGATTTTGAGACAAAGGAAAGCCACGCTAACCTTCAGCATTCCCCTTTTAAGAGGATGGCGTGTCTGTCTTCTCTTTCCCCTTACCCACTTCAAACAAATTTCCTGTAAAAATATTGCAGTAAGAATACTGTCCCACAATTCTGGTGGGTTTTGGGTTGCCTTTTTTCTGAATATAAGCTGTGTATGTCCACACAGTTAGCCTTCACAGAACCACAGAAGGGTTGAGGTTGGAAGGGATGCCTGGAAGTTGCCTGGTCTGACCCCCTTGCTGCTCCAGCAGGGCCATGTAGAGCCAGTTGCCCAGGACCGTGTCCAGACATTAATTTTGAGTATCTCCAAGGATGGAGATTCCACCACCTCTCTGGGCAACCAACCCATGCCAGTGCTCGGCTTTCAACACCAGGCATCAGATCAGGAGACACATCCAAACTTTGAAAGGTCAAACAACCCACTGGTTAATGCCCGCAAAATGGTTTAAGTATAAAAACAACTTTATTAGCTTACTGTAAAATTACAGAATGGAAAATACCTTTCAAGTCTATTTAAAAGTGTGGTAAGAGCTGCAGAGACTCTTACACACAGAATAAAAAAATTAAATCTGATTTCCCTCACCTCTGTTAGACTTTATCAGAACACTTTCTCAAAGGTAACACGTTTTGAAAAGAACTACTGGTCTTAAGTAATTTTTTTTTTTGTCTGGAAGAATTTCTGACTAGATATACGAGTGGTAGACACAGAGACATACACACACAGTCTACATGTAGACAGTCTGGGAAAGACTCTCAAAGCCAGGTTCAAATCCCTCATCTGCATGATCTGAGACTTTTACTTCAAGTATCTGTAGTTCCTTGCTATGCCAGAAGCCAATACTCAGTCTATTACTAGAGTCAAGTCTTACCCTCTTTCTCACCTATACACGTTTTCTTCCAAATGAAATGTTTTAAGTTACAAACATTAACTAGAACGAGTTATCTTTCTTGAGACAGAAATCCCTTGAAAAAGCAGCAGATTCAAGAACTTGAGTGCAATGATATTAGAAGGGCACTTCTAGGATGGATCAAAGATCCACATAGCCCAGTATCTTCTATTTAGAAAAATAACCATGCGCAGACGTCCAAGGAAAAGCGTTAAGAGCAAGCACACAGAGATCCTTCCTCCCCCAAGCAGTCCCTTAGTCTCCATCAAATGGCAGCTCACAGGTCACCAGACAGGATTCTCATGTATTTAGTATCTCCCACCTGATACTTATTTCACAAATCTATCCAGTTCCCCCTTGAGCATATGGAAACTTCTAACATCCACATACTATGGCATGAAATTCCAGAGCATACCGACACCTCTTCCAAAGGATCACCTTTTTGTGCTTCTTCTGCATTTGTCATCTCATAGCTTCAACTCACATCTTTTGATTCTTATACTGAAGTGCCTGTGAACAGTCATTCTGCAGTCACCCTCTCCTGGCACACAATTTAATAGACATTTACCGTATCCCCCTCTGCCACTTGTTTTTCAGCCTTGAAGAGTCCTACTCAATTTTGTCTTTCCTCACAGGGAAGTTGCTCCATAATTCAAGATCCTCCCCTTCACTCTTCCCCAAACCCTGTCATGCTGTACCCTTTGTATGCAATATTCCATAGGTGATGCATGACCGGCTTATATTTTGGCACAATGATACTTTCTACTGTGTTGTCTCCTTCTTTGCTCCTAATCATCTATTTGCCTTTTTTAATCACTATTGAACACAAAGCTGATGCTTTTATGAAATTCCTATTTCAATAATAGTTCCCTAAATAATGATTATAACCTCATAATCCATTACTTTATGCGAAAAGTTATGATTATTTTTCAATGGGTATCACTAACATTTATCTAGACTGAATCTCATTTGCCATTTTGACACCGAAAATGCTGGTATGAATATAGTGAACTAGGCTTGACGTAGTTTTTTGACCAAGAACTACCAAGATAAAAATGAAAAGGAGAAATGCATACACTTCCACCAGAAAATGTAACCAAAATAAGCTTCTTTGCATCTTCTGGAAAACAAAGAACTAGTTTTGATTGCAGTTTTTTTCTTCTTTTTAACATCTTAGGTCTATGACTAGGTCATATACCTGCGACTCCTCAGAACTGCCTGATTATTTTCTAAGGAGAGCGTGATTATGCTATGAGTTACTACGTCTTTGAATAGAAGTAGATTAATCAGTAGCTCTTAAAAGAAATGACATTTCCTTTTAAAATATCATTTTACATAAAAATAATTATGTATCTCATGAAATTTAAGTAAATGATATTTTGGAACTGTAAAGAGATCTTAAATTAAAAATATTTACCGAAGTCATACACAGACTCCTGCTCTGATTTACTTATTGGACAGCCCCATAAAACATATACTTTGCAAAATAATGCAGAGAAGACATGTTCTTTAAGATAATTTTATCTTTAGCTCAAAGACACTCCACAGGCATCATCTCTCTTGAACATATGCAATTTATCAATACAATCTGTGACTTCAAAATAGTCATCACATCCACAGAAATTCAAGTTTAAAGAAGAAGTACTCGTGACTGACAGGAAGAAAGTATCAACGTGAAAATGCTAGATACTACAAACTAAACCATAAGAGGAGAATAGTGTTCATCGTTACAATTCTGAAGCCATATCCCAGGAAGATAAAATGCACCTACCTAATTTAGAAAAGCCAGGGGACTATCAGAAACCTAGTTGACTTCAAGTCCCTCTACGACAACAGCAGAAAAGCAGGGGCAATTCACGCATTAGGTAAGTAGTAAAAACAGGTATTTCAAATGAATTATGAGTGCTATATTAATAAATGAACACACTTTATTAATGTAATTTTCCTTTTTATCAGTAGGAGAGAAGACTACAATTGAGAGATGTGGCTATTGACATTTCAGTGATAACTAAATGTTTACACTCCTACAACATGAATAAAATGAATGGACCACGTTACAAAATTAAGTTTTCCTCAGAAAAACAACACTTCTCTGGAAATAGCTGCACTAAAAATATCGTAGTGACAATCAGTAAAGCTAAATGAGAATAATTTTAAAATCAAGTCCATGGGCTTTATTGTTATCTATTTGCAGAAGCCTAGAATTAGCGCAGCCAGTGCAGGCCAGACAGGTCCAAGCTTAAAGCAGATTTTGGCTAAGCAGTCTAGAGAAGATGGTAGTTGCTTCAGGCAATTTATAAATTGGTAGAAGTCTACCATATGTTTGTAGCACGACAATATATTAAAATGCTTATTACATTTTATAGCGTAGTATGTTTCATTTTCATTTCATTATGATGATTGCATAGGAGACCTGGCCTTTATAATTTTATTTATTTATTATTTTTCAACTGATAAGACTATATTCAAATAGTAGCAGGCTGCAACTTAATCCAGTAACATAAAAAAGTCATTTTCCCTTCAGCTATTTCTGTACAAATTGCTATTCTCAGAGATGCATGCCTGTTATTACCTGTGCCTACCAGTAAATAAAAAGTAAAACATCTTTATGAATGATCTAGAAAAATGAATAATGAAACAATTCTAGTTTGAAAGCAGCTGCTCATTTGAGCAATGAGAACTCCAGTACTAAGTGATCTTTGTTCATATATTCTGACATTCAGCAGGATCTTCAAGTCCATCTTCCACAACAGTTGTATCTTCCACTGCACATGGACAATGCGTACGTTTGACAACATTATTAAGAATTTTAAGATCAACTGGGCAAAAGACTAAGATCACTGTAATAAATACATAAATATGACAAAGTGAACAGGAATGAATCCTGAAGTGAAAACTTCTTTTTCAATATGAAATATTAGTTTGTACTTAAAATTTATTTTTCTTACTGTCAGGTCCTGCTGGAAATAGCACCACATTATCTTATATGCTAACACACACTTGATTACATGTAGTTGAAATGGTTTCCAAAAACATTGCCCAGTAATCAGATCTTCAATGACCAAAAGTAAAATTATTATTATAAAGTGGGTTTTAACCTCTGTGGGTTGTTTGGGTTTTTTTTTTTTAATCTGCAGAGTAAATACAAATCTAAGCTAGGAGAAAGACAGCTGAGAGGAAACCTTTCCTGTTCACCTTCAAGGCTTTGCTCACTGACAACTCCAGCGTCTCCGCACACAGCCTCCGGCTGACCTATCCCAGTGAGAGCAGAAAGCAAGTCATAAGATATAAACAGGAAGATGTACTCATTTATTTCCTGTATATTTTCTGACTCCACTAAGAAAAGTATTTAGATCAATTAAAGGAAAACAGAGACGTCAGAAATGTGACTTAGCTCGTGTGTTCTTGCCAGGTTTTGAATTGTGACCGAGAACTGCAGCTACCACAGCCTCCGCTCAAAGAAAGGCATTCAAGAGTGGAGATCACAGCAAAAGGAGTAAGTCATCCAAAGATTTTGCCTCAGCCGAGAAGCAAAAACACCTACATTGTTTTGCCCCTTCAGTCTCTGCCCCTCCTTTTTTGCCATTTATTTCAGGAATTTTACTATAACAAGTGTTTAGCAGTTACGTGATACATTATCCCTATGAAAGTAAAACAGAATCTTCCTAACAAAGGAAGTGTCGGGAGTAGACAAAAATTAAGCACACCCTCCCTTTTTGCAAGGTATTGGCTGGTTAAGTTGCATAAATATTTGGTTTGTTGAACTGTGCTGTATTACATACAAAATTATTCTTACAGAATTAAATGCAACTGTGAACTTGACATTAATTCATCTATGTCACAGTTACTCCAAGTTCAGACACCAAAACGACAAATGCAAGCATGCAACGGGTGGGCCATGATTAGGACCATGTGAGAGCAGCCAATGACACCGTCATCAGGGGCAGAGGTTCTCTTTTGGCATTCTCTACAGCACTATGGATTCTCTAAGTACCTTCACTGTGATGCTGCTATTTAATAGCCAGAACACACACTTACTGGTTCCTAAGATAGCCAAGGCATCTTCCCCTTGCAGCATTCTATCTGCTACTTTTCTTTTGCTCAGGTTAATGCTTGTGTCTACGTCACCTTACCAGAGACACTTCTTGCATTTGTATCAGAGCATGCAAATCAAAATGAAATCAAAATAGTAATTGGCACGAAAAGTTAGTTAACTCTAAACAGGGATAAAATGTTTCAGGAAACATTTCATGAACTTTTCCAACATCCACTGCATTCCAAACAATGACTGCATAGGACACCTGGCATTTATGATTTTATTTATTGTTTGTCAACAATGGTAGATGGAAGAGTATTTTGCAAAACACGGCTCTTACAGCTTCATCAACGATGTTTAAAGGAAGGATCAGAATACAGTACCACTCTTGGTACTGTAATGAAATGAAAATGTCGGAATACACACATACACAAGCCATGGAGCATGCGCACAGGATACCAACACAGATGCTTCAAAAGCTACATAATTTGGCATTTTTTTTCTCTTTTCAAAAAACAGATCTGAAATACAGCCACCACACAATTTCTAGGCTCAAGAAGAGTTTTAGCACAGTTCTGTCAGATGCAATGAAAGCAAAAGATAATCATACTCATTTTGTAGATGATATGAGCATCCTTAAATTTTGCAACAGAATTTTATTCAGGTCGAGGCAACTCTCAGGAACCAGAAACCACGTGAGCAAAACTGCTGCTACAATTTTAAAGAAATATGGCAGCAATCTGCATTGCAATTAATGTGCAATGCAAAACATATGTGGACAGACTCCAGACTGAAATAAAAAAAAATTATTTGCTCCTTAGGAAACAAATCTAAGATTTTACGGTCACACAAATGCTGGGGAAGAGGACTTTAAGAATCATAGTTTGAGACATTATTCCAGATGTCCTCTAAGGAACATAAAAATGTATCTGAAAAGAGGTCTGAGGGAAATGCAAAGCTTTCATTTTTTTCAGCTTACTTATTATTTGCATATACATATTCAGCTTAGAAAGGATTTTCTTTTAAATTTAAGACTCAAATGCAGCAGTCAGGCTGCATACTTGTACAGGAATGTTTCTTTTGGAAAAAATGGAAATACTGGAAAACATAATTTGCTTGTTGCACTGTGTTACCTCCCATGCTCTACTTATTGTAGTTTTAATTCTTTCAGAGTTTTTTTTAAAATTAGTTCTTTAGAGAAAATCAGAACTTGCATGCATACTCTTAGAGCTACATTTGACTACACCCCAGAGCAAGCTCAAACTACAGCATCCCCCTACTCATATATGTATTGTAAACTGAGTTATCACCTGAAAGGCAGGTGCAGACTGCCCTGTCTCCATTCCCAGTGGTGGACGAGCCAGGACAGAAACAAGGCAAGCAGTAAGGCCTGCAAAGCCCAATTTTTTTTAATGCAGAAGAGAATACTGCCGTAGCAACATACATGAAATGAGTTTCTAGAATTTTTGTTTTTTCCTCTGAGCTTGTGACAGTTCTGCAAGGCTAAATAACTGAGCATATGATTCCATGCCTAAAAAAGATTTATGGATATAGACTTGGAGAAATCCCTACAATGTCTGTAATGCTCTGACGTTTTTTTGGGTTGGGGTTTTTTGTGTGTGTGTGGTTTTTTGGTTTTGGGTTGGTTTTTTTTAACTTAAATTACTCTGCTCTTTGAAAGAGACTGGAAGAAACTTACTCACAGGAAGTAACTCACTCCTGGGAAGAATCGATTCTGAAAATGAACAGGCTGCCTAAACTGTTAGAACCATTGCTAAAACCCCCCAGATTTACCAAGCAACCTATCTAAAAAGCACAGGTATTAGAAACACAGTAGTTTAATTTAGCCTATGGCTGAAAACAGAATAACAGTTCTTCCAACTGCTACCTTCTTCCACCTAGGATCAAACAATGGTTAGGAACTATGCCCAAACGACCCAAATAAATTTGCTAAATTTAAAACTTGCTTTTTTTTCTTTACTGTACACTTGAATGAGCTTAAGTAAAACTAATAATTTAATCTTCTACAAGCTAAAAATCACCGCAATGGGAATGAAAAGGACACTTAATAATTCTGTCATTAAGTATATTGCTGCATAAGTGATTACAAATACTGGACAAACTCCTCTGCAAGAAGTTAAAGCTTAAGGTCAAAAAGAGAGAACATGGCTATGAACAAAGTGTCCGTCCATATTTTCCTTCTAAATCAAAATACTGAAAATAGATCTGGAATGTAGGTCTTTGGAGGAATATAAAAAACCAAAATAAAATCAAAAATAGCAACTAACTTAAAACAAACCTTTTATTAAAAATACACTCTGTAGATCCCATTTTTCAGCTCAATAACCAGTGCAAGCCAAAGGAGGCCATGTTTTGCAGAACTAGTCTCCTAAAATAAGCATGCAAAAAGGACAGTAAATTTTAAAAACTACTGCTGCAAGAGTATATGAATAGAACAGCAAGTGACAGTTTTGCAAGTCTGCTTTCAAACCAGAAGAATGTGCCCTCAATCCTTCCAGGATAGGGTCTGTAGTTAAATCAAAACGTATCTGAATACAGGGTCTAATCCACACCGAAAGCTTATAGATGAGGGCACACTCTTCTGCCAACTTAACTTCAAAGGCCATGGTAGGCCATGCTTCAAAGAGACCTAAATCATAACACAAACAGCTCTTAACTCATCTCCTTTACTTTTCCCACCTAATCTACACTACTTGAAAACATTGCAAATAATTAGATAGTTAAAACACGACAAGTTATCCTGAATGATAGGATGAAGAACCATTTTATGAAAACTTTAAATGGATAGTCAAGCCTCAAAACACAAACCAAAGTCACCCAGCATTTGTTACAGGACTCAGCCTTCACTGGCAAGTGCACCATAGTAGTGTTAAAGCTGTAAAGGCCTAAAGATCTAAGTAAATAAGGCTTACCAAGAACAGCAACAATCTTTTAATAAACAGCTCTTGATATTGGGGAGAGAAACTACTGTATCAAAGAGAATTACTCAAATATAATGTTAATGTATCCAATTTATACTCTCATTTTGTACTTAGATTAAAGTGTTCTCATAGGAAACCGGATCATTGCATTTCCTGGACATGGACAGAGTTACTGAATGTCTGTACATTAATATCCAACAAAGCTTGGACCTTAAGTCACTTGCCAATATACTGTACTCTCTCCAAAATTAAGGGAGATCTTGTTAAAACAGAGCATCACTTGCAGGGTCTGACAGTCAATGGGCTGACTTTGAGAGCAGGCTCTTTGTAACAACACTTTAGTCTGTGTAAAAACTGACCTAAAAATAACCCTGAATTTTGTAAGAAAAAGAGTCTAAAGAAACACAATTAATTAAACCATATTTTTATGAGGATTTTTCTTCTCCCTTCTGGCAGAAGGAAGAAACTGCAGTCCAGAGTTACACAACGTACACAGTACCCTAAATTCAAAGTTACACCACCTGCCTTCAAAACTGCAAACTGGTATGGCTGAGTACAATCTTACTCTTGAGCACTGCTCATGAACTGTCATTCAGATTTAAAAAACTTTAAAAAAATAGACTGACAAGTGGGTGTAATATTCAAGCAGCATGTGCTGCACGTACATAGTGGTGAAAGGGAACTCTAATTCTTAGCAGACGATAAGGAACTATTAGCATCTATAAAAATCCAGACTTGAGAAAAATGGAAGTGACCTGCAAGGCAAAGATTTGCTTAGTATTTATTTCTAGTTTCTAATTACAACTCATTTTTGCACTTTTACTATACTTTGACTACCTTTTCCAAGGGAGAAGGAAAAAAAAGGAAGCACATAATCCAGGTATCTATTAAGCATGGAGAAAGAATGCAAGAGGCATAGTCGGCATTCACACAATTCCCAAAGTTGGGGACATGCCAAATAGCAAAGCTTTGCATGGTCGTTTCTGCACATGCTGCATCCCATTTACACATCTTTTAAACACAGATACCCAAACAAGCCTGGGTTGAAGACAACATTAATAAATTTAAAAGTTCGTAATTTCTTGAGATACTGGTTTTGCATTTACAGATCCTAAAATGGGTTGCATTACTACTACATTTTTTAAAGAAGATTTTAAGAAATCTTTTATTTCCTTAAACTTACAGCAATCACGTCTTTTTTTTTTTCCCCCTAAAGAAACTTTTTGAGGAGTTCCAAGAAAGATGAGCAAGAATACACCAGCATTTTCCATGGAAAATATAATTAGATTGTCACTAATCTGAATGGTGTCAAAAATTCATGACTAACCTTACAAAAGTGCCTCCTCATTTTCTAACATAAAAGGGAGAGGTGAAGCTTATTTTTATACAATGGTAATTTCCAGCATTTTAAAATATTGCTAAAGCTTTGGATGAACATGGCTCATAGCTTTCAGTAAACAAATTAGCATGTGGGTGCAACCAAAAATTTTATGGCAGTACTATGGCAAACAAAGACTGAAGTTAACTGGCAAGACTCTAGTTAAATTGCTGCGAGAGAGACGGAAACTAAGCTGGGAAATCGTCACACAGATCTGAAGCACACACAAATGACAAGGTGGATGGGATCCCAGCTACCGTATGTAAGCACCAGAGAACAGAATTTACACACCAGTTAAGAAAACAGGGAAGCAGCAGTTGCATCTATTTAAATTAAAAATGGACCCTATTTATCTGTAAGAACAGGTTATATGGTAGCTTGAAACTTCTTAACTGCAACAGAAGCAAAAGACTGAATAAAGAGCAGAAGAGAACTGCTCGATTTTTTAAGTTTCTCATTTTTAAAACAATTCAGAATCAGATTAATTCAGAAAATGTTCAAATTAGGAAGACAACAGAACTGAAATTTTCCAAGAACTAATATTCTTCTCACAAGAAAAAGTTCTGGCTTTGGATCTCTACACATTAAAGAAGCACTCCAAAATACTGTCACGACTGAGTGACAGAACACTGGAACAGGCTGCCCAGGGAAGTTGCGGAGTCTCCTTCTCTGGAGATATTCAAAACCCGCCTGGACGTGTTCCTGTGCACACTGCTCTAGGGGCACCTACTTTAGCAAGGGGGGTGGACTACATGATCTCCAGAGGGCCCTTCCAACCCCAACGACTCTGTGACTTCATTGATTCTGTATGTACTTCCTGTCCTTCTATTTCTATAAAAATATATATTAAATGTATACCATGCATACATAAAGCAACCACAAAACCAGGTAAGTACTAAAAAAAGGTTTGTCCAGTTTTGTGTGAAGCCCATGACCTTGCATCTATTTCATGTAAACTGTAATTACCTTGCTACTGTCACAAAAATTGTCTTGCACCTGCTTACTAGTCTATTGCTTAAAAAGCAAACAAACAAAAAACTTCCAAAATACTTTGAAAACCTTTAAAACCAGAAAGATGCAGGATTACGTACCTTCCTTTTACAGGTTCTTTACACAGTTTGAAAACCTCTACATTTTCTTTTTGGAATTTAAGTATTTTTCTTGCTTCTTCTTAGACATTAAACTACCATCTACGTTAGAAGATTCTGTAGGTGGTTAAAAGAATTAGGTGATTATGACCTGAAAGACACTCTGGATGACTAACCTAAGAATCAAGATGAGATGTGAGGTTTTATTCTGTTTTGTCCCCTCCACCCCAGTCTGCCTTGATAAAGATTCAACAACTCTGCCACTTTAATTAAAACAGTGAGAACTACTAATGCACATCTGACTCATGCAAAAAAATCTCCAGCAAAACATAGAGGATATCAGACTAGAAATTCTATTTAAAAGATGTAAAAAGCTGGATGAGAGTATCAAAAACATTTCGGGGAGTAGGAGGGGAACAGTCCAGAACACCTTCATAACTTCTGTATACATTTTAAAAATAAAGCACAAGCTTATTTCTTCTTTATTCTGTACATGGCATGTTCAAAGTTACAATAATTAGGGAGGAAATAGTTATGGCCTTTTGCTTAGCACCTGAAATGGCTTCAACAAGTTACTATTCCCCATTTCAAAACAGTCTTCACAATAAAGGTCTACTACAGAATTATTTTCTAGAAAAAGAACACTGATTTTGTGATTTTTACAATATACTACTTATCACTTCCAAACACATACACATTCATATTTTCTTATCTACAGACCTGGGAATTTATTCAATGATCTACATTGAGCAAGTTCTTTAAAAACTTCCCATGAAATTGCAACACTCAATACTTGTATATGTGATTTGTCCAAAGTTCTCCAATTTTAATACAAAACAGCACAACTGTTTTTCTACCTGTAGAGAAACAGTAATCAACAGTTGCATATTTTTATCTTCAAAAAAATATTTTTCTTACCTGAGGAGTTAAAAAATTATCAGTGCCAAATATGATCCATTAGCACTCCATAAGAAAAAGTCTACATTTACTTGGGCCATTTTCATATTACAACTCAATCTTCTAAAAAATAGCACTTACCTTGATAATACATGGAGCTACTTTGAGTTCTGCTAGCAGAGTAACAGCCACACTGACTCAGATCAAAGTTGTATCTAGTTCATAATCCTAATCCTGACAGTGGCTGAAAGTGGACATCTTGGGAAGGGTACAGGAATGATCAAACCCATGACAACAGCCAAACACTGGCTCAGTCTGCAACCATTTGCCATAGGGATTTCCCGGGCCACAAATGGGATCTCTGTATTCAACAGCCTTCAGTGAAGTAATTTTCCTATACATTTGTTCAGTCACCTCTTGAGCTGATGAAAATTTACTATTAACATCCTGTGGCAAGGACTTCCACACACTTAACTACCCACATTTGAAGAATAATTTTCTTTTGTTTGTTGGAAAACTGTCTGCAAGTTTCCTGTACCAGAAGAAACAGTGGAAAAAATATTTCATATTTACTCTTTTCATATCACTCACAATTTTATAAATTCCACTCACTTCTCTCAATCATTTATTATTTTCTTTCTGATACGGCGAGCAGGCACCAAGTGCCATATTTAAGGCACAAAACACAGCATATTTATCCACTGATCACGATTCCTTTCCTGACAGTCCCTAACATCCTACTTGCAGTTCTATTACAGCACTGAGCTGTGACGTTCATGGATCCAGTACTCCTCCAATATTGATAATAATTGCACTCGATCCCATCACTAGATGTGAAGGTTCTTCCCTCACGAGCTTCATTTTACATTTATTACACTTTTAAGTACATTATCTCCCTCTTGTAGAGGTTTTTTCTGAAACTTTTCAGCAATCTCCCCATTTTACTGTGCAGAACAAATCAGTACAATCAGTACTAACCATGATAACAACAGGAGGCCACACTCCCTACTCCGTTTTTTTTCACCTGTCTCCAGCTGCACACTCCCCTCCTGCTAAATCTGGGGAAAAAATCCCGAACGCAAATAGTTAATATAGTTAATGTTTCTGTCTCACAAGTTAAAAGTAATGCACAGAAGCACTGTGAGTGATACAGCTAATAGAAGACAGAGCACAGAATAAACACCAGCAGAAGAATATGCACAGCGGACCAAGCAATCTCACCTTCCTTTCCTTACTTTTTTTCACGGCAGGGAGCTAATCTCATTTCTTACTTTCCCGGGGCTGAGAGTGGATCTGTGGCTCAGTCATATGTACAGAGTCAACCTGACAGCTTGCTGCCACTCTGAAAGAGTCGGTCTTGCTGCTCTCTCTCATATTCATGGGCAAGCAGTCCTGCCCTCTCCTTTCTAGCAGCACCAGCACCAGTTTATTCACTGCTTTTGGAGGATTTCTAACATGCTGAAGCATAATGGGGAAGTTGTAAAGTGAGTGCAAATGCAGGGGTAAGATGAAGTAGACAAGACTGCAAAGAAGATGGATCAGTTATTTCAATAGTAAGGAGCTCTTGGATTTGCTGTTATTCGGTAAACTTCTGAGCAATATTTATTAGAATTATCTCTTTAGAAACTGTCAGTGAACCTTCACAGCTGCCTTAGGTGAATCCAAGTTGATGCTACCAGTGAGAGTGACTGTCCTGCTTATTTCCTGGGATTTCTTCTTCCTGCATTTATGCTCACATTGCTATGCTATGGCTATGCTACGTAGCTCCCTCAAGCAGCTAAAAGCCTCCCACCATTCTCTGTGGCAATTTTAAGGCTGATCAAGCTTGATCCAACTGACTGCATCAAAAACAGCAGTGCCAGCACTTGAGAAGAACAGGAAGAAGCAAGTGCCAGGGATAAGGTGAGACTTTAAATGTAGGCTTAAGACAACTGTGAAACTGTGCTCTTGATGTGTATTTTCAACAGGAAGTATCTCCTCCAGGAAATTTTACACAGAACTTTAAAACACTATGCAGTAACACCAACAGTTCAAATAGCTTAAAAGGTAAATACACATGGTACATTATGAATTTCTCACGAAGAACAAAATTCTGAGGTTACTATACGCCTGGCTGATTCACCCCAACATTTGTCCTGTAATGATACTGAAACAAACATACATATACACAGACACATATCAATCTTCTTATACTCTTAAGTCTGTGCAGTACAGACAGCCTTGTATTGAAAAAGCATTAGCATTCCATGTAGGTTTCAGCATCACCTTAATTAAGCCTTATGGACCTGATTAATTTGACATTTTGTATTGTAAATTCTGATAAAGAAGAAACAAACTATTTTGAACAGATACTGACTTTCACAATGTAGAGAATCTATAAATGAGTGAAAACATAAAGATGGGTATTATCTCTATTTCGAGCTGAGACAGTTTGCCTGAGGTAGAAAGCTCTTATGTTTTACTGTAGGAAGAGGGTTCCTCTGCCAGGTGTTGCCTTTCTTCTCAGAATGAAACTGAATCGTGTAATATTTTTAGTCACTGATATTTGAACTGTAATTTCTCAGGTCCCTCTTTCTTTTAAACTGTTCCAGAGAGAGCAAATGCCATCACCCTCCCCAAGTCACCTTGTCAAAGGCTCGGTGAATTGTAAATATTCTTTTCCTACCTCCAAACAGGACTATCAACAAGGCAGCCCTGTCTCCTGGGGTTACTAACCCTTAGATCAAAATGTCTTTTCGTACTAGCGTGACCTAGCTACGTACTGTTGTTAACTTTAAAGCTTAAACGTCTTAAACATAACAGGTTTTGGGCACAGTGAACTTGAAACAGTTGTTACGGTCTATAATGGGTGCTTTCATGTTTCAAACGAGTCTTTGATAGCATTAAGATCTCCAGCTCCTGGCTGATGTACCCAGATCACTGAAATGGGCACACACACATATAAGGTAATTTTCTAGAGCTTTTTGTTGGTCCCCCCCCCCCCCT
>VZSC01012444.1:450127-461043 GCA_013398225.1 Steatornis caripensis
CCTTCACCCCCCCCCCCAAAAAAAACAAAACCCACACAGTCCAAAGCAATTACACATCAAATCCAGTCAGACTGTAAAGTCTGTGAAGAATTAAGAATTTTATAAATAACAATTACGAAATTAAAGGCGTTGGGGGAAACTTGAGGTTATCTATGCCTCTGTGTTTGAAGCAGAAAAAAACATCAAAAAATGCTGTGCCTGTGATCTTGGGAGAGAATTATGGGGTGGGGGTTGGATGTTGGTTTTGGGGGGGTTGGCGGACAGGTTAGTACAGTACTTGCTAGACAGGCAGACTTGAAAACATCAGCAAAATAGCTGCTTGCACTTTGCTTCTACTCTGCTCAGGCAAACAGAACTCTGTTTACATTCTTTGTAAATAAACAGGACTGCACATACACACACAAAAAAATCTCAAAACTCTCAAATCACATAATCTATTTCTCTTCCTGAGAGAAGCAACTTGGCAAAGCCTCAAGTATTAGCTAGCTCTTGGGCTCTTAATAGTAGAAATAATACATGCCAGGTTTTCTAAATACAGATGTCAGATAGCCAAATATTGGCTAATACTCATTGTGGGTCTGTGTTTTTTACCTGCTCAGTTACCTTGCAAAGGAATTGAGCAATCTCTTGATGCTTGCAGGTCAAATTAATGACTGGCCTTCCTGTCCACCTTGGAGGCATTACCTCTTCTTCTAAACAAGGATATACGTTTCCTTTTTGCCTTTTTTTAAACTGTCCCAAGAAATACTTTTTGATTGCTGTTATCAGACCAAAATGCATAGAGGTATGATGCCTAGTTGAGTTGTTTAATGCTCCAGAATTCCTTACTATTATCATGTGTCTGTCTGCTGTCTTACCTCAAATGGGTTTTGCAACAAGCACACAGGACAAGCTCAACACAGTAAGCAGCACTGCTTGCTTCCAGCCATTGCTGAGCTTTGCCTTCATTAGACATATGAGCCTAAGATCTCCAGCAGGTGTAAGTGTGAAGCACAGAGTATATATTTAACACATTGTAAGAAGATACCTCACTCTTCCTTTCTAGAAATACAGGTCTATAAACTGAATAGGAGTTAAGTAGTAGACAAAACTCTGCAGTACTGAATTTTCAGGAGACTGAGAAGTCATAGCAAAGGAATGGTGCATTTTGTATCCTCAGCTGATCTCAATCTTTTGGATCCACATGTGAGATTGCCAAAAATCTAAACAGACCTAAATCCAGTTCTGACAGGTGCTACTAGGCCCCCAGGAGACCAGTGTTAGATTATCTGATTAAAGGTTAATCATAATAGAAACATATGCAGAAAGGATCAGGAGAGAAACAACAGGCAGAGAAACCCTAACAAACTCATCAGTGAAAACTGAGCACCTGAATCAGCTGCTCCCAAGACCATCAATTAGACCATATTCCCTCAGTGTGAAACCCACCAAGATGAGTCAAGGAGGAAAAACTCTCCCCAGAAACAACCTGAAAGCTAAAGTCTATTGCCTTAAGTGGTACAGGACTTATTACGGGATGCAGCAAGGAAGAATATTTTGGGACTGTGTAAAACTTATTGTGGGATTGTGAGAACACGCAAGACATTATGAAATGTTTAGGGGAACGCATTAGAGGCAGAGAAAGACATAGATAAAGGTGGGTAACGGAGAAACAAGTATGGTAAAACAGCAAGGAAAAAGGATAAATGGGGGAGGTTCAGTGCAAATGGGTGGCTGTCAGTGCACTTGCCTGACTGAGCCCTGCCCGATCTTGACAGTCTATCCTATATTGTCATTAAACCCTAATTTCTGACTTCTTTGTGGATGCACGTTCTATTCTCGGGCTGTATGTATGAACTCGAGCCAACTTCAAGCCAAACCGGCCAGCAAGTAGATAAGAGGTTTAAGTACCAACAACTGGAGTAAGAACACAAACCTCAGGGGCTCATGGGTCTAGAGGCCAACAGCTGGGAGACACCAATGTGTCAAGGCTTCAGCAACTACACAATCATTGAAAACCAGCTACTAGGGGGACCCATATAGCATATGCGTGAGTTTCTGTGAAAATTCCACTAGTGGACTTCCATCTTGAGGAGCTGGAATGGAAGAACATGACGGGGCTGTCTGTGCAGTTCTCGCTCGAGTGCTCTGTCTGTGTTTATGCGGGTGCCAATAAAAGCACTGGTTTAAGTCTCTGTTGATCTGTATGCCCAGCTGTGTACGCATTTTCTGTATGTGAGCGTGCGTGCATGCATGCACACCTATGGGGGATAAGCGCTCAGTCTCATTACTGGCTGGCCCTGGAGACAAAGAACTGCAGCAGTCTTGCACTGACCTATTCAGCAGGGACAGGAGGTATGCCCCTGGGACCCAAAGCCCTCCACATTTGGCTACTTCTGACAACTAGCATGGCTAAAAGGACACAAACCTTTAGGAAGTTTCTTAGCAAAGCTATCAGTAACACTTTGAAGGTGAAGTGTATAAATCTGCCTTAGATTCGAGTTCACGGTACAAGCTTAAGCTGTCCTGGCAACTACTGGAACACACCCCGTGCAGTTTTACACACCACTGAACATTTAAACGATAGTAAAAAAAAAATGTATTAGCATTCTCAGGCACCATTCTCTTCAATTAGATGTCCTCTGGTTCTTTCAAGAGCCCTAGAAATTCCTATGTGCTAAACACGTCTGAAAGGAATCTTGACCGGATCTTTCTTACATCTTTTCTTTTCAAGCCAGGACTCAACTGTACACCATTATAACAGAAGAATAACACAAAAAAAGCAAAAACACAGACGAAGCAAAGTAGATGTCAATTAAATTACAGGAACTTATTCAGTAAGTTTGCCTTGGACAAATTTGTAGACACATTTCCATAAAGAGCAATAGCACCTTTAAATATTAACGGTCTGCACAAACAATCATGCATTCTCTGGCAGCATACTACAGCCGAGGTGCCCAAGGAACAGGGTCTATGCTAATTCACCCACAGATATCAAGAGCACTTCTGAGAAAAGGGAAGACTTTTTTTCTTTGATCATCAATAATTTCTTTCTAAATTCTGCATTCTTTCACTTCTGTTGTAAAATATAAGCATTCTGAAGAAGGCTGTATCTTTTATTTGGCTTTCTAGACTAATATTCCAAAACACTAATTAGCTGGGAAGGAGACAGTGAGACTTCAAACTAAGTATATAAAGATTACTTGTACTCTTATTTTTATTATATTAGAATGAAACATTTAATTGATAAAAATGTACTTCAGAATCACTGTGGTTCATCATCACCTTCTTGCCTCTTAGGGAAGTCTTGGTCCAAAGCTGTATCACAGTCTTCTCAGATTCAGACACTTGTCACAGCTAAGACACCAGGCAGCAGTGGAAACTCCTGATTCTTGTCACATATGCAATGGGAGCTGTCAGAAAGGCTTTACACTGTCATATTGGGGATGACAAAGCACCGCTTGAGGAAACCACCACACGTGGTCTCCTATGGGTAAGGTAATCCTTTTATAGAAGGATTCATAAAGAACAGAGCTAATTCCAAACACCTTCCATTCTAGTTCATGGCATGAAATAAACAGAGGTTGATACGTCTGTTTGGTATGTGGGCACAGCAGGACCTGAAGACTTCTGTGGACAGTGTCCATAGCAGCTGAAGATGACAGACGACGAGAATCTGCAGGTCCTTATGCTGGATACAGGGTAACAAAACAGCTGTCCACTGAACCCATAAGAATTTCAGACCCCTGGATATTCTGATACAGTGGTTACAAAAGAAAATAATACTGTCTCTTTACAGTAGTATAAATGACAAAAACAGTTCTCCCAGTTTCTGCCAGAACTAATGCTAGTATTTAAGCTTTGACAACACAGAGCAAACCCATAGCTTAAGAAGAGTTTCTGCACTAATATGGCCTTTGCCCCACAAAGATATACACTACTCTATCCCCATGCACAGTAGTGCTGAGCAATAGAAGCAAGGACAATTCTTTGCCTTCTTAGGAAGCCTTTGAACATCCCAGTAGATGTGGGGCATAGGAAGTTGTTTCATGAAAACAAAGCATTGAATTCTTAAAATGCCTCATGTTACTCCAATGACATCTTGCCAAAGAAGAAGTAGCTTTAAGAAATTCTTCTCCCTTCCATGGAATTACACTGCTTCAGTTTTTGGAAAAAAGTCTTCAAGATTAACCAGCAGAACATTAAAATACAGATGTTTCACAAGCTTTCAAGAGAACAAAAACCGATCTTTTAGTAAAATGAGTTTAGTAAATCAACAATTTACAGCCATTTGTTACTTCAGCAGACAACAAGATGTTAGAATTAGGACACATTTATAAGTAGACAGAGGTTATTTAAAGTGCCTTCTGAACATCCTATTAAACAAAACGGCCAAAATTTCATAGAAACAGAACATCTACATGGGATGTTGTTCTCATCTTGAACATTGTCCAATCGTGGAAGAGAAGCAATCAACCAGTCTGACCGACTTAAACCTACAAACAAACGAGGAAAGCTGTGTACACAAACTCTGTAAAGGGCTGGCACTCCTTCATTTCTAGCATATGTAAAAGGCAGAGGTTGGAGCTGCACACATCTGTTCTGTAATTGGAGCTTTAAAGAATAAAAAGAGAGAAAAAGAGTGAAGCAGAAGAAAGGGAAATACTTGTTCACTACCATCTAGTCACAATCAGCAGCATGAGTTTGGTGGGCATCCTAGATGAGATAACTTTCGTATTTGTTTTTAAGGTCATAGTGACTGTTTAGATTTTGACAGAGAGTTTACCCAAGCCTAAGGGTGAGTCTTGAAGAAAATACAGAAGCACCTGGGACAGGTATTTGCTCAGGACTGTAAAATTCCTAAAGACAGAACTAGTGAAAGACCTTCTGGTCACAACATACTTTGGACAGAAGAGGCATTTTTTAATCAAACGGAAAGACTGATGGGTATCCTCCAAACTGTATGGCAGGATTCACAGCAACTCGCAAGCTGAGAGATGTCACAATTTCCTGATAATATGCTTGTAATACACAAAACATGCAACAAAATGGAATGCTTAAATTGGCATACATTTGGTTAACCTGTTGCTTAGCATCTCCTGGTAACTACATCAACTGCAGATCAATGAAAATACACGTATCGCATCACAGTAAATTTACTGAATTATATTAACATCTAAATATTTTATTATTCATTAGTAAGTATATAATGTGAAGATGCAGAAAACCACAAATTAGTTTATCCCGTAACACAGCACAGCTACAACAGAAATGCAGTCATCTAGCGTTAAGTACACACTGTTTTATGCAATCTATCAAATAATGTTCCCTTACCATCTGTCTAGGGGCCTGGACTGGACGCTTTAGTGAAGTCATGATTAAGGCAGTGATTAGGCAAAAAGTTTAAAGTCACGAAACAGACTGAATTTGTAATACAAAAGGCTTTCCTTAAAATGACCCGTTACATTTTTGCTGATGTTTTACCCTGAAGTGGAATCGGAATACGCATTTAATTTAGAAACAGAAAGTATACTGATCACGTTATAGTTTTCAGATTTTTTACATACATTTTTTTTTTAGCCATTAACTGAGTTCTAATCATCACTGGATTGCTGGAGTTAGTTTCCAGTGAACAGTTCTCATACAGGAAAACCCCATACAATCCCCCCAGCACCTTCAATCTCTCCCTTTCCCAAAGTTCTCTCATTTTAGTTTGAACAGTAAGTGCCAAAAAACAAGATTTGTTTTCAAAAGGTGTATCAGAAATGTCTTTGTAACAAATATCTTGCAAATAACTGCATGATGAAAAGCTCTTAAGGATAATGAAAAAAAAACCCAACAGAAAAACGTCAAGTAGTGCACAGACCATCTGAATAGTAGGGGTACCAATGACACATTTCACTTATGATTAAACATCAAAGCACGTTATTTTCTTACGTGTAGCAGAAAATCCAGATAGACACAGAAATAAGTCAATCACTGTAAAAGAAAATACACTTCAGATTCTAAATTTTTTCAAAGCCTACTGATGAACTGATACAGGTACTATCAGCTTTAAAAAGAGTGTAGTGTCCCCTAAAAATACCCTCCCAAGCAAAAAAGCTTCTCCACGAGTGCCTGCTTATACATAGGCTATTTCCATTTTTGCTTTCTACACAAGCACAATGGCACGTTGCAGCATTCCTTGTCTCTACATCCCTCTCATACTTCACTTAAAAGCCTTGCATGCTAAACAATAAGTCTGTGAAACCTTCAATGCGAAAAATACACAAAACATAGGATTTATTTTGGTAATCTAAAATTAAGTATCTAGTCTAATAGTCTGAATGTTGTGAGTTGACGGTTCTACTTTTAACAAGTATTTTGTTTCTGTACTTCATTACAAGAAGTAGTGTATCCACAATTAAATTAAAGAAAGAAAAAACACAAACACAAAAAGAGAGATTAGAAACAATCCCACGTGTTCTTAAACCCGCAGGAATCCTTTAGTATCAGAACTTGTTTCACAGTGCCTCATATATCAACTAGCATTAGGTCTCCTCTTAGAAAAGAAAGCAGACAATACTCAGTCTCCACCTTTTTTCTTCCTCCTCATTATTTTAGATTTCTTCCTCCTTTACTTTATCCCTGACCGTATTCTTGGCAGGACCTGATGCAGAAACCTCGTAAAAGCATTGAGAAATACATTAATTTGCTCTGCAAAGATAAATTACAAAGAGAGATGGGTAAACATAGCCCAAGGCTAAAAACAAAACAAAACAACAGTTGCCCTTAAAGTAACACAAACTTTGCTGTCCCACTGTCATTTGAAAGTATCTTCCCTTTACTGCTACTTATAAAACCCCTCAAAATCATGAAAATGGAATTATGTACACACTGGTTATCTACTTTAAGACTGTTCGTGAGTGGCTGCTGTTAATTTTTTAAAAAAACCACTGAAGCAGAAATTAATTTTGAAGAAACATGCAATGCACCTTTGTAGAAAGATGAGAAAAGAGCAGGTCAGATGCTTGAGAATTATCAGCCTTGTTAATAAACTTTACCAGCAAATGCCCCATGGTCAAACTGCATTGCTAAGATGACATAAATCTAAAATCAGAGCTAGAAAAATACTGAGTTCTTTGTCCTAAAATATGAAAAATAAAAATACTATATACATTGGGTTTGCAGTCAAAAGAGTAGAAAATCACCCAGTCACTGACTTTTCTCAAAACGAAACAGAAACTTGCAAGGAGTTCCACAAAACCCTCAAAAAGGCAAAAAAGAAAATCTGTACAGCTCAAAGCGTTGACTACCATGTACATGAGAAGACTGCGTAACTCACACAACAGAAAGGAAAGTATTTTTACTGTCTTGGAGGGTTCTTGAAAGACCACCCTCCTCTGTCTGGCTGCTGCTACTTGCTTTCTAATGACATTTGCAAGGCTTCCACAAGTAACCTCACGCAGCCTCCCCTGAAACATACAGAACATGGGAGTATATTGTAGTTAAATTACTACTTACTAGATAAAGAAACTAGGTGTGTGTCACATTGTAGGCATGCTGTAGGAAAACATTTCCAGGTATACTTAAAGCTCAGACATCCAAACAAATCAATTCAGTGTAACAAGTTACAGTAGGTTACCTGATCCACTGTAACCGTCCACGTGCACACGCGCATCAGTAGTTACCCGGGTTACCTTATCAACAAGGAACGAGGACTTTGTCACAGGCTGCTAACATGTACACAGGCAGCATTAACTACTCAGAAACTTAGGACTTACAGATGCTGCCTGATTGTGCCTGCTTAATTAAATACCCCATAACACACGAAAAGATAGGTATCTTATCTCCCTTCATCTGCAACCACAGTTTTTCTAGGGGGAGGAGGAGTAGGGGAAAGGAAGGATGAACATCACTACAAAAAAAGGTCTCAGATTCATATTAATTTCCTTTTCAATGTTGCAATGTCTTTAACATCTCAGAGGATCCTCAACAAAAGGTTTCATCTCACTTTCCTACTAATGTCTCCTAAAAGGCTCTTCAAAACATAACAGCCAACTATCCTAAGAGAATGCTGCAGGATTTCTAACATGTTGAGCTTCTGTAACAGCCAAACCAACCGTTACAGTCCAGCTTCCTTCTCATCATTATTTTCTTCTAGGATAGGGTAACATGTTGAACTTGCCAAGTGAGCAAGAAAATCTACAAACACTAAATTGTCTTGTAAAAACAAAGACCAATCAAAGAAAGAGGCAAGTAATGGGGCTTCTCTCTCATTCCTTCTCTATTCCCATTTCATCAGTCTCTGTAAACGCACAGAGCACCTCCTCTCCCCTCCCCTCCTGCTATGCAAGCACTGTCTAGCAGCCTGTGCTAGTGTGGAAAACAAGAAACAAGCCACGGACTCAGTCTTCAACCTGGCATTTCCACCCAGAGAACTCAAGCTTCTCAAAAAGTCCGATCTCTAGGAGCAAAACTGGTAATAAAAAAAAATACGCAAGTATGAATTCCCTTTCTGTGTTCGTCAAAAACATGCGTATTTTCATGTCTGTACAGTATGAACACACACTGCAATTTTGCTATAGAGCAGATTGAGGACAGTTTAGCAGTTCAGTCACTCAATACTCTATTTTTTTTTCTTAGAAACATCTTATGCATTAATTCTGAAAGGGCCTTGAAAGGAACTAGCAGCTAATAGGATAGACAGCACTGTTTCATAACAGCTTGCAAAAAAATTCAGTCTATTTTTAGATAGGTGAAAAGAATGTGTTTAAAAAAAAAATCTCAGATAATATATGAAGTTGTTTTCATTTACAACTGACAACGTATATAGTGCTGCTGCTGTGTCAAATCAATCTCCAGGTGAACAGTACCACAAATTTAAATCCTCAAAAGAAATCTATGTGCATATACAACATTCATATTTTAATCTTTACTGCAAGATAATGCATCCTGCTGTTATGAAATCTTACTTTTTAATGAACATTATTTAAATGGATCTCCGACAAATGCATCTTTTTCTAACTATGTGCTATAATCCTTTACGGGGATCTATTCATCTAGGACTACCATTAGTTCAACCATGAGCATGTTTTGCTCAAAAACAGACTGATCAGTTTTAGAGTGCTGTATAACATTCATATGCATAGAATAAATAAATATATTATATAGCAAATTCCCCCACAGCAATGCCAACAAAAGCCTTTCCAAAATTCAAGTTAACACCTGTTTCCTTTACTATTTTCACCCCATCATCCTTTCTGTTATCACCACCATTTTATTAGTGTCCTATTTTAAAATTTTAGGCATCAGGGTGGGATTTTCTTTCATTCTTTCTTAATTTTGAATAAATTAATAAATAAAATATCTCTCGAAGCTGTTCTTATATTTCTCCATTTTGGAAAGGTGACTTAACAACCCATTCCCCCCCACCATTTTCTGTATCTCTGCTGATATTTTGTTATACTACAGCTGGTGAAAAGCAATGCAGCTTGCTTCTACGTATCTTACACAAATATACTTAGAAATCAAATTAAACTGCCTTTTTTTTCTCAAAACCACGCACGCCACACAGCACTCGTTCATTTTGAAAGACATCTTTTAGCCTGTTTCCTTAAGATAGCTTTCTGTGCATTATCATGTCTTTCTAAGCTGAGCCATTCAATAAACCGTACTTCAAATAATAATTTCACCTAAGCATACAGTTTGAGTGCTTAAAATTAATAACTGTATTTTTTTGCCAACACCCAATATTAAAATGGCAAAACAGAACATTTGGATGATCTTTGAATACAGCCAAAATAATTACTGTAAATAATTTTGGGAAAAAAATGTATTATGTTGGTCTGAATTTAAGCAATTTTGAAAATAAAAATCTCTCCTAAAATTCAGTCGCAAGGAAAACAGAATCTAACAGGCATGGATCATTTAAAATCAACAAAATAATCACCAGGAGGTTATTTCACATCAGAAAACTTAACATGCATTTACTACCTCAAAATACTTCTTTAAAATGAAACGGCTACTTGAAATTGCAATAATCTGACTGACAGGTAAAATAATTGCTTTAAAAACACTTCTGAGTCATTTTGTCCTTACCTGCAGGCACGAACCATTACTGCATGCAGTGACTGCTCCATTTCCTAGCACAGACTTGAACAAGGATCATATCTATCTTACAGAATGTGACTAATTGGAGGATTTGCGATTCCTGAGCTACTTCGCAAAGGACACTCCCTTTCCACATAACAGGACATGAAACGCTTCACCAAGTTGTATTTCCTACGCATGTAAATTGAAAGCAACCCTTTGCAACCGTGCAACGGTTTCCTGCAACACAACAAAAACGCGAGGTCTTTAAAAACGAATTTAGAAACCGAGATGCTGTTTGCACGACAGTGAAAAGGAGCAAGGTCTGCAACACCAGCACACACAAACCAGCGGCTTGCTGTAGTACGATTTGCATGCTGCAGCCCGGTAGGCTTCCTTAAAAAAAAAAAAAAAAATCAATAAATCTCTGCAAAAACGCACAAAGCTTAACCAAAAGGAGAAGCTCAATGGATACGGTACAATAACCAGCATGCAATACGTAAACAATGCTTGCAAGCTTGACAAGGGAAAGAAAAAAAGCCCTGCGCCGCTGCTTGGCAATGCTACACCATGAATCGTTCATGCAAGAGATGCAGCTGTACCTTTCTGAAGAGGACGACTTCTCAGAGTTAACTGACATCAGCAGCTCAATCTTCTGCTTGATTTCTGGAAAAATCAGAAAATATTCACAACCGAGACCGCCTGCCCTCGCTTTCCAAACTCTTATTAACCAAGCGGTTTTATTTCCCTCAGCCCTTTTGTTCGCAAGGAGGCCGCAGGAGCCTCGGTGCTCGTGCGAGGGCCGGCCCAGCCGCGCTGTGAAGGGACGAGGCGGGAGGCGGCGGGCCGCCCCGGCCCGCGCCCAT
>VZSC01012444.1:461598-472451 GCA_013398225.1 Steatornis caripensis
GGAGCCTCTCCTCAGCCGGAGCCGACCCGGTTACCGGGGGCCTCCGACAGCCACCGCTGCCGGCGGGTGCGCGGAGGTGAGCTTCTGAGGGGGGAAAAACGAAACAAAGGATTTACGGCACGGATTATAGTCCCGGTTAGTCACCTAAACCGCACTGGACACCCTCGGAAACCTTCACATCAAAAGCCCTGAAAAATATGGCTCTTCGGATCATTTTTGTCACAAAGAATGAAGTACTAAATCACTACTTTCACACATGGGTTAGAAATCAGGCATGGAAGATGCTACGCATACCTGGATCTTATTTTTTTACTGCCCTGCCTCTAATTGTCTCCAAATACAAAAGCAATTATTTAATTTTCCTTCTTTTTTTTAATATCTACTAATTACCAGTCTAGCACTTGTAAACTACTAAGCACAAACACCCGCCAGCCGAACACAGGCCGATACCCCATTCCCGTCGGAGCAGAAAGCGCCCGGCAGCGCACCCTGACCAACCGTTGCTCAGGAGGAGACGCACCCTTGGGCCGCCCGCCACTTGTCTCCCAAGGTCCTGCCGCAGCAGAACGGAGAGCGTGCCGAAAAACGAATTCACCAGGAGCTCTGGAGTCAAGAGGTTTGCGACCCAAAGAATACTGTCGCAAATGCTAGCATCGTTTTAAGATCCTATCCTCGCCGGAGACCGTAGTGCCACCTATGGAAATACTGGTAAGACCTGTACAACATATTAAGACTGTCCACTTGTAACCGATGGAAACTTCAACTATTTCGGATTAACCGTTCTATGATGGGACAGCTTCAATTGACTTTTTTTTTTTCTTTCTTTACACATATTTCGGACACAAAGCCTCAGAATTTCTGGAAACTGAAGAAAGAAGAGAAACTAGTTTGGTTTTTTTACCTAAGTTAAAAAATTATTACTACTTGAATGAGTTTATCACCTTTGTGCTCTGGTGGAAAGGTTACAAGTTAGCAGCAATCGTCACCTGGTAAAGCGTATGCCGCTTATTCTTCCCAAAACATACTGACCGGAGAAGCCTCCAAGCAGAATCTCAGTTCTCGCATCCAAAGTAGATGCTTCTCAGAGCTTTCAAGACATGTCTTTGAAATGTCAGTAGGTCCACAACTGGCTCCAATACGTGACTGCAAGGACCATGCAAAACTTCCTTTACCGTTACCCATCCCAGGCAGCAGATGCTCCTCCGGTCACAGCTACCAGGAGACTTCTCTGCCTGCCTACCCAGACTCATGTCCCAACACAAGCACAAGTTGTTCAGCTACTACAGGAATGTCCAGGCTGGCAGCTGGGAAACCGCCCAGGTTCTGGGCAGCTCCAGAGCTGCAGCGTCCTAGAGAATAAGCTCACTGATCTAGAATCTTGGACCTCATTACTGAAAGTCCATAGCAGTTCTCATTTCGGCCACGTGCATCTTTCCATCTGTGCCTCAGCTCTCCAGCTAGTAAGAGGGGATGACAGCATCGGCTAAACTCCCTGGAGTACTGGGGGTTTTTTCAGTTAAAAAACAACCCAATAACCAGTGAGCACCTCCAAACACCAAATTATCTAATTTCATACTCAGTGCCGTCTAAAAAATGGCTATTAAGCAAGACTTAGAAAAATGGCTATTAAGTATGACTTAGAACCTCACAGTGGCTAAGAACTGAAAACACTGAACATCCACCCCAATCACTGAAAGACTAACTCACGTTACAGTAAAATGAATTCTGATGTCATTAAGAACTACGCTGCACTACATAAAGGCCCCACAAACAGCTTTAATATCTGTTCCTTTTCAGCTATACAATCACACTGTTATTTTGAAACAGATTTTTAGCGCAACATATGACATTGGTGTTGATCACAGAAATTATGCAATGCACTGGATATGTTGTTACTTATTTTAAAGATTGTTTTAAACAAGTGGAGGAAGGCTAACCCTTTAATATTAGGGTTATCATAACACTGTACTTCCCAACACATTTTTCTTTAAACTGTATGAAGGCAGTGCAAAAGATCAAATTGACCAAAGAACACGGTGCGATCAAAAACATCTGCAGGACTCAACTAGGTATTCAGAGCACTGCAAAAATATTTCTCTTAAAGAGACTGTCTTTAAGAAAATTCAGAAAAAAATTACTTTGACACGTCTCTGGATATAGAATACTTCGTATTACACAAGTTGAAAAAAAATATATGTACTTTTCTTCTTAAGGACCAGCAAATCTGCAAATCCTTATGGATTCTCTCTTCATACTCTGACCCAATACGGTTCAACAAGAGGAGGACACTTTGTTACACACCGTGATAACACATTTGTGTTATCAGTACTAGAAGCCAAAAGCTGCACCACAGAAATTTTTGTGGGATGGAGGAGACTAAAGGTTTGAACAGCTTTGTGGAGAAAGCTTATCCCTTCAGTACTCTATTTCTTTTTCCCCCCCCTTCTGTATGAAGGAATGTTAGAAGGCGGCTCTCTCAGTTGCTTACCCTCCCTTTTTGACAGACATAAAATTGACAATTTGGAGATGCAAACTAAAGTTCATTACCCCTACCACAGATCCTTGACACTGACTGACTAAATATGCTTCTCAATCTCATAATCCAACAATTCTTTTTAATTACTTCTGAAGATGCTTAACCCTGTTAAAATTTAAAATAGATTATATAAACAGGTATTAACAAGGCAGTATTTTGTGGCAAAACAAAATCCACAGAGCCTGGAATAAAGTTATCAACTGATCCATTCCAAGAGCAAGCCTCCAGATAGGCTTTTCAATGGATGTCTAGAGATTATTATACTTCATTGCTAATAACACAGTATAAGATGTTAAAAATAAAATCCAAGATAGAATTTACTTCACTGCAAACTTGAATTCCCTGAATGCTCTAAAGGATGCGCAAAGATATTTCTCTCTGATGGTATTCCAGCACATAATTTAGTTTCACTTTGGGCAACAAAGCTGTAACAAAGATTTATTTAATATAGCGATACGAAGAATTTAAATAAAATGAGACTTCACAGAAAAAAAAAATCTAGCATCATTGATGAGTGTTCCATTCCACGAGGTGAGAAAAGGGTTTGAAGTTTTTCTTTCTTTCCCCTCTCTGCATCTCTCCTGTCAGTTTGAAATATTTTCTTATTTGGGATTTACCTACCTTTTGTCTCTGCTATCTGAGATTTTTGCAAGTAGACCCATTTCATTCATTTTGAAAAGCTAATCTGTATCTTTCCACACCCATACTGCACCCCGAAGGTGCGGAATGACATGGTCATTATGACTCCTAATACAAAACCGATCATGGAAATACTATCACCAAAATGAGACAGATGAATTTCACACTAAGTGCCTTTTAGGCCATAAGAGAAAAACGGCTGCAGAAACAGCAATGTTATCACTTGTTTATTTTGATTATTTATAAATTACATATCCAGAAATCTGGGCTCATTTACAGAATTTAGTAGAACATACAAATTGCATCTCAAGACCAAATAAAAAAGAACAAACCCTCCAAATGGTGGTTACCCTACCGCCCACTCAACCAGCCTTCACAGACCAGAATAATGTAATTTACAGTAATACTTGTTAAACTCCAAGACAAAAAAAAAAATTTACAACCAAACAGCTCTTCCTGAAGGCATCTTCATTCAAGCCCCTCCAACCCGACACTTCAACTTTTGATTGACCTCCAGTGTTGTGGCACAGAGATAAATGCTGGACTATTCAGGACCAACACTCAGTACGGATTCAAAGAACAACACTTTTAATGGCTTATATGAGTTAATTAGATAACTGTATTGATCAGTGCACAGACATACAGTGAACCTCTGCCTAGCAAGCAAGCACTTATGTTCTCACTGAAGATTTTCGGACTGTCCTAATTTCAGAGGCAACAAAAAGATGGCACTTTAAGTAGAACCACATCCAGCAGAATACATCATAACACCTTCACTGAAAAAAAGATGAAAATTAATGAAAATCAGTGCCTGCAAATTCCAAAGCAGCAGCTAATACAATACATTTCCCAAGCTACAAAATAACATAAATTCAGGTACGGGCAGCAGCATCATTGTCACCAACTCCTCAGTCATTCCACACATTTTATCAGCCCACTTCGAGTAATACAGATAAAGTGGCAGACAGTTGGCTCTCACCCAAGACCTGAGCGAAGCAGATACACTGAGTCTCCAAAGCCTTACTATTCAAGCTGCGATTGAATGAAAACAAAAAACAAGCTCAGAAGGGCTCTGCACTGCCCAAAATGGTTTCATAATCACAATTTTTATTTTTTTAAACCAAAGCAAGTCAGCAACTAACCATCTAGAGAAATCTGTGCTCAGACTTTTTTTTTTTAAGCCCAGTTGTTTGCCTCCTCTGAGATGTTCAGGTGTAGGCTGTGGGTTAGATCAGAGTAAAAGGCATCAGATAAAGTTAAAACAGTAAGGGATCTCATTTTAAAGAGAGGTCATTTGGTCTGCCAAAAAAAGGAGGAGACCAGAGGCTTGGAAAAATGGAAAGAAGAGCCCTACAAAGAGATACTGGCAGTTTCTAAACTGAGAGCATCATGCCAAAGGCTCTAAGAAACCTAAAGTTTCCATATCAAATCTAGAACAAACTACCTCAGAAAGGATAAAGGAAGAAAATCTTCCCAGACAAGCCAAATAAGAGAAGCTATTTTATTTCAATTAATGTGAAAGAAGAAGAAAAAAAATCTGATACAGGAATTGGGAATCTCTGAGGCATGCATACATTATCTGGAAAAAAAGAGCTGGGAGCAGGTCTAGCCTGGAGTTTTGTTTATTTGTTTTTACCAATAAGAAAAAAAAAAAGAGTTCTCCACAACAAAAGAAAAAAACCCTAGCTGCTGCTTAAGCACAGATGGAAAAGTGTGGACAAGGTATATCACACTGCACAAACTGTTCCCTTTGACATATGGATAGATTGCAGAGTCACCACTATTTCAAAATCAACTGACGGAAGTCACCGTTTCACTAAAAACTTAATCGTGTCTATTGCAAACAGACTATCCCGGTGGTCTACAACACATTCATCAGTCAAGATTAAAATATGTTACTGACAGTGCATGTATTAAATTTATCCAGGGCAGAGAACCACTGCTGCAGAACTCAACTAATACAACTTTCCCCCCACCACCACTTTTTAAGAGCAAGGGAAGAGACTAAGTGGCAGCTAAACATACTAACTCCAATTTGTTGTGACTTAAACCCCTGCCACACAAAATTCCATATACCCCTTTTAAAATAAACATTATACTAAACAGATGCAAGAAAAATATACTTTGTTTTTAATTCATTAAGTAGGTTTATCCACATGTTTTGCTAATCTAGCCTGATCATAAACTAGCAGGTTCAGTGCTTTTCTTCTACTTTCTGTGCAGTGTATGTGTTACGACATAAGCTCAGGATGCTTTTAGCCTTTCTTCTACAGTATCTTTAAATATCTCCTTACCCATCTATACCCATCCTAGTCTATTCCCTGTAGTCTTTTCCTTCTTTACGTCACATTAGTGCTACAGCTGCTTGGATCTTACATTTTGCCTATTAAAACTGTCATCCTGCTGTAATTTGACTGTACTTCCAGTATTAATGTTAAAATCAATAATCCTGCTTCCCAAACCCTATAAAGACAGGGTTGAAAATATAATGCAAAGAAAATTAACCAAATAACTCATTCCAAGTAAACTTTCGGCCTTGAAACCATGAAATATATTAGGAGCTTTAGTATTACTAACCTGATTTTATGTGAACAGATCTATGTTTTGAGCTGTGGATTGTTGTACAAGTGACATACTAAGCAATACAAAAGAAGGCAGTAAATTAAAATTCTCCTGATAAGGCATTGAGTATCACAGGACAAAAGTATGCAGATTTACACACAACTTGAGAGGTCCACCCCTTGATCTCTTTCAGGTAATGTACTTTTAAAGTAAGAAATAGTTCTACAAAGTGAACAGCTGGAATTGCAGGCCAGGGCACCAGGGGTTTCAAAATGGCACAAACACAGAGCAAGCCAAAATTTGATCAACATGTGACTATTAAATGGGGTACTATAGAAGCACAAAGAGTACAATTACCCAAAATAGACTGTTCTTCCAGATGTTACTAAGCTTTTGAAGCAAGGAAAAAAAATATAGTACCTTTATGGGCTTCTTCAGGTCTCACGCACAGCATTCACAGCAATGCTCATACACAAGCCCGTGACTGCCTCACTGAAGAGTGACAGAAAAACAGCTGTTTGCAAGCTCTCGTTGGGGAGATTACATTAATATTTTTAGTATTTTTCCCCTTCAGTATCCTAAACAATATTTCTGCTCAGGGCATGAGGAAATTACAATAAAACTGGCGGATGAAGTTGCTAAGCCACTATCCATCATTTTTGAGATGTCAGGGCAGTCTGGTGAAGTTACCACTGACTGGAAAAGGGGAAACAAAACTCCCATTTTTAAAAAAGGAAAGACCCAGGGAACTACAGGCCAGTCAGCCTCACCTCTGTGCTTGGCAAGATCATGGAGCAGATCCTCCTGGAAACCATGCTAAGGCACACTGAAAATAAGGAGGTGATTGGTGAGAGCCAACATGGCTTCACTAGGGGCAAATCATGCCCGACAGATTTGGTGGCCTTCTACAATGAGGTTACAGCATTGGTGGACAAGGGAAGATCAACTAACATCATCTACCTGGACTTGTGCAAAAGCATTTGACACTGTCCCACATAACATCCTTGTCTCTAAATTGGAGAGACATGCACTTGACAGATGGAATACTCGCTGGATAAGGGATCGGCTGGATGGTCACACTCAAGGAGTTGCTGTCAACAGTTTGATGTCCAAGTGGAGACTAGTGACGAGTGGTGTTCCTCAGGGATTGGTATTGGGACCAGCCAGCACTGTTTAACATCTTTGATGGTGACATGTACAGTGGGGTTGAGTGCACCCTCAGCAAGTCTGCCAACAACACCAAGCTGTGTGGTGCAGTTGACATGCTGGAGGGAATGGAAGCCATTCAGAGGGACCTTGACAGCATTGAGAGGTGGGCCCATGTGAACCGCATCAAGTTCAACAAGGCCAAGTGCAAAGTCCTGCACATGGTTTGGGGAAATCCCAAGCACAGATACAGGCTGGGCAGAGAATGGGTTGAGAGCAGCCCGGAGAAGGACTTGGGGCTGTTGGTTGACGAGAAGCTCAACATGAGGCAGCAATGCATACTTGCAGCCCAGAAGGCCAACCGTATGCTGGGCTGCATCAAAAGAAGTGTGGCCAGCAGGTCGAGGGAGGTGATTCTCCCTCTCTACTCTGCTCTTGTGAGACTCCACCTGCAGTACTATGTTCAGCTCGGGGCCTGCAACACAAGAAGGACATGGACCTGTTGGAGCAAGTCCAGAGGAGGGCCACAAAGGTGCTGGAGCACCTCTCTTGCGAAGACAGGCTGAGAGAGCTGGGGTTGTTCAGCCTGGAGAACAGAAGGCTCCGGGGAGACCTTAGAGCAAGCAGCCTTCCAGTACCTCCAGAGGCCTACAAGAGAGCTGGAGAGGGACTTTTTACAAGGACATGTAGTGATAGGATGAGGGGTAATGGTTTTAAGCTGAAAGAGAGTAGATTTGGATGAGATATAAGGAAGAAATTCTTCATGCTGAGGGTGGTGAGACACCAGAACAAGTTGCCCAGAGAGAAGTTGCGGATGCCCCCTCCCTGAAAGTGTTCAAGGCCAGGCTGGATGGGGCTTTGAGCAACCTGGTCTAGTGAAAGGTGTCCCTGCACATGGCAGGGGGGTTGGAAGTAGATGATCTTTAAGGTCTCTACCAACTCAAACCATTCTATGATTCTATGATAACTTTTAAGGTTATGCCACACTTGAAATATTAAAATCATTTTTAAAAACTGTTTACTTCAAATTGATAAAGCTAACCCCCTCCTTTCCTAAAAGGGCATATAAAAAAGTCAGTAGTATCAAAATGCACAGCATTTTTAACATTTATATGAGAGTCATGTTTTAGTTACTGCTCTGAATGTAAAAGTATGTTTTAAAAAAACACTCCCTCACCACACATGCAAGTAGTAGGGACTGGATAAAAGACACAAANTGGAAGCCATTCAGAGGGACCTTGACAGCATTGAGAGGTGGGCCCATGTGAACCGCATCAAGTTCAACAAGGCCAAGTGCAAAGTCCTGCACATGGTTTGGGGAAATCCCAAGCACAGATACAGGCTGGGCAGAGAATGGGTTGAGAGCAGCCCGGAGAAGGACTTGGGGCTGTTGGTTGACGAGAAGCTCAACATGAGGCAGCAATGCATACTTGCAGCCCAGAAGGCCAACCGTATGCTGGGCTGCATCAAAAGAAGTGTGGCCAGCAGGTCGAGGGAGGTGATTCTCCCTCTCTACTCTGCTCTTGTGAGACTCCACCTGCAGTACTATGTTCAGCTCGGGGCCTGCAACACAAGAAGGACATGGACCTGTTGGAGCAAGTCCAGAGGAGGGCCACAAAGGTGCTGGAGCACCTCTCTTGCGAAGACAGGCTGAGAGAGCTGGGGTTGTTCAGCCTGGAGAACAGAAGGCTCCGGGGAGACCTTAGAGCAAGCAGCCTTCCAGTACCTCCAGAGGCCTACAAGAGAGCTGGAGAGGGACTTTTTACAAGGACATGTAGTGATAGGATGAGGGGTAATGGTTTTAAGCTGAAAGAGAGTAGATTTGGATGAGATATAAGGAAGAAATTCTTCATGCTGAGGGTGGTGAGACACCAGAACAAGTTGCCCAGAGAGAAGTTGCGGATGCCCCCTCCCTGAAAGTGTTCAAGGCCAGGCTGGATGGGGCTTTGAGCAACCTGGTCTAGTGAAAGGTGTCCCTGCACATGGCAGGGGGGTTGGAAGTAGATGATCTTTAAGGTCTCTACCAACTCAAACCATTCTATGATTCTATGATAACTTTTAAGGTTATGCCACACTTGAAATATTAAAATCATTTTTAAAAACTGTTTACTTCAAATTGATAAAGCTAACCCCCTCCTTTCCTAAAAGGGCATATAAAAAAGTCAGTAGTATCAAAATGCACAGCATTTTTAACATTTATATGAGAGTCATGTTTTAGTTACTGCTCTGAATGTAAAAGTATGTTTTAAAAAAACACTCCCTCACCACACATGCAAGTAGTAGGGACTGGATAAAAGACACAAAGCGGAGCACAGATCCTACACTGCACACATCCACATACAAGGACCAACAAAACCTGGGTCCCACTCATGCTCAGCTCATACAGGCGTACATAATAGGAGTCAATATCTGCCCAGAAAAAATAAAAAGATAAATATCTGATGAAAATAAGTATTTCACTTTCCCTTGCATAAAGAGGAAGGTGGATTTCCTCAGTATATACAGGTACATTCAGTGGACTTAATGTTAACAACACTAAGTCAGGTTTGTATTTTTTTTAAAGAAACTATAGGTTGCATCTGATCTTCTCCTAGCAATCTCAACAATACAGAAACACTGATTTTTCACATTTCTAATATACTTAAAACTCTACTGGAATCATCTGCTCAGGTACTTTTGAAGAATATCTTCACAGTAATATCACTATTATCCTTCCAAACTGAGTTTTCCATACTTGAGCTGAGGTTGAAAAACAATACTTTTACAAAATACTCTGAGGAAAATGTCGTCTTTCAAAATGGCTGCAACTCCATTAGTACCCAAGAGGTAAGTCTACTCTAAAAAGATAAACACTTTTCATCCAGATGACACTACTAGTTGTTTAATGCTGTTCTTATTAACACAAATGGAAGCCAAAGCCAACCTGAAAGATACTATATACCTTCAATGGTAGCTGTTGCTTTGTTTTTGCAGAGGAAACTGGAAGACCATTCACTGAAAATGTAAATAGCAACACTAGTACTGTAGTTTTTAAACTCCATTTCACTGAATCTTCACCATAAGGAGGACACAGAAAAGCACGGGATACAGAAAGGAATGAAACATGGTAGGAAGGAAACACGTACTGCAGGAGATGTCAGGATTGAAACCAGAAGCTTGAGAATATCCACCATACGGTCAAGTTTGTCTCTCCTTCTCCAAAAGGAGAAAAGCACACAAAATACAGAGATGAATTTGCCTTTTACTTGTTTAAATATTTAGTTTCCAAATATATAAATATATCGCCTAAGTCACACACTTAATACCTCTGAAGAATTTTTAATACAGTCAAATTCTTAAGTTTCTTGTTTATGTTTATATATGGAAATTTTTTAAGGAAATTTGTCAATAAACTTGAGGAATATTAGATATTCAAGAAGAAAGCATTAAGATATGCTACAATTACTCTAAAAATGCCAGGGAAACAGAATTAAACGTAGCTATGCATTTGAATTTCTTTTAAGTCACCCACGTAACTTTAAGCGTTGTTGACATAATCTGGCATTTGATCTTTTGCCAGGCTGTAGTATTCATTAATAAAGTGCTTACTGAAACACAAAGATGACATAAAGAGGAATTGTTCATTCTGGTAGTTCTCCTAGGTCTGGCAGCATTCATTGGACCAGATGCACATGCAGCACCAAGTTGGTGCTTTTCCCTCCCTCCTCCCATCCCAGCCCAATAACCAACTCTGCCCAATGTTTGTTTGAAAATCTGTGGCTGTACAAAAAACCATTCTTCAAAGAAAAAAAAAATACAAAATTTAAACTTTTTGCATAACTACTTGCCAGATTAAATATCAGCAAAGCACAGCAAAGAAGACATTATTAACCCCAAATATGACTGTGCTTGTTACTTTTCTAATTGTTTATGTCTTTAACTTTATTATTTATATATATTAATATATTTATAATATATTGTTTATATTATT
>VZSC01012444.1:472592-483400 GCA_013398225.1 Steatornis caripensis
TTATATTGTTTATATTATTTATTTACTTTAGTATATTTATATATTTAGTATTTACTTTAGTATTTATATGTATTTAACCTTCATGATACCAAAGGTTTTGTTTGGAGGGGACAGGGACAGAGTTGAGAATATTTCTTAGAGTTGCTGGAAAATAGAAAGCTTTTCCTACAAGTTTATCCATTCGGCGGAGGGGGGAACCAACAAAATACTCACTAAGTTTGTTAAAATGTATCCTCCTGTCCTTTAAAATCAGCTGCCAATTACTTCCTATTATTAGGCAAAACACACCTTCATATGGGAACAGTTGTACATAAGGTAGCTAGAGACAGAGTGATTTAAGAAGTTATTACTCTGTTAGTTAAAACACAATAAATTATTAGCTGTATTTTCCAAAGCTTGTCTAGAGTGAGGCAAATGGTTTGCTGAGTGCACATGCTCAGCTTTTCTGCCAAAGCTGAAAGAAATTCAACCACCGGCATAGCAATGGAGTGTTAATTTTTTCACATCAAACTACTTCATTTCCAGCATCTTTACTGTCTTAATTCACTAGACAGAATGGATAATTTCTGATTTCTAGTCTGAAATATTTCTAATTCATTTCTTTTACAATCTAGTGTCTAATTGTTACTATGTCAGGATTCTTTTGATAATGGCATTTTCTTTCAGGTCTACAATTTGCCTAAATGTCTTAAGTGCTATTCAAATTTTCAAATACCATTGTTTTTCCACTCATTTGTTATACGCTTTTTCTTCAAAATTTAAGAAAAAAATAATTTGCTCTAATGTTGCAGGATGACAAATTAAATTCCAGTCTTCAGAAAAAACAGGTTTCTATTCATCCAAACCGAGTCAAGCATATGTTACCTTCTGAAGTCTAAAGCAATGACTCATAAAATCTTGCACACACCGATTCCTGCCTCTCCTAGGAATGAAGCTACTTGATTTACCCAAAAGGATTAAACTGGGTCACAATTATTGAATACATGTTACAACTTTAAACTCAGGGTTAGAATGTCTCCTTAACCTTACTTTTTATTATAATGCACTGTTCTAAAAAGTTTTATGTTTTTACTTTTTGTTACAAATTTTACAGTTAGAAATCCTTGTAGTAGAAATATTTTTAAATTGAGATATTTTGACAGGATATTCACAAGATGTTTTTCAGTATGCTCTGTCAAAATTTCTGTATTGTGATCATCACCACAGTATCTACATAACTGGCTTTTCCAAATATTCTTGCAAGATTTTCAGTATTTCTTATCCAGCAGATCATCAGGCTCTTCTATTCCTTGAATTCACAGCTGAAAGAGGACTTTTTCAGCTCTGTTCCTCTAGAATAAGAGACAGGACTTGTTTTACCCTACCTGAGTCCTCAGAAAAAGCTCCATCAAAAAAGTGCATGTCATCCTGAGCACAAAGCAAGCCAAAAACCTCCCCACTTCAGCAGTGAGTTGTGGACATGGGTCCACCTGGTGATCATCTTACCCAAAGCATAACTCTTCAGGAACACTGGGGAGGTTACAGAGTTGTCTGTGTCAAACTTCAGTTAACATGTTCCTTATTGTTTACAATCAAGGAGACAAGGGACTAAAGAGAAGAAACAAAAAAGTGTTTTTACATGAAGGAATGAGCGCATCTGCGAAAGACAGCAGGATGAACATCCTCTGCAGCCATTAAAACTGCCAAAACCAAGACACTGATGTCCGCTGTACTATGCCACGCTTGTCAAATAACATCCAATGCTCCTTCTGGTTTTACCTACGGTTCATTTATTTGGGCACTGCACAACTCCTGTGTAAATAAGCCTGTTCATGTCCGCTGTGTAGTCTAGGCACCACTGAATGAAATATTAAGGCTTTGTCTCACAGCAACCTTCCCAATATTCCAACAAACCTTGACATTCCTTATCTGACCAGTTAGCCCTCCTTCAGCATCCTCTTTGCAGTTTGTGTCTTGTTCAAAAGACAACTGAAAGGCCAATAGAACTCTTGAAGGACACTGAAATCCTCTGTTGGAGCCTGTCAGTCCAACACCAATTACTGCAAGGAAAAGGCTTTGGATCATGGCACCTGCACACAACGCCTTTGCTATCTCTGAGGTGAAACACAGAGCTAGCAAAAGAAACTTAATTTGAAACCATCACTACTTTCCAATCATTCAAAATGCACATGTACTAAACGTAATCATATCTGCTTCTCACACAAGGATCTGCCTTCCTGCTACCACAACCATTGCCAATGAAAGCAAAAAAACTCCGATACGTTGCACAGAAGGAAATAATTGTCTATTGTAATGGACAACTAGTAGCAACAATAAAGCTGTAACAATCATACCTGAGCAAAAGTATGATTCTCTGTTAATACAGCATCTGTTTATTATTTTAAAATATTATTTTAAGTAACTAGATTTACCTATTCTTAAATTACATCTTGATCAAGTTTAAGCTTTTAGAAACAGTATTTTTAACAAAGCTATAATACAGAAAAATTAAATTTGAAAATTATTACTGGCAATAAAATTGTACTGATGACACATTTTAAAAATGCATGCAGTGCTCACAAAAGGAGGAACCCTGTAATTATATTTCAAGTGTGTTTCTCACGTATAATATTTCCAATGTAATTGCCAGTGCCTTGGACTTACACAGCAACATGAAAAGACACTGGGCACTTTTCTATTGGGCTTGCTCCTAGCTAAGAGAGGACACAGTAGTAACACAGGAAAGTATTTAGTTAAACTGATACAAATGTTAAAACACCCTAGGAGTGGTAACTTGGCACTCAGCCAAAATCATCAAGTAAAGGACTTTCTTCTATTTAACACTTTCTTTTTTGCAAGGAACAGAAATTACTTTAATTCTTCAGATGCCCGTCTTTGTAAAGTCTTAATGTAATTACAGTATAATACATACATGTATTGAATATCTATCATTGAATATACAGGAAACATAATATACTCACAAAAATGCAAAGAAAAAGTATGAGGTGCTTCCAGTTAAGGGAGTGCTATGAAAGCCTTCTAGTCCTGAAGGACTTCCATCAAGAATATTTTTAATTTTATCTATAAAACATGCAACACACACACATGCAAATACACGTCCAAATACCCCCTTGCTTTGCTTTTGCTCTTTTCTTTGAAAAAATGGGATGTTGATTTTTTTTTAAAGCAACATTATGCATATGCAATAACAATAAATGATTGGAAAGGCATCTGGAGAAATATATACCACCTTTTACTGCAAGATTTGAGAAAAGGAGTAAGTGTAAGAAATTTAAATTCTTATCAGAAAAGAATTCTGGCTCTTAGAGACCAAATATTTCCATAGGAAAGAAGGCAGTTAAAAGTAACCACAACAATGGAGGTATGTATCTAAAACAGAGGTCTGTCCAGACATGAGATCTGATCTTGCAATTGGTAAAGCTATTTACATCTCCGTTGCTTTTTTTTTTCATTACTGTCTCATCTAAATTATATCATAATCAGCTAGTGCTGGTGAAAAATTCAGAGTGTGCTTTGCTGGTCTGCAAGCCCACCTCTTGAACATTAAGACTTTCAAAAAGTTTTTTTTTAGCTCTACCTTTTTTCTTTTCACACCCCCTCCCCTTCTCCATCTGACTTCCCCATCACTTACTCAGCAATCACATGAGAAACCTGGTATTGCCTTGTCTAAAAGCTGGCTACAAAGAGTTTCTTCTGCGGTAAAGACACAGTGATGTAGGTTGTGAGTCATCACCATCCACTCTGCAAACGTGTGGTGACATCATTCAGTAGCCAGCCATGGTCCTTCATTACCTCCCATCTTCTCCTACATTGTACGAAACGTATTTTGTTGAACGATGCTGCTAGAAGCTTAGCAGTATGTCACTCAGCCTTCTCCTCCCCTACAGCCCTACCAGCTCCTCTTCAGGTCTCAGGCCTGGTGGTTGGCACCTAACAAGTCAGCAAATGATGTCACTTGCACATGTCCATACCCAGCCAATTTCTTCTCCAAACCATAAAGTTAGAACTCCTATACATTTCAGTCTTTTCCCGCATACATGAGCAGAGCAAAACACCTTGACTTCACTGTTGGAAAAAGCATCTACCAATTTAGGTTTTCAACACCATAGTCCTAATTTTGGCAGCTGTTAGAACAACACTAAAACAATGCTGAACATATTGTCAACAGTGTCAACTATGTCTTTCATAAAAATTTAACCCTATGGGAAGGAAAAGAAGTTTTGTTTAAGAACAGACCAACGTAGATAGTCACAAAGACATGAAAAGAAAATGGGAAGAACAAGCAAACTGGCAGCTAATCCTCTACCTACTACTTCAGGATTCACTGAGGGCTCAGAGAAAGGGTCCATCCTTAGAGCATTTCCCTTTTTGTGAACACAGGGGGGAAAACCGAAAACTAACGTTAAATAAAATTAAAAACCTCATGAAAGAGCACTGAAAATTAACTTATTTTAATTTTCTTCCAGTTTCACTATCATTTTCACCATTCCCTAAAGCATCTAAGTTTACAGTCATAGAAGATACATGCTTGAAAATCGGATCATTCAAGTCTCAACAGGACTGGCAAGTCTCGCCCAGACAAAGCCTACCAGTGATCATCCTGGCTCCCTTACAGTGAAGAAGACACACTTCCAAAATTTTATGTATTTTTAAATGCCACTACTACTTTATGCTACTTACAGGAAACCTAGAATATAAATAGATTTATATAATCTTTATTTGCTTCTGGTATTTAACACTTATAATTAGATACTTTTATACATGCATAAAAAACAAAGAAAAAATGACATAATAAGCAAGACAAGAGCAGCCAACCTTACAAGCCGATTCTAAACAATGTCATTTTGTTAAGTTGTAAGAATCACCAATTTGCCTTCAAATGTTAATTAAGAACTAGATGAAGGAAAAAGGATGAGAAAGAGTACAGAGGCTGTTAGGAGTCACAGGGAACAAAACGAAATCAGCAGAAGTCACAGAGCAGAATAAAACCAAGCAGAAGAAAAATGAAGCAAAAATTCTGAGAGAAGAAGAGGCGAAAATAGATAGCTGAAGACAGTAGACAAAGAAGGATGAGAAAGCTCAAGAGTGTAGGAAGAAAAGCAAACTAAAAAAAGATGAGGACTAAATCTTGCAAAGGAAAACACTGAGTGTAGCAAATGTGCTCAACTTAAGTGAGCTAACGTGTGGTTGTTTAGGAGAAGGAAGGCAAGAGCACTTTAAATAATTTAAGGAAGATCAAAGCATGCTTTTCTATCTACTGTCTACATAATACACCAGAATATGTACTGGAAAATAACACATCCTTCCTTTCCACCCCCCCAAAAAGGGGACATGACAGTAAACAGGTTACTTACTCCCCCCATCCCTGCACTGCTCCTGCTACTCCAATGAGCAACTAAGCAATGACAAGAGAAGCTGAGGAAGTGGCAGGTCCGTGACTTCTACCCGGCACCTCACATTTTAAACCATGTTTTGGAGGTTCCTACACACTGGAAAATATGATATAGAGTACAATTTACATCTATTTTAAGGAAGTCCAAAGCATATTTAGAGAGCCTGTAGCATCTGCTTTTTTACATTAGAAATGCAGCTTCTGCCCATAAAAAACGTGTGAATAAAGCAGTAGAACGACATCATGGACACAAAAAGGAAAGTGTGCATTCAAAAACAGGACATTTCTGAGACTTTTGTTTATTTTTGCTGTTATTTTTCATGCTTATTTTACTAGAAGACTGGGGAGAAGAATTTGCTTTTTTAAATTATTTTTTAAAAATATGCAACATCTCCAATTGCTATGTTAAAATTGGAAAAACTCCCAATCAACATGAGTCATGAAACCACTCCTCCAACACGAATAAAAAGACAGCAAGACTTAACATTGCCCTGGTTTATTTTCACTTAGAAATATGAACAGGAAAAGCGACTGAAAGTGATAGAATATTCAGATTTGCTTTATGCCCCAAGGGTAATTATCACAATTATTTCGCTCCTTTGTTAATCTGCTTGACAAAGCACATAAGGTGACTAGATAAAGGCCAGATCCAGAAGAAGTACGTAAGAAAGTGTAAATTAAATTACTTTACATTACACTTGGCAATGTCCAAACGTCCTCTTAATAACCTAGCTGGAACAGTTTCAAAAGCTACCAAACTCAGCATTTGTAGTGTGTAAATCCCTACTGTACTATGGAGATCACTGAGGATTATCAGCATTATTTTTAAATGGAGAAGAAATTGCCTTCCTCTGGTGACTGGTTCCACTGACCGAAGAGGCACGACAGCAATTTTCAACGAGTAACTTTCAGACAGCTTAAATTAATTCTGCCTGTTAGTGTCTACCCCTGAGTTACGGTAGCCTCCTTTTGCCCTACATGGGGAAATGGGAAGTTCACAACAGAGTTCATCTCATTAGTCAGTTAATCTAATCCCAAACAAGACAAATCACCCCAAGTGCCAGTGTCTCTCCGTCTGGGTAACCAGATTGGATGTAGATGACCACACTGCAGACATCCAGACGAGGTCAGGTGAATCCCATCCTCATTGCATGGACGAATCAATGCATATAATCTTTACCCACTTATTTATTTACCAATTCCTGTTGTGATCTAACATAGGATTAAAATATCATTTAACATCACCCTTCTTTGTGCATTAATTACACCAGTTCACTTCCCTTTCATAAGGTATGAACAGGGAAGGAAGGCTACAGCTTTGATGGTGTTTTGTTTTACAGTGGAGTCGCTCAGATGTTCAAAAATGGTTTTTAAACTGCTGTTATTCCAATTATATGGGCAATCCACATATGCTAAAGGTTAGGAACAGGTACTAATATAGCTACATTAGCACATAAATCCCCCTATATAGAGGCAAGCCATCAATCATATTAACATTTATTCTTGCTTGAAAAAGAACAGAACTTGGATATGACACAAAGTTTGAAGACAAGAAAGGCACAACAAATCAGGAAGTGTACCAGAGGAGAAAGAGTGAAGCACTTATAAAAGTTTTTTAAAAAAAATAGTGAAAGAAGAGTGTGCCAGCATGCTGGCTGAGAAAAAATTTTTTTAAAAAACTACACAACGAAGTTTCTGTTGTATTTCCTTCATTCACTCTTATATTCGTATCTGTGTAAAGTAATAGAGACTAAATTTTTTTTTATATATTATTATGGCAAGATAAACAATTAAGTACACATCTGTACAGAGAAATTCAAGTAGAGCTGTAACTCCACTTAGGCTGATACAGTCACATGGGATAAGTTTAAGCAGATGCATTTGTGGATTAAGGGAGACATAAAATCATAGAATGGTAGGGGTTGGAAGGGACNGATATACGGGACTACAAGAACATTTTTAGCCCTACATTGCTCCAAATCTCTATACATATGAAACTTCCAGTTATCAAACCAAACTCATAAAACCTGGCATAGACAGAAACACTAAGGGCCATTCCAGAATCACTTCTTTCATTTACTGCCCTATAGAACTTAAAATTTCAGTGGGGATAAATATATTGTTACAGTCATCAGCGCAACGGAAGAGCTATCAATGTAGCCACCACATGGTTCCCAGAGCACAAGTGCTTCCGAGCAGGTACAGCCGGGCTCTGTGTTCTGCAGCCAGAGCCAGGCTCTGAAAGAATTTGGATATTGTCACAGTTACAGCAACCATTATTGACCCTTTTCAACTTATTTGGGCATTTTATACTCTTTTTTAAAACTCTGAAGCTAATACCACATTATGAATTAATGCACGAACATGTGAATTAATGTCAGAAGAGAAGGTTTTAGATGCACCGCAGGTTCGAGAAACAGAATCCTCAAATTGTTACTCATTGGAAAGACTTAAGTATCTTACAGTAGGGCACATTTTATCAAACAGCAACTGAAAAGTGATTGAACAGAACAGTTAAACAACAGAAGACTTAGTCCTGTAACCATTCACTGACCTAAGGTTTTAACAAGTCTACTAGGAGGTGGCTGAATGACAGAATAAAAATGAATCTTCCACAATCCAAGCAATGGGCAAAAGAGAAATGGGCCAATGAACAAAGATGGCACCTGTTGCTGTGTAGCAAAATCTATCCCAGAGTGCTGACACATACTGTCTTTCAGTTCTGATTCATCACTTTTATTATAAATGTTTATACTGAAATAAATTATGCAGATAGTTTAAAATATAGATAATATAAAGTTAAAATTCAAGCCAAAAGTGTGATCATTAAAGTGAAAATATTACTTAAACCGTAGCTAGCTTTTATTATTAAACCATGTCACAAAGTATAAATTATTTTATTCTGCCAATTAACCTACAGTGTCAGAACACCTAAATATCTTTAGAGAAGCTAACCAGAGGCCATCTACTGATGGCACCAGGGAGGGCAGGCTCGCATCTTGCATACTGCCATGCATACCATTTAGTAACAAAGTGAGCTTAAATACCTCTACGCTACACTCCAAACACCAGTATATGCGTACCGAGTGTCCAAGCAAGCATAGTTGTATGAGATACTGTTACTAATTTTTTAAAAATAAATAAATATATAAAATACAACAACACTCCAATTACTTCCTGTGCATTTCTGGCACAGCACCCACAAAACAGAGTCAACTGCAGGATCATGTGTCTCCCTCTACTTCACTTTTTTTCTTTTAACTTCTGCTCTGAGATAGGGACATCGGTGTTCTGCAAAAGGGCCTGAAATGGCAGATGGCTCACTGGGGTGTGGGATCCTTAGTCATTACAAAGTTCCAAAACACCAGAAGTGCCTATCAGGTATTAGCCTTGACCACTTGGCCCTACTTGCAGTCCTGGTATACAAGCAGCTGGGGCAAAGCCTGTTTTTGCCTCTATCAGGAAGGTTACCATTATTGATTACCCTCTGTCTGAAAGCCAGAGCAATATTAGCATGTTTTCTGTAACTGCTTAGGGTTGCATTTCTTTCTTCTTAAGGTCTCTTCTCAAGCAAGAGCTTTTGGCTTAAACTGTTTTTTCAATACTGCTTGTCACGCAAAGCTCTCGCTTTCATCTGTGTGCTTTGAAGAGGACCTTCCTCCTCCCTCTTGTCCTTGCGATACCTACCACAGTCAAATATTCCAGATTGCTGCTAATTTCACAAATTTTGCCTTAAAGGTTTGAAAGTTTACAGCCAAGATTTGGCCCTCTGCCATTTAAAAGCTTTTTGGCAAGGCTAAAACTGACACAAGTATGAGACTACAAAAGGTACCCACACTTGGGCCATACAAGCACAGATAAAACCCTGCACAGCATTAGCTGCTAACACATGCCAAAAGCAAACCTGTGGTCTGCACACATTACTCACATGTGGTGGTGTTTGGCAGAATCACAGTTTAAGCCCTCCGGCAGGCCTTTACTCATGTTTCCTTACCCAAGTGTGAGTACACGTTCTTAAATCACGTCAAGGATTCCTGTTTCTCTGCCTTGTCCTTGGAAATTTTTGTACACCAGAGAGACTATCTACATGTTTTAAGCTACATGTTAACCTCTTGAGATCCACTGAGAGAGAACACGCTCAGAGAAAATATGTTTCAGACTACTAGTCTCCTTTCTATTTTCTATTGTGTGGGAACATTAATAAGAGAATTTTTAAAGGATGTTTTCTTTCTTCAAAGACAGTACAGATTATGTAGCAACAGCCATATAAAATTAGAGACACACTTCTGCCAAAATCTAAATATCAACACTGGAGATTAAGATCAACCCTTTAGTAAAGTCTGGAGAAAAATCATAAATATGGACTAAAAACAAAGCAATTTTTTTTTTCTGATTGCAAATTCTGTCAGGCTGAGTTCATTTTCTCAAATAGCTTTGTTAACACTTTGGCATTGCTGTGACTGGGTCAAAAACCATAGACCTAATGAATTTGAAAAGAATATGTAAACAATCATGTAGTAGTAACTAGGAAAACAAACATAGTGAGTAGTTGTGTTTTCAATTTTTAAACACAAAGGTGAAAAGATTGCTACTGATTAAGTATTAGTCACTTCAATTCATCTGACCCTCTCGGTAAGTTCAGTGTTTTCCAGGTTTGAAGATCTCACAGCAGGTTTCATGACAGGTTTCCGATGCTAAGACAAGAACCCTTTCAGTCTTGCTATACCAATAAAGCTAGACTGGCTCTCTCTGAAAGAAGAGGACATGTTTATCACTGACCTAAGTTCTGCCCTGTAAGACTCATTTTGACAAAGTGCACATTAACCCTTAATGAAAACTTTCCNTCAGTCTTGCTATACCAATAAAGCTAGACTGGCTCTCTCTGAAAGAAGAGGACATGTTTATCACTGACCTAAGTTCTGCCCTGTAAGACTCATTTTGACAAAGTGCACATTAACCCTTAATGAAAACTTTCCGTAGTATGGTGGAGTGGAAAAAGGGTGGAAATCAGTATTTTACTGCAGCCCATGTTTAACACTAAACCCCTCCAGTAATCCCTGCTACTTAACAGTTTGCTTTACTGTTTAAAAAAACATCATTAATCATCTTTTCCATTCAGCATTCCTCAAGGCACACTGATTATAATACTGCCTTCTCTCTCTTTGTAAGCAAAACGCTGCAGAGGACACTTGGCACTGATGCTACTATTGCAGCACTGCTTTTCTCTCATCTCAGAGACAGCTGTACTGTATGCAGTTCCTCAAAAAAACTACGATCATGCCCAATAAGTATCAGGATACATTTGTGTTTTACTGACATAGCACTGTAGCAAAAGCTCATTCAAAATAAAAAACATATGTTTTTCCAGTGGCTGTGGAGAGTGCCAACTGTCAGAGAGATCCCCAGATGAGAAGTT
>VZSC01012445.1:6813-92117 GCA_013398225.1 Steatornis caripensis
AGGCATCCACAGCTTCTCTGGGCAACCTGTTGCAGTGTCTCACCACCCTCATCATGAAGAATTTCTTCCTAATATCTGATCTAAATCTACCCCATTTCAGTTTGAAACCATTACCTCTCTTCCTATCACTCCATGCCCTTGTAAAAATTCCATCTCCAGCTCTCTTGTAGGCCCCTTGAGGAACTGGAAGGCTGCTACATGGATGTGTGTATAACTCTCTCTGGTGATGAAAAGTGGGTGCCCCCAGAGCCTTCTCCAGGCTGAACAACCCCAACTCTCTCAGCCTGTCTGTCTTCATAGGAGAGGTGCTCCAGCCCCCTGATCATCTTCGTGGTCCTCCTCTGGACTTGCTCCAACAGGTCCATGTCCTTCTTATGTTGGGGGCCCCAGAGCTGGATGCAGTACTGTAGGTGGGATCTCATGAGAGTGGAGTAGAGAGGGAGAATCACCTCCCTCAACCTACTGGCCACACTGCTTTTGATGCAGCCCAGGATATGGTTGGCTTTCTGGGCTGCGAGCACACATTGCGGGCTCGCATTGAGAAGAGTGTATCCAGCTAAAACCAAACTGAATATAAGATTAAACAGGAGTGTTTATAACAGTATATGACCCTGTCTAAGCCTGGCAAAGGATGGAAAAATTACAACAGAGTCCTTTTCACTGATACTTGGCAGTTATTGCACATTACTGTTCTAGTGTATTCTTTAGTGCTTGGAAGTTCAGGAACATAAAGTTCATTTTCTTTAGGAATGGCTTCTATGGTCCTTGTCAGCTATTTGCTGCTACCTGGCAATCTTTAATCTTTGCTAGACAGACTTTCATTTGAGCTAGGGTTCAGAAGATCTTAGTCCTACTGAGAGATACCCATCTACTTACTGGTGTTTTTAAAATCTTTATGACTCTTCAATGAGGTTTTTCCTCTTGCTTGCTGTAATAATAAAAGTTCTGGCTCGTAACACGTTTTGGTGAAAGCAGTAACCCCTCAATATATATTTTGCATTGCTTTTGTTTTCTGTTTAAAATCACGTTATTGTTCTCTTGATAAGACGGTTGCAGGATTATCACTGTAGCAATTAATTTCACCACCTAAAGTGAAGGATTTTCTGGGAAATACCGAGCACCAAATATTTGAACTGAACACAGAAAACCTGTCAACTGAAGAGCTGTTTTCTGCACAGTGCTGGACCTCAGCAGTCTCTCCTCAGGTTTGACTCCAGCATCAGAGCGGGCTGCAGAGCCTGGCTGCTCGGAGGATGATGTTTCACTGCAGACAGAAGGATGCTGTGGGAAGCGGTCTGAGACAGGGAAGGAATCCCAAGCAATGTGCCAGGCTGCCCTGGGATGAAAAAAGTTTAACTGGAAAATATTTTTACTATTAATGTGGACAAAACACAGTAGAGCAGCTAGGGCAGCAGAAGATGCGGCAAGCGAATAGATAGAGCCAGAGCCACCTCCTGCATCTCTGAGCTGGGTCAGGAGGGAGACCGGGCACTGAATTGATACCTCACAGAGCAGCCGTCAATCAAATCAGTCCCCTGTGGGTCTGGATACAGCTTTCACCTGCGCTTCCCTGCATTTAACACTCAATTTTTTATATTGAAAATGAAATAGGGGGTGTTAAATGGCTCCCAATTTAGCTCTTAAAATAGAAGTGTCAGACTTCAAAGGAGCCACTAAAAGCAGCGCTAAAAGCAGCCACTGGGCTCAGAGTTGAGATGGGGAAAGAAGAAAGGAAAAGAAATATAAAAGGAGTGTGTGCGGGGGGAAGCACCGCAGAATGACAACTGTGTCGAATGCAATGGGGACAAGGACAGTAGTTCCCTTGCTGATACTCATATTGCAGAATTTGATGTTCATGAGTGAAAGGAAAGTGTATTTAATTTTCAATTCAGATATATTTGTCACTGACACAAGAATTCAATTCATAAAAGACGAGGAAAGGCTGGGCTGGTTATTAAACAGATGACAGATGCTCTCTATTAACTCTTTCCCTCCACTAGAAGGAGAAATGAAAGAAAAAAGGGGAAGAGAGTTATGGGATGGGAAAAATAAAGCAGTTTTAATGTAACAATGATAAAAAGGTATAATAATAATAATGATAGAAAAAAATGAAATCTATACAAAAATATACAGAACCAACATCCAGCTCCCCCGATGACGATCACATCACCCGGATGCTGCAGGGCAGGGCCTGGGACAGTCCTGGACTGCACTCAGCAGCAGACAGGAACTGGATTCAGGAACTCAGACTGGGATCAAAGGCAGAAGAATAGGACAGAGTCCTCCTCGGAAGCTGGCCATAGCAGAAGAGAGCTTGACCCTCGTGATCCCTCAGCTTATATCAAGTGTAACACATATGGGATGGAATAGTCTGTTCAATCAGGTTTGGGTCACCTGTCTAACCCACTCCTCCACGCAGGAGGGTAGCAGGTGTTACCCCTTCTCTGCTCTTTCATTTCCGATGCAGGAGAAGTTGAGCAGAAGCAAGCATCAACCTTTGTTTCCATAGGAATACATATAAACAAGAGCCTTTCTGCACACTGTTTGTATGGTTACTCCAGCAATAACTATAAAAATGGAGCCTTATGACTCCCAGAAGTGGACATTGTCTGACAAACATGCTGTTAATTTCAGAAAGTGCAGTCACTTAGGAAAGACTTAACCAAAAGGTAAAATTACTAAAAAGAAGATTGCTTCTGTCCTAGCTCAAACCAGGACAGAAAGTATCTGTTGGATAAGAAGAATATTTTAAACCTGAATTTTAACATAAAGGTGCAATTTTGATGCTTACTTGATCTTGTTTGTAATGATACTTTTAGGGATCATTTTAACGATCCTTCAGTACTTTATTGGCTGGCTGACAGCCTGTGACATGTATTTACACAACTAAGTCTGATGGTGGTTTTTTTGCTTTTCTTTGGTGTCCACATTTTGCTCAGGCAGAAAGCACAGATAACAGGAGCTACTAACAAGCTAGTGGCTAATGGAGTTAACACTCTCCTAAAACAGGACTTCAAAAGGAGTAAAGTGATGTAAATCATGTAATACATTTAAAATTTCTTAGTTTGTTGGATAAAATTGTGGAAAATTCCATACCCTGGTGCAAATAACTCCCACTTCAAACATCTCACATCCTCTTAAAAGTACTATCTTTGATGCGAGTTATCAGGCAACAAATACAGAATCAGATATGAATAATATGAAAAAAAGAAGGATGCCAACAAGGGAAAGGGGGCTATTGAATAAATTTCTTGTTATCATATAGAATCATAGAGTGTTTTGGGTTGGAAGGCACCTTAAAGACCACCTAGTTCCAACCCCACTGCCATGGGCAGGGACACCTTGCACCAGATCAGGTTCCTCAAAGCCCCATCCAGCCTGGACTTGAACATTTCCAGGGAGGGGGCATCCACAGCTTCTATGGGCAACCTGTTCCAGTGTCTCACCACCCTCACCATGAAGAATTTCTTCCTAATATCTGATCTAAACCTACCCTCTTTCAGTTTAAAACCCTTACCCCTTGTCCTATCACTCCATGCCCTTGTAAAAAGTCCCTCTCCAGCTCTCTTGTAGGCCCCTTGAGGAACTGGAAGGCTGCTACATGGATGTGTGCTGGTCATGAAAAGTGAGAAAAACCCAGTAGCCCAGGTACTCTATACACTAAATGGGTGGAAATATAGAAAATGANATAACAGGAGCTACTAACAAGCTAGTGGCTAATGGAGTTAACACTCTCCTAAAACAGGACTTCAAAAGGAGTAAAGTGATGTAAATCATGTAATACATTTAAAATTTCTTAGTTTGTTGGATAAAATTGTGGAAAATTCCATACCCTGGTGCAAATAACTCCCACTTCAAACATCTCACATCCTCTTAAAAGTACTATCTTTGATGCGAGTTATCAGGCAACAAATACAGAATCAGATATGAATAATATGAAAAAAAGAAGGATGCCAACAAGGGAAAGGGGGCTATTGAATAAATTTCTTGTTATCATATAGAATCATAGAGTGTTTTGGGTTGGAAGGCACCTTAAAGACCACCTAGTTCCAACCCCACTGCCATGGGCAGGGACACCTTGCACCAGATCAGGTTCCTCAAAGCCCCATCCAGCCTGGACTTGAACATTTCCAGGGAGGGGGCATCCACAGCTTCTATGGGCAACCTGTTCCAGTGTCTCACCACCCTCACCATGAAGAATTTCTTCCTAATATCTGATCTAAACCTACCCTCTTTCAGTTTAAAACCCTTACCCCTTGTCCTATCACTCCATGCCCTTGTAAAAAGTCCCTCTCCAGCTCTCTTGTAGGCCCCTTGAGGAACTGGAAGGCTGCTACATGGATGTGTGCTGGTCATGAAAAGTGAGAAAAACCCAGTAGCCCAGGTACTCTATACACTAAATGGGTGGAAATATAGAAAATGACTAAACATTTTATGCATGCATAATTATGTGCAGAATTAGAGAAAGATTAGGAAAGAAATTGTTTACAAGGCTCTCTTTTGCCACTGATATAAGATTTGGACTGCCAATCAAAAATACAGTTAACACTACTAGCCCAGACGTCATTATATGTTGGGGCAATGCTACTCAAACAAATAGTTAGGATAGTTTTACACAGCATTTTTAAAAATAATAGGGGGAAACTGAGCAAAAAACTCATTGACTATGGGGAAATACCACTCTTTTAAAAAAGAATAGATGCTGGGCATCCTTCAGGCTTTGTCTTGCATTCCTGTCTTAATTTTAATTGATTTGTGTAAGATATGATAGTCTTCAACTTTAGAAGAGAAGGAACACATAGGGTGCTTTGAAAATGACATTGGGTCAAGAAAATGAAGACAAGGTCATAAAGAGATTAGACCAGAAGTGTGCACATCAGGAACCTCTGCATCTATTACAGTGTCTCCTTGAGAGACCTTGCTAAGGTTGTTTCATCTCCGTGTTCCGGCTCCCACTTTTCCTTTGTTATCACCTTTGTCACCAGACTTTTCTGAAACTTTTTGAAAAGCGCAAAACTTAAATTGATTGAAACTTGGTAAGAATCCCTCTCTTTTAGGAAACACATTTGTAAGAGATAGTGAAGTCAGGTCTTCCCACAATGAGAAATTGTGAGCATTTGGTCTACTCAGTCAAGATGGTTAGAAGGTTTATTTCAAGTTGTTGAGATCTACAAAGGAAGGCCCTGAATTCATGGGACACCAGAGATAGTAAGTTCCCTTGTCATACCAAGAGTATATCTATCTCCAGCTTTGTAGTACAAAAACAAAGGAGAAACATCTCCAAAGGTGTTGTCAGAAGCTTGATGGAGAAAGCACTGTGGTGAGCCATTCCCCTGACTTCTCCAGTGAAGAGGACTGGGCTGTGGGATCTGCTTTATAAACTGCTTATCCATTTTGCAGTCATTGGTGATTTTTAGATTCACGAGCTTGAAGTAGGTGTGTAATTTAAAGCTAAACTCCATTTTCAGTGCATAAGAGGAGGTGAGTCTCCCAATGTTTTCTAATGATGCCGGTCTTGTCTGCTGTCCTGTTGGCATGAAGGATGTGGGAGCGACGCTGGTGGATGATAAAGTAGCCCAAAGTCTATCTAACCTTTGAACAAGTGAGAACCATAGTTGTGCAAAGTGTTTTTATGATATCCTAAAATCTTTAAGATGAAAATAAATTAAAAACTTCACAGTGCAGCAACTTTGCAAGATTATGTACTGTGGCAATAATCCTGAGTCTTCAAACATTGAGTAAAAGATGGCACCTAAATCTAGGCTTACTGACTTAATTGCACCACAGTAAAAAGCATATTCAAGACAGCTAACATCAGTTCTGCTCTCTTTTCTTATGTATCTTTACACATAACATGAAAACCTTGCCATGAAAGATGCTGCCAGCTGCTTGGTGAGAGACCCTAACTCAGATAATTTAGCTACCTTAATAGAAAAGGACTGAGATGAGCCTAGAGCTGTGACATCCCTTTTGCCAGATAAAAGAAAGAGGCAGGAACAGTCCCTGGGAGATGGACACTTGCAGATTATCGCAGCCAGTGGAGCAGTAGTTATTTACTCCCTCTAGACACTGGCCCCATGGATCCTGTTCACCACATTATTTTGAATATCAGGCAGCTATTGCCTTTCATGATTTACACAGATAAGTAATTGGTTCAATGTCTTCTACAATGACATCCCAAAGGCAGACTCGTAACTTGAAAATACAGGCACATACAAGCGTCAGCCATTTTATTTCAGATAATGGCATAGAAATGCAAGTTTGGAAGCTCAAACTTTTACCCTCTGTTTATTAGCTACATTGTGAAAAATGCCGTAATTTTGTCTTTGTATGTTTTTACCCTTTGTGACTTGTTGCTTGGAGATATCTGCTGTCCTACGCCTGGATAAATCTCTGTTTATGAGGACACAATAAACTTTGTATTGCAAATCAAGGAAGTACATTTATTGTTATCAAAGGATATTAATTTTTATGGTGTTGAGAGATGACAAAGGAGCAGGCTAATCTGTGCTGCTACGGTGTTATCATCTAGCTCGCAAGCCGTAAACAGCATCACAACTGGAAGTGAAAACCTTCTGGAGCAGAAACCATGCAATCTCTTTGGAAAAGAGAGATCCTGATAGAAATTGTTTCATAATGGAATTTTTTTAGAGAGTAAGATTTCATAATACAGGTGGTGAGGTGCTTGCACAAATCTGGAGCAAGGCAATTAGCTTTGTTAATCACAAAGGCTGGGAGGCATACTGGCTAGTTTGGAAAGTACTGTTTCTTGTCCTTGACAACTGAACATAAATAAAGCCATATCACTTCATTATATTACTATATAACTAGTAATAAGAACCCCAAATAACCCATCGTAATACAAACAAAAACTTTGCTACTTCCCACATTTTAACCTTCATGCAGTTTTAGCTCTATCTGTGAAAATCTGTTTATTGCCTAAAGTAAAAACAGCATTTGACACCAGCAGTAAAAGCTGCATTTCCCAATATTTTCTACTCAAAATCCCTGACCTTAGACTTGTCAATGACTGTCCTTAGGAATAGTATCAAGATTAGTTAAATTTTCCATCTCAACTTTTTTTTTCCAAGAATCCTTTCTTTCCCTTATATGCTAGTTTGTGTCTGACAGTCATCCTTGAAATTGATTGTCAGGCTGATTTATATTAATGGGATCAGAGGGAGAGTTTTCCTAGGCAGTTCCCTGTGGGATATGTCACTGGCTTTTGTAACAACAACTGCTAGCATTTTTAGGAGCTGTTTTCACCAAGCCTACAGCAAAGATGGTAAATAACAATGACTGCACACTGTAATGTCAGTGTTTCTTGACTGCAGGTCTTTGTCATCACAAAACTATGCCTGCAAAAAAGCCTTAATGACTTCAGTGAAAACACCTTCAAGTAACTTTGTCCAGTGTTAAGGATAAAGAAAAGGAAACGGAGAGAGAGAAAATACTTTGTGAAACTTTGGGCTAGATTAATTAATTTGTCAATGACTCACTCATATATAACAACAAAGAAATTACATTAATTTCATTTGAAATACTGGAATTTGCATGCACTGCTCAATCACACCACTGTTCATCTAAGTGCTAAGCATAATTAATTGTTTAAAAACTGGTGTCTTTTTAAAAAAATTCAGACAGTCATTACATGAACTTAATTTGAGAATGGAGAGACAAATGTCTCGGCCATTCCTGACACCTTAATATTCCTGAGAGGTAGATTAGATGTTACACAAACTCAAAAAAGTATTATAAGTCCTTGATCCTGAGGGATCAAAGTTCATTGGTAGCATGCAATGGTAGGAATGTGTTCCATGTCTAGCAGAAGTAATATCTGATATGCACAACTTGTGGCATGAAAATTTTGTTAATATTGGATATTTTCCTCAACAATGTGCTGTCATGAAGTCATTGTAAGGAAAATAGAAAATGCATGAAAGAATGAACTACTGGACTTGAGAAAAATTACAGGAAACTTTTATAACAGGAAGATCACCCAACAGCAAAATTTCAACCAGTGGTAAAGACATATTTGAAATTTTGAAAAAGAAAGACTTAAGATATTTTTTTAAATATCCATGTAACAGCATTGCCATTGCTTTTAAAGGAATTGGTCTAAAAAGATATACCTTTACTCTTAGACCATCACAACTGTAACCACACTGTTGCTAATTAGTTTTTTATGTATTTCTTTATTTTGTTAACGTGTATTAAAATGGTTATGCTTTTGTTTTGATTGTGTTGTGAGGTGCAACACAGACATATGCAGCAAACCAATTTGAAGTGCTCTTGTGTCATTGGTGCACAGACGACATGGCTCGCAGATGATGGGGCAGCATTGCAAGCCACCCTATTCTGCCTGGCCCCTGGTCCCAGCGTCCTTGGTGGGTAAGCGCAGCTGGTCAGGTGGAGCTGGGGCTCTGGCATTGCTGCCTGGCATGCAAGCAACATTTTGAAGGCACTATGAGGCAAGGCTGTGCAGCCAGGCAAGCACAGCTGTCCAAGGAGACAGGGTCTCACCTCCAGAAGCGGCAGAGCTACCTGTCATGTCTGGGCTGTGATCCTGGCAGCATCTGTTGCTCACGGTCGTGGCATTACTCACCCAGGGACACCAACCTGGGGGTGAGAGTCCATTGCTACATAGAGATGACTGGTGCTGTTGGAGATAAACCAAGGTAACTAGGATTTTGTGTCATGAAATGGGGAGACATGACATAGGGCATATGAGACACCCATGTCCTCATGGAGAAAGAGCTGGGGGTCAGTCAGGGACCCCTTGAGTCCTGTGTTTTGGCAACTAAATTGCACCCTGTGTATCAGGATATAGAATTCAAGTACTACTAATCAGAGTAGTAGATTTGTACAAGTAGCTGAAGATATACATGAGAAATTATGACCTCTTACAGGTCAGCAGACTCCGTGGGTGTCCATCTGCATAGGACTTTGTGAGGAGGGAGGAAGAGAAACGGTCTTATAAAAATACAAAATCAATAATATCAATAAGGGTTTTTTAAAACTGTAACAGCATGCTCACATTGCACAACTAGAGTTCTCTGTGGCAGACATCCACTGACACCCTGTAATAACGAGGTACAGTAAGATACTGCAGTGATTAAGTGGAAACATTAAGACTGAGTCCCACTGTTCTTGTCTTGTAAAGCTTTGTTCATTTACAGGCTTCTTCTGCCTTTGCTAATATTTCCTGTATCAGAAGATGTTTGAGTATTGTTGGGCCCTCCAGCGAGAGAAGGAGCACAGCCATGTTCTGGTTCTGGCTGGGATGGAGTTAATTTTCTTATAGGAGCTGGTATGGGGCTCTGTTTCGGATTTGTGCTGAAAAGAGTGTTGGTAACACAGGGATGCTTTAGCTGTTGCCGAGCAGGGCTTACACAGGGTCAAGCACTTCTCTGCTCCTCACCCCACCCCACCAGCGAGGAGGCTGGGGGTGCACAAGAAGCTGGGAGGGGACACAGCCGGGACAGCTGACCCCAGCTGACCCCAGGGATATCCCGTACCACCTGAGGTCATGCTCAGCATATACACCTGGGGGGAGAAGAAGGAAGCAGGGGACATTCGGAGTGATGGTGTTTGTCTTCCCAAGTCACCGTTAGGCGTGATGGAGCCCTGCTGCCCTGAGGATGGCTGAGCACCTGCCTGCCCGTGGGAAGTGGTGAATGAACTCCTTGTTTTGCTTTGATTGCTTGTGCAGGTTTTGCTTTATCTATTAAACTGTCTTTATCTCAACCCACAAGTTTTCTCCCTTTTACCCTTCCAGTTGTTTTCCCCATCCCACCGTAGGGGGAGCGAGCGAGCAGCTGTGTGGGGCTTGGTTGTTGGCTGGGGTTAAACCACAACAGAGCAACAAATAAATGTTATCAAACGACGGAAGCTTTTCCACTAGCGGGAGCAGCCTGGGACATCCCCGGAAGAGTATAAGAGGGGCACACAGCAATGCTCTGAGCTCTCGTCTCCAGGTGTGCGTATTGACACCTGCTGGCCTCTTCCTTTTCCTCTTTTTTTTCCCCTCAGCTATTTTGGAGAGCTGATGGGTTGACCTCACATTTACTCATCACTTATTACAGACATGTGCAATTTCTCATCAGTTACTATCATCTTCAGCCATGTTATCTTTAGTATACATACCAATGAACTTAATTTGAAAGTTAGCTAAAGTAACACATCTGAGTGAAAGGTTCTTAACCCTGAGTAAATATCCATGTCTTCACCTAAGTATCCTTGTAACAGTAAGTCCAGAAGAGCTGGGGTGTGGGTAGTGCCTGCTTACGCACAGGAAATGTTCCTATTTCTGAATGTGATCCTATTATAAACCGGTTAATAACTGGGGTCAGTTCTCCCAGACGTAGAAAATGTCATTAGATTAATTTATCGTCTTGAGAGAACTATGTTGAACAGAGTCCTCAATGATATTGCCATCTGTGGAGTTTTGAAGAATTTCATCTAAATAATTTCCAAACAGTATTTGTCCTCTGCATAGTGGGGGATTGGTGCATTAAAGTGGAAAATGTCTAAACCAGACTGCAGACAGTTTGTGACTTGATGACTAAATGACAGTAGTTAATATGGTAATAGGCTGCCTTCTTGTAATTCTTTACCATAAGTGGCAAAACATTCCTAATTTCTCCTCTGTAGTGTAACAGTTGCATTAGTCACAATTAATTACATAGTTTCTCCCATGAGTGTCAGACTTACATTAATTGTATAATGATTTATTTGGCTTCCCTCCATGCAGTAGCTGAGGTGGTGTGCAACAGTTTAAAACCATGAGTAGAAAAAGGCACTACAATTTGTCTACAAAGTGCTTTTGTCCTAGGTAGCAGAGACATGTTGGTGTGGGGAGTATGTAGTATGGCTTGTCCCTCCTGGCTTCCTTGAGGAGGGCACACATTTCCGTGATCCAGGTATGTGTGAACTGTGTGCATGTACGGTTTGTCACTGTAAGAACAGCCAGTACAGCAGCACCCCTTACCATTAGCATGCATAGTCCACTATGGAAAGGACGTACACCCTGTACCACGACGGGGCAGGAGGATGTTTTATCATCCAGAGAAATTGCCTCCGACTCTCCATTTCACAAGTAATATTATCTCCCATTTCAGATATGCAGAACAAAACACAGCTTTTTTTTTCAAAGTCGTAAATTTAGCAAACAAAAAGAAGATGCAAAGCATCTCTAGGGAAAGAAGATATCCACCTGAAGCCCTTCTGCATATGAACTGGAGTACAAAGTGCTATGTGACTTATGTTACATTTAGAGTGATAGTTTTCATTTGAAAGATACAGTACACAGAAAGCAGTCTCCTTTCGGTACTGTACATATTCTTTTGGTGCCCAAAGGGTACCACTCCAGCCAGTGCCATCCACCTAGTCTTCAATCCACAGGGACTCCCACTGGGCTTTTAAAAGTTGGGTATCAGCCCAGAGTGAGAGTACCAACTTTTTCTTGAATATTCTCCACATTAGCTATGCATCGCTCATTCATCCCAAACAATTAGGTAAGAAAGATGAAAACTGAAATCTTGTTTCACTAAACCTTACATGTATTGATTTATCATACTTGAGAAACAAGTCAACAATGAAGTATCCAATGCAGGGCTTTTTTCCTTCTGTAGTCTGGACAACTGCTGTTGGAAGCAACACGGGTCAGCGAGTTGCCTTACCGTTGCTGAGCTCTCTCACTCTCGCTTCACATCGAGGTTGCAGGAACTGTCTCTTTGTTGTAAGAGATGTTTGGAGTCCTATGCCTTTTCCCCCGCTGTCATTAGGCCATGTGAGCAATGATTCAACTTCTTATTCACCTGGGAAACAAGCGTCTAGTCTGAATAACAGTAGTGGCACAAACCCACCACAACTTTATTTACACCCTTGAACTGGTTCCCCTTCAGCTGAAAGTCAAAGAGCTTTCATAGGCATTAGCTAACAAGATGCTTACAGCAGGATCCCCAGATCTATTCCTGCCTTAGACTTAGGTGACTGACTATAGATAGATCTTTGCAGTGAAAATTATGTGTTGGGGAAGGAATATGGAAAAGAAAGTTTTGGTGCTGGTTATACACACAGAATAAGAAAATAAGTGGTGTAATACAAAGAAGCCAAGAGATCTTTGGTGGAGTTCAAGATTCAGCTGTTACCGAAAGGGGACAGACAGAAAGTTTTCATGTATTCTGTTTGGAAAGGCTGTTTGTTTTAATGAACCTAACCTAGGCTTGAAACCAACTTTCATCTAAAATCCTCTCATCTTTAACATGATTTAATGTCACTTTTTCTCTTTTCATCCCATACACATCTGAAATATGAATTAACTAATGCACAGCAAGGACCATGCTGTTAATTGCAGCCATCTAACACTAGGTGGAATAATACATCTGAGCAAGATGTGCAGCAAGGTTTATGTAGCTTCTCTTTCAAAACTTCTCTTCCCTTTCGATCATGGGAGAAAGAATAGTCTTTCCAAAACAATGTGACCAGACTTTTTCGAGCCGTTGCATTGTGGAAATACACACTGGCTTCACTTCACATTTTTGGATATGAGCACAGCATGGAACTGTGTCAATGAACCAATAACATTCAGATGATTTCTGCTTCTCCTTGTCCTTTAACTTTCTTCTCCCCATGCTGCCCTTCACTATATTAAGCAGAGCTAATATGGGATGCTGGGGGCTTCTGCACTGTGTGTGTCACATTTGCATCCATGTGGCTACTGAGTTGTTCCTGACAGGCTGGACTCTGTGTCTGCCCCCACATCCAATCCCTTTTCTTTTTTTTTGAAGAATCAGAAAGAAAATACTATTTCCAAGACAACTAGGCACTGAAAAGTCACCGGAGCTTAAAAAGGGACCGGAACTTTTCCTGACTTTTAATTTATAAGAAAGGTAGAGGGCTCTGAGGCTATTTCTGAACTTTTTTCTTTTTTTTTCTCTCTTTTTTTTTTTGTTACAGATCTGGACATCCTGGACCCCTATTCATGTATATTCAGGGTTTGGCCACAATCTGGTTTTGACTGTCTATCCCACATTACCACAGATGGGGAAGGAGAAAAAGGGGGAATAATGAATGTGTGTCAAAATCTGGCTTTGATATAAAATTCTAGTATGCCAGCACAACACACACAGAACTATTGTATATGTGAGATGGACTATGTTTAAGTTTAAGGTTGAGCTTAGTATGGAGAGTAACAATACCAGACAACCAATGGGTTCAGGAAGTCCTGTAAAGCCAGAGTGGAGTTTGGTGCCGGAAGGGAAGAATGTCTGATGGGCGGCTCTGCAGCAGATTGGGGTCTGTAGGGATCTTGTGATGGAGTCATTTTCAGGATTAGGACGAAGTTTAGGACAGTGAGGTATAACAGCTAGCCTGATTTTTAGACTTTGCAGGAGGGGAGGGAATGAGCTATAATGGCAAGAGAAATTTTAAGAGTAAATTGTATTGCTGCGACAGCTCAGCTGCTCTTCCAATGGACGTTAGCTAATGCTAGGGTTCAGGGTAGCATTCAAGAGCTTATTCTTCAAGATCATCAGGGCAGTATGTGACATGATGCCATCAAATGTTAGTAGCATATCTCAAACCTAAGCTCCAAATCAAAACCTAACTGCAAAACCACAGATTACAGTCAATGTCAGGTTACCAAAACATCATTCATCCTTGCCACCACTAGCCCTTCACCTTAGCCTAGGGGACTGGATAATGCCACAAAAGATATTGATGTATCCTGTTTAAACAAAATCTAAATATGAATCTAAAATCTGCCTTATCCTAAAATAGGATGCTTCTATTATGAGCTATAGGTAGCTAATCCCCTGGCCTCCCCTAATGGGCTGAACAACTTTGAACAGTCAGGATTGCATTGCTGTGTATACTCCCTCAAAATATGCCCTTAACCGCAGCCTTCAGCTACAGACCCTAATCTGGCTAAGTACCATGTTACTCAACCCTGCTTTCCCATTTTCTAATCTTGCAACATTACTGTTTGGTTTTGCCTAATAAACTCAAGCCCAACACTATTCCATTTGTTATGTTCCCAAAATTTATGAGGAGAAACCAAGGAAATTGCTTTTCAGGTCCTTTTATCCTGAATACTGACCTAAATCCCACAGAAATCAAGACATATTTCCCATGTCTGGTGACAGCAGTGTTAGTTCCAAATGGTCCCATAAAAAAAAAGAACCAACCAGTGCTATAATCTCCATGGACTGAAATGAGAAATGTAGCCATAAATAATTTAAGGCTTAATGCCCAGTATCTTTGAAACACTATTGAAAAAAAAGCTGCTGTCAGAGCTCAATCAGCCTTCCCAAATGCAGCCAAAAAGAAAAAAAAAACAAAACTCTCAGACTTGTTGGTCTAAGATCTTTATCTTCAATACTTTAAGGCTTACAGTAAGCCTCTGAACACCCTGAGTAAATATCTAATGAGTCTTTAGACTCCAGTCAGAGTAAGGATAAGGGGTGGGAGGGATAGAGTACATTAGTTAACAGGGTCCCACAATTAGACTTAGAGGAGATGTTATTTGAGATTATAGCCTTTGTGTAGTCTGAGGGGCTCAGCGCACAATAAAACACCTTGCTTTTCAACCTGTTGTCATGAGCCCATTCCTGCCACCCATGAATGCTCTAGGGGCCTCTACAAACAATAAAACTGAATCCTAACCTTTTTCCAAATGTTAAAACTTACGTTAAAACTGTAGTTTAGTGGCTACAACAGCTCCAAAAGTATTCGTACACCAGCTGATCCTGCTGCAACTAGTCCTCATTTTATCCCAGTCACCTTCATACCACAGTCCAGTGGCCTCTGTCAGACTCTAAATGTTCGTATTTGCCTCACTGTCATCAACACTTAGCATAAAGTCCTAAACAACCATCAATATTTTAGCCCGGTCTACCCCTGCAGGATAAAGCAATGAATCTGCTTCTTCAGATAATTCGGTCCCGGACCTGAATTCTAGGCTGGCATCATACACATATGATTATTAATAACCCCAAAATTATCCATAAACCAAACTGGAGCCCAGGCAGTTCCACCTGAACATGAGGAGGAACTTCTTTACTGTGAGGGTGACAGAGCACTGGCACAGGCTGCCCAGAGAGGTTGTGGAGTCTCCTTCTCTGGAGAGATTCAAAACCCGCCTGGATGCATTCCTGTGCAACCTGCTCTAGGCTAACCTGCTTTAGCAGGGGGGTTGGACTAGATGATCTCTAGAGGTCCCTTCCAACCCCTACCATTCTATGATTCTATGATTCTATGATTTCTGCACAATTTTTAACTATATTTTTCCTCATAGCCATGTGATATGTCAGATGCAGCAATAAAACTCATCAATAAAATTTTCTCATCCTGACCAGCTCTACTGTTAACGTAACACACCTTTGATACAGTGAAAATCAGAACACATGCTGTTCTCCCTTTTACCAGCACCTTTTACTAGTCCAGGGACAATGCAGGATCTTCACTTCCTGCTTTTCCACACATGAAACCCGGCTTTAATCCATGCCTTAGCACTACAGAGCAGCATCTTTGGTCTGCCTGTCCTTTGCTCCTCGATAACCCCAGCCCTCATTCTGGACACATGGTACTGGGAGTGTTTCACAATTCACCCAGTGACAGCAACCCTCATTCTGGCAAGTCTTCACTCTAAACCAAACCTACCCTTAACGCTACTCTGGTGACTATCATCGGTGCTAAGCTGATGTCATTTTTCCCTGCCAGTGTCTGCCATGCCAGGTAACAACAGTAAATTTTACTCCTTGATCCTTGCACCCCGAAAACTTAACACCACACTGCAATGACTTCCTATGCAGTCATTCACCTTGAAAGAATCTCACTACACTCCATCAGTTCTCCTGGGAACAAGCTAGAAACTGTATTTTTCAACGTCTGCTGTCCTAAAACTTTGCTTTTAAAGCTAAATCTAACCTTTCCTCTAACAAAGGAGTCTAGCAATCCTTGCAAAAAATGAAAGTAACATTATATCATAAGATTTTATCACAACCAGACATTTTGATGGACAATGTAGAGTCCAGAAATAACCCTGCATCTTCTGCCTTTGCCATTAAAAATTCTCCCTCTAGTCCCAACTTTAAATGTAAAGATATGAGCCTGACCTTTCATTAAACTAATCTAACACAAACGCCTTTCATCTGCCACCGGAAAACCCAGCCACAAATCTAGCTCCTTAGCCATTTTATCACTACGTGTGCTCTTAAATGCATTCTCTGACCTGATCTTTAATATTCTGGTGACCCCTGTTAACACTCTTTAGTACGTCCACATCAAAACTCATCCTAGCTTTGCTAACCTTGCATTTGTCATGCTAATCCAGCAGTAAACCTAGCTATTAAACTTCTGTAGCCCAGACTCTAATTTAGCCCCAAATCAAATCCTACCTTTAGTATTAGAGATCAATGACAGCCATCTCCAAAATCCTGAGTCATTCAATCACATCGACATGACCCACGAACAAACCTCCCTTCTTCAGACTTTTACTTTCCAGAAGCTCAGTAGTGATGCTGCTGTAGCCCCAGCTCCAGTCTTAGCCATAGTCACCCGAACTCTGCAGGCCTTGCAAAATCTATCAGAAAGTTTTCTGGGCCTGTTGCCCCTAATGATAAACTAATTTAAGCTCTAATTCAAACAGCATCTGACTCCAGCATTACCACTATAGCATATGTGACTTCTCCCAGAGATCTAAATGTAAGTAATTTGTTCCTGGAAATAATCCCTTCCAAACATACTAATATTTTTATGATTGGTCAACAAACTTGTGTCATCAGTTCATGGTAGCTCAAACCCTAATTTTGACACCTGTCGCTGTCTTAACTCCAACCCCTTCCTAAGGCTGAACCCATCATTTATACCGCTGGCAGCAGCTCTTGCAGTAGGTCTGCTGGTCATACAGGGTCCAGCTTCAATACGACCTTTTCACCTTGTTCTGCCCATTATGCTTATCCTATTCCCATTCCCAACCTTATCTTTGGGTGTAACAATGGTGCAGAGCCCCTGAACTGCCACAGGCCAGAAGGTATTCACCATTTCCAACATTATATGTCTTTCAAACTCTAACAGTGATCTGAACTCCTCCACCTGTGATGTCCAAGTCCTAACCAATGTTAGCACTAATAGCACAGGCCTTTTGTTCTTACTAGTCCTTTGGGGCTGTGAAAAAAAACGTTGACCCTACCAAAAGTAAATTCATGTCTCATCAATTCCTGACTTGGTAGCAACAGCAGGTAGTACAATAACCAGAACTCAGGATCCAGTCTTATGTAGGCGATCCAGACACCTACCGTCTGTTGGGAGAGTTTGTATCTCTCTCGGGTGACACTGAAGCCCTTCATGCCTGTGTGTAAATGCGCACGTATGCCCAGGTCACCATCTGTGACAGCCAAGTTCTCAGCATCCAGAACTGGTGAAAGGGGCATAAGCAACTACCTGAGAGAAAACCTGTACTGGCAATGATCTTTTACATAATACTCTAGTGAACGCAGGATTTGTCCAGGCATGTGATACCAAGGTCATCCTTAACCAAAGCAGACTCAGGTCCCACACCCAGAATATCCACCTCCGGGCTTTGGGCTGTTGGGACAGTGGGCACTCTTCACATGGACTTGGGCCATCAGACACACAGGGCTGCAAGACAGATAGACGGATGATTCTGTTTGTGTGTGTGTGTGTGTCTGTATGTGTGCGCACCCATGATGCAAACACAGTGGTTAAAGGAATCTGTTTTGGGTGGTTTGGAAAAATGCCTGGGGTCTAAGTGCCTGAATTGTGCCTAAGCCTCACTGCAGAGCGAAATTTTGTTAAGGAAGATCTTACCCATTCTTCCTAAGGCTGTGTCTCTCATCCACACTAGAAAAACAGGTTTATTTCCTTTTTGCCGGTGCTACAATGTCTTCTCCCAACAGTTTTGATTTACCTCCACCATAGCTGACACACGTGTTCTCACCTTTCCTTCCTTGGCACTGCAGAAGCTTTGTTGCCATATGCCAGGTGTCAATGAGCATCACCCCCACCCTGAGGAGGATGTGTATTTGAACCGGCAGTGTAGAGAATTCGCATCAAGCACAAGTAATCAATGTGTCATGGTTTTGGCATGTCACCTGTCAGAAGACGTTCCTTAATGAGGCCCCTTCATTCTTACCAGATGGGCCACTGAAGCAGACATGAGCCTCTTCTGCAGATGGAGCTTGATGTTCAAGACCAGTGATCATCTGGGAGAAGGGAGATTTTTAATATCTGAAAATGAAGAAAACAGCTAAGCCCAATTCTTGCTGAAGTCTGCGGCATTCAGCAACGACCCTGGAGCCTGGACTGAAACCAGTGTTATTACCTTTTTAAAACATAAATAAGATGTGTCACGCAATCAGTTTTAGAAAACTCTGAAACTCATAAAATCAAAATAGTGCTGTGGAAATAAGAGATCTTGGTCTTCATGACAGCAGGTAGCTTCTGTTGAATGATGGAGATATTTGCCAGGGTGAAGTGAGTTATTTTTATCATAACTCTCTTTCCATTAGTATGTTACCTGCTGGCTTGGAGGATTATATCTATTTTGGCTTGGAGGATTATACCAATTTGTTCAGCTACAAAATCAATAAAAATAAAAGCTAAAATGACAATTAAATCTGAGAAAGCCCAGCTGGAAAGCATGCAAAATTCCTCTTTTCTAATTAAAGTCTGGGCAAACCACAGCTTTACAGAAGCATTAGAGAGGGAGGGAATAAAAGGAGCATGTACCCACTAACACATTTACTGTTTCTGCCTTTCAGGTCAAACAAATTACCACAGAAATTTAACCCAGTGCTTTAACAAGCAGCAAGGCCTGCAGGGTCTCCGTTATTTTGGGAAGGGGAGAGGAAAGGTGAGGCTGAGCATGTAGGGGGCATATGTGCTTCATCTCTTGCTGTTGACTGTGAAAACCTTACTCTGTGCCCTAAAGACCAGTGAAGTCACTATGAGCTGAGTTCAATGGGCTTTGGATGATACCTATAATGCGATCAGGAAGGTACAGTATATGCTAGTTAACATCTCCCTCTTTAGCCTGGGCAGCAGTAACTGGTTGCTAGAACTGCTGTTTTGGAGCCAACACGCAAGAAATTGGGTGTCAGAACAGGAAAAAAACCCAATGGCTTTCGGCAAAAATGCTATGGCAGGCTGCCGCCTCTACCTTCTCGTGTTGCTTCCCCTGCAGCCAATGAGGAAAGCTGCTAGAAATCTTAGAAATAAAGAAAAACTCCAATAATCACAACAAAATGAAAGAAATCTCACAGCATGAGATAGTAAAATACAGATAGGCACAACCATGAAACGAGGTGAGGAAAGGAAATGTGATGCATGTAAAAGCAGATCAATGAACTACACAGACATAACTCTAGACTACTGCAAGTTACATGTGAAAGGAGAAAGACCAAAGGAGGATATAGGACCTATATTTCTGTGGAACTTGTTGCAATACTGAATCTATGGACAAAACAAGCCACAGGCCATCCTTCCATATCAGTACCTTATGGTAGGTAATGATACACTAGTGAGCAATGCTGGGTTGCTTTCCGTCACCTTAAATCCAACTTTACCTCTTCTTTCTGCATCAAACCACAATGTATTGACTGTTGGCTGTCACTGGTCTTACGTGGTAAGAAGAAACCATTATCAATGTTAGGCACTATTGCTAAAGTCACTGTTCACCTTTAGTGGACAGGTAGAATGACATGCAGTTTCTGTATGAATAATGCATTTTATATATGCTACCCAGGGCCAGGCTGGAAATGCAAGTCATTAAATGATTGCAGAATGTCTGTATGTGATGCTGCTGCCCTTTGAACAGTCAACATTTTTTATCAGTGAAATGAATGGATCCACTTGAAAGCTAGCCCTACGTGTTGCAAAGGTTTTCACCGGTCAGAGAAATATTCTGCATCAGTAATTTATAATGGAAATGTTCCAGCCAGAGTACAAACAACATTTTCCCACTGGAAATGTTAGATCTTGATAGCCCCTGAAAACCAGGCTTTGGACCTCTAAATGAAGGACTAAGCACGCATGTTTATCTGATGTGCTACTAAACCATGTGCACTGATGCCGCAATGCCTGGCAACTCACGCCTGGAGATGAGAGAGCCAAAGTGAAGCCTGCTGTAGAAGGACGCACCTATGAACGATGTGGGCTCATCTCTCAGGCGTGTCCTCTAAGCTGGACATGCAGCTCTGCTGGGTAGTGCAACTTTGGCAGGAGAAACATCCTAAATGGGTAGAAGTAAAGCTGTCTCTCAGAACAAGGTTATTTAAGCTGACAGAAGCACTCTTCTGTCAGCATAATTAGATATGCTCTGGGGGGGGTGCTGGAACGGCTCTCATGATGGGGAGAAGAAAGATTTTTTTTTCCACTGTTTTCATTGATACTGAGCTGTTGGCAAATTTAACAGCGAGACCACATTTAGGACAGCAAGGTTACAGTTTGCTTTAAAGAGCCTCAAAAAGGAATGCCTCAGGCATAATATTGGGATTGATACTGATTTGCTAGTCGAGACAAAAATTCTAATGCATGAACCCTGTGAGCTCCAATAGAGTGCTTTTGCTACTCGTCCTTTCCTAATAATGTTCTGGCACAAACCACCTCTCTCCAGTCCAATGTGCTGGTCTATGCATAACTCCAGTAGTTAACCTTGATGGTCTGAAGAACACAGCTTTAAATTTTATATCATGTTCATTTCTATCCTTTGCTGTTGAAAAATATTAAATCTCCCCTCAGCCACTTGCTTTGCATGGTGAAAGACAGATGGTTGTGCTGGATCATTCCACAGCAGAGCAGATGTTGTAATCGAGGACCCAAGCATTGTGCCAAATTAATTAGACTCTTCCACTGACTGATCTAGATAAAAAGAACAGCATACTGGCAATTCAAAGGGGTCTTGATTCTATTTTATACCGCTCTGCCAGGCTATCTCCTGTGAAATAAGGTATAATGGGGTGTTCTTCTAGGGCATTGTATCAGATGACTTTGAAGTAGAGTAGAAAGGTAGTAGGTGGATATCAACTCTTTAATACACTATCCTAAAATATATATAGAAAAATAATCTCGAACTAGTAGGGTAGAAAGACCTATGATGTATATGCTCCCATATCCAATATATTTTTGTATCTTGGGGAAAAAAAATGCCTTGTGTCTAGTATTTTAGCTTAATTCTCTGTCAGCTAAACTTTCTACACACAAATTCATGGAATAAAAAGTATGTACGTTATTTTCAGCATTTCACAATCTTATTCATAAGGCCCACAGGTACTGCTCAGGGTTTGTGTATCTTTTTGCCTTATCGGAGCATTATTTCAGAACTTGGTTCTTTATATAAAGGGAACATATGCTGTTGGAACATAGCAAGTTTTAAAAAAGAAAGTTTTGGTTACAGTCAGTAAGGTATGGACAAGTACGGTATTGCTGAGCTGCACACTATAAAACAGTGTTTCTGTTTGTGAACTATATCACTCTTTGGTGCAACACAAAAACGAATTCTCTCTGCAAAGCATCAGTGTCCTCAGGAAGATACCAACAGAGTTCGAAAAAAAGCATGGTTCTGAAAACATAACTCTTTAATAAGAAACCACTGAGAAAGAGTCCCCATGGTTTCTCTGATTAGCTCCTTTGCACTGTTAAAAAGGATCTCCGCACATAGATAAGTTTAAATCTGTATCTATTACGGCAAACAAAAGGACTTCATTGTACAATTGGACTTGCATGTCTTCTTTAACGTATTTTTCTTCCTTAAGACTTAAACACCTATTTTGTTTACTATAGAAAAAATTACATTGTCCAGTACTGTCTTACTGTTTAATGCTAGAGTATAGAAATAATGTTGGTTAATCTATGAAACACTTTTTCTTACATATTATTCTAAAATACTGGAAAGAATAAGTAAAAAGACCATGACTGACATTTGTTTTATCAGAGCACTCTTCTTTCTGTTTAGAAACTGGAAGCTAATGGGCTACATCTTTAACCAGTGCAAATCTGTGCCGCTCCATTAATTTTAATAGAAAGATGTCAATTTATACAAATGAAAATCTGACACCACGATGCTTCATCAAGCTGCATAAGAGTCTGTCTGTTATCATGGCAGCTAGTGCTTAGATAGTTTCAGCTGTGGCATCAAAGTCATGTCTAGAAAACACAAAAGCTTGTATTGTAAGGGTTGCTAAAATGCACAAACTTTGCTAAGTTTTATGATGCTGTAGCCTATTAACTTTTGTTGTTTATTCAGTATGTATGTCCCAGCTGATTCTCTCGGGAACGTAACACCAGTCAGGTATTTCTTGAAAAAGTGTATTAGTTAGCAAAACATATCCTTTCCCATGAGTATGACAGAACTAAGCAGGGACAGTTTCTTTGTTCCTCAGGTCTGAGCCACCCTCTGCAGCCAGTGTCTGGAAGAGCTCTGTCGTGACGTTCCTTTTGGGTCCCCTCCCACTGCTTCACCCATCCTCACCCTACCTGCTTCCCTGCACACGGCTTCATCCACGCAGTTCCCAACCCCTGCCTTTGCGGTTGGTGTGTAAGCAAGTTCTTGCTTTTCTCCTCGAGACACCTTGTGCTCAGACCCTCGTGGATGCAGTACTGTTCTTCAGTTCAGACTCCATAAGGGAAAAAGTACCTAATTTCTTCTTAACTCAGCCAGAAGGAAAACTCTCACTTCTATCAGCTTATGTCTAAGGTGTGTTATAGCCCAGAGATCAAGGCACACGAGCTCTCTGCTGCTAAGGCTTTCAGGGTCACAGTGCTGGTTTACGTAACGGCTGTGCATCACTTACGGTAAAGTCCATTTCTCTGCCTATGCTTTGGCCACCTGTATACATGCACCGTCCCACTCCTTTTATCCAATAGCAAAGAGACCTCAGCTGGCTGTGCACTGGAATTTGTCTCCAACCATGAGTGCTGGTTAAACTGGACTCTGAATCCACAGCTGCTTCATATTCTCCTGACATACCACTGCCAGTTATGATTTGGTGCTAAAGGAGGCTAGTGATGAGAGTATTTTCCTCTCCTCCCTCTGGTAAAAAAGCCATGTGCCAGCCATCAGCCAGGCTGCCGCTGTACGCATGAGGGAAGTCTTAGCATCTTCTGTGTTAGTTCTTCCTAGCAAAAGACACTCGCTGTTTCCTCAGCCTCAGGGGAGGTGTGCCTTCAAAGCCACCTCCAGCTTGAAGGAAGAGGGTCAGACCTGAATCTTACAGAAGTGTGTTTTTATCTTTTTGAGAAAACAGGTCTGAGCCTAGTTCCTGTTGTACTCCTCAGGTTATTCCTCAGCAGGGTGAGATCAGCATGTAGTCCAATATGGGTTATTTTGGGATGAGACAACAATTTCCCAGATACCCATCATGTATCTTAGCTGTTAAAGCAATCCTCTGGGCAGCTGATTGATCTCTTTGGTATTTTTGAGGTATTTCCCCCCTTCTTCAGGGGGAAGCCTCTCATGAAAACACTTAGTTCAACAAAGTTAGTTGCTCACCCCCACTGACCTTTTTACTATATGACAGCTGCTGGATATCAGTGTTTAATGCACATGAACCTAACAGAAAGCTTAGCTGTTCAGAGCTGCCTGGAGATGAAAAGCTCCGAAGCCAAAGTCTCCAGTACAGCAAGCAAACAACACAGAGGGGTTTGTTGGCCCAGGGAAGAAACCGGTGGCAGGACAAGGTGGTGCTGCTCAAGCCATCACGTCCCAGCACTTCATACAAGTAAAAGGCATCCAACTCACCAGTGAAAGGCAGCCGTTCAGTGTGGGCACACACAAAGACGGTCACAGCAGTCATTTTCTCTCATTGCCCACCATGTTTTCTGTTAAACACGCAGCCTGAGTGTACTGATTGTGAGCTGATCTTACGTAAACCAATGGACTTTTTTCATATATGGGCTTGCAATGGTCCTTTATTTTAACTCTTTACTTTGCTNCACAAAGATGGTCACAGCAGTCATTTTCTCTCATTGCCCACCATGTTTTCTGTTAAACACGCAGCCTGAGTGTACTGATTGTGAGCTGATCTTACGTAAACCAATGGACTTTTTTCATATATGGGCTTGCAATGGTCCTTTATTTTAACTCTTTACTTTGCTGTAAAATATGTGAACAATGACAGCTAAGAGCAGTAACATGTTTTCTTTCCTGACTTGGTTCTGTTATACGATTATTATATCTTCAGGGAAAATAACAGCTTCTAGAGGCTTGCTAAAAATAGGAACTTGCTTTAAACATATATCAGAAAATATTAGCACAGCACAAGGGCCTTTCTTCCTCCTGTACTTTCAACTGTAACTAGCACATCCTTGCTGGCACCATATTATAGAGCAATATATCACACCCTCATTTTCATAAAGGAAAACCTGCACTTAAGCACCAGTGACTTACAGTACTAATCCATTATCAGAATATCATGGAACTGACAATGCCCTGGTGTCGCAGCATAATCCATCACCGGAGCACGTACACTGTCAAAGTGTTTCTACGAGGTCCCTTAATAGGCAGAGAGGGTTTCTGTTTTCCAAAACCAAATAAATTTTACATTTCTCAAGAAAACATGGGTTTTTTTTGCTGAAATTATAAAAACTTTCAGAGAGATGCAGAATTTCTATTACATCACTATTTATTTGAAAATGAGCTGTTCCAAAATCCAGGTCTGGCATGTGAGGTAAACATATGTATTTTTTAAAACAGATAATTCAAAATGTAGTAGAAAATGTCAGAGCTTTGTATAGCGAAAGATGTGAGAAGCTGTGTTCTCTCCTTATTTCTTTTGCTTCATATATTATCATCCTCATCTGAATGTCTGAGAACATAGACACTTTCAACCCGATGACGGTTTTGTGCAGTGGGGATTGTTAGTCCTATTTAATTCTTTTTCACTTTCTAGGTCAGAAGAAACTCTGGCAGATGCTTTAAATCAGATGCCCTAAAGACTGGAATGTGCTTTGTCTTATCATTCATTCTGGATACATTTATAAAACTGAGAAAAATAGCTAAGTCTCAAATCCCAGCTTGGAGAGAAGCTTACTTCACTTCCCCTGACGCTTTACCGTTGTGGCATATCCGTGGCAGTGGCTCGTGCAGGGATCCCCCAACCTGCCCCAAGCAAGGTCACCAAGTACCAGAAACAGCCCAGCCAGCATAGCACAGGGCTCCCTTCTGGCCAATTTGTTCTGCTCGAGTAAGCTGCTCCCGCCACCCGAACCGGTTTGGGTATCTCTGCGTTGTATGTCATCCTTTATTAGTTTTTACACCTGGCACATCCGTCTGCTCCCTCAGCTAGTGAGTCACACTCTTTTGCATTCTGAGCTTGGTTTTGCTTATGCTGTTTTACGCAGTTGCCATTCAATTGACTTCAGTGGCATTACTCCTGAGGCTAACGAGGGACAGAGATAAAGGCGCTTTTACTTCAAGATGAATATGCAGATACGGATCCACAGCCTCCTAATAAGGCAGCTGTGGAAGTGTCATAAATTAGGCTGACTATCTCAAAGCATGTTTACCAAAAATGCTGAGGTATCCATAAACAATGTTGGTTCCTGAACTTCTTAAGGAGAAAGGTGCCCCCATAGAGGTGTGCTGCTTCCCTGGATGACTTCAATTAAACAGCATATCCAGCTGCTCCAAATTCCTATCACTGACAGAGGATTTTAAGACTGCTTAATTGATATTGAGTCTAGCACTGACCTTCTAGCATGCCTGGGATAAAGGATGCCCTCCAGTACAAATGTTTCTGGCTGCAACATGGGGTTTTCTGAAGTAGTGAAAGCAGTGTCTGAATTTCTGCTGTGTCCAAATCAGAGATCACTAAGCTATGTGGGAACGGTTGCTCCTCAGTCCTCCAGCACTGATGAGTAGATACTAAAATCTTATACGATAATGGCTTCCTGGGCATAGAGGCTTACTGTTCCTGTACAGAAGGAGAAAAGGAAACAGATTCACCTGCCCAAGTTTGTGCTTGTCAGGGGGCTGAGGAAGGGTGCAATGAGCCAGGCATGCCTCTGTAGGTCCCTGGCCCTGAGAGCTGTCAGGGCGGGTGGCTGTAGGCACAGAGATGTGCCTAGGCACAGAGATATGCCAAAGCACTGAGATGTGATGTTAGGCTTTTGTAATACAACAACAGCTCTGGGTCCTTGGGACCTAAAGGTTTATTTTGCTGAACATTGTACTGACATGTTAGAGTTGGTTCCTACCCAGAGGAAATTCCCCCTGGAGATGAACAGAAGAGAGACTGTGGGAGGCAAAGGGATGGGCGAGGGTGAGGAGTGACTCTGTGGCACAGCCTGGACTAGGACTCAGGCAACCTGAACTCCTGTCCCCACTCACTAGGGTAAATACTCAGCTTTCTTCATGTGTCTCTTCTGGACAAGTGATGTTGCAGCACGAAACAGATGCCAGTAGTTTGCCTCTTCTTCCCCTAAAACACTGGATAGCTTTAGAAATATTCATTGCTTCTACCATAACATGTAGCGCACTGCCAAAGTAATTATCTGCTGATTTAAAAGCAAAGAAGATACTTTATTATTCTGTTCTTGTGACAGCCAGAGCTAGGAACTGACACGTTACTATTCTGCAAGAAGAACTGAGGAAATTAGGAGAATATTTGCAATTTCAAAGAAGCCTCAAAAAGACTTTGGTTTTTTTTTTTTTATAGGCCTAATAAGTGTTTGCAATAGTCAAAAGTGCATTTTGTCACTTATGATATGTTCTTTCAAAAGAGGACAGAAATCGTTTACGCTCCTTGGCCACCTTTTTATGAGAATAGTTACTATTGTGTATGTGTACACATGAGGGCATAGAGCCTGGCTGGTCTATCGACAGTACGAGGGAAAGACTTTGGCTTCCTTGCCGAGCTCCCAGCAAGCTACTGGCTAGCACTGGGAATTTATTTCTGTCACAGAGGCACTCACAAAACAGATGAGGCAGGCACTCAACATGAGATTTATTCTAACCAAAATTGTTTAGCACTCTGACAAACATTAGTAAACTACAAGTTTGGATGCCAGGCAGGATTAATACTACAGAGCTGACTTAAGAATTCCTAAGCTTTCACAGTCAATCATCAGCACAATGACCCAAAATGCACAATCACTCACCAATAAGATGAGGGCTCTCAATCCCAGTGAAGTTACCTCGCATGGCATCCTGATCCAAAGGGAGAATCTACTACTGTAGACCCACTGCTCCAAGGAGGACCAACTCAAATCATCCATTCGGTGGGGCTTCACTTGTACCCAAGACAAACCTGACCTGGGTTCAGTCCTGATGGGCTGGGCGCCCCATCCTCTGGTGACTTCGAGTCTGGCAACAGCCACTGTAAAAGGCATGAAAAGCAATGAGAGGGCACGAAAAGCAAGGGTGCGAAAGAATCAGGCTTCAACTGTTGGAAAGCCCTGGTGTTTGTCAGGGTGGGAGCAGCTGCCACAAAATCCACCCCATGACCGCAGTCATGATTTGACTGCTTTCAGTGGTGACTGGTACAGTCACCTCTTGCCTCCAAAGTTAAAAGGGAGCACAGTCTCAGTGAGCTTTAGTGCTCGTTGTGGATCACCATTCCTCAATTATTCTAAGGTCATATTGGTATATCTAATACAGGAACAGGTTTTAAGGGGGTATACTCTATCATTAACACAGATTTCACTGCCATGTGCCTAATACAGCTTATTATAATACAAATTACAGTAATCACATCTACAATCATTATAACAGATTGGAGGAGGTTGGTCGGCCATCCTAACAAGCAAAATCCAAATATATCAAAAACCTTCTCCAACCAGTTAGTCCTCAGTGCAACAGCGACCTCCTCCGAGTCTCTTGCCACTTTCTTCATTCTGTTGATCTGTTCTTGAGGGGGTATTGACACATTCAAGATGCGGACACAGCACTCATCTGCTGGTAGCTTCAGGACTCCACATACACCTTTCTCCCTTGGCAGATTGTTTAAGAGTCCCAAACTATCAGATGTAGCATTGGCTAATGCTGATAGTTGCAGGCCTACTTCCAAAATGCTCTGCTGGTTTCACACCAGAGCAATTCCCGGGCTGAATAATGACTCCGTCTGCCATCCAACTTGTGTTGGGGCCTTCTGTCATCCCTTCCATAAATCCCTTAGTCTGCGATCCCGCCACTGGTGTGGTATAGGTCTTTCCTGATAAATAAGGCAGAGTGAGAAAGCACGGCTAGTGTAAATGCTAGTCTGGAGATGGTTGGGTATAGATGGGAACACAGGTGGCCATCAGAACATGCCCACACTGAGTTAGGGGTTGCAGAGACAAAGGCTGTTTGGCATGAACCTGCATGGTAGTAAGAGGATGACAGTATTTTTTTCTTGCTACAATCTAGGGCAGAGGGCCGTAACTGGTATTGCTACACAGGCAGCCCTGAGATGGATGATATAGCCATAACAGTAGCATTTTACCTATGTCTTTGCACTTAATCTCTGCCTGAGAGTTCCAGAGTGGAGATTTCCCTACTGGGAAACCTTCCACAGGTACACTGGACTGTGTACCTGGCAACATCCACTGTAAAGGGCACGAAAAGCAAGGGTGAAAAAGGATCAGGTTTCAACAGTTGGAAAGCCATGGTCTTTGTCAGGGTGGGTGCAACTGCCACAATTTCTCCTCTCTGTAGTTTCTTTTCTCATCAAAGCTTCACCTAGGCAAAGAAATAAATGACTATTTAGTGATGGATGTTTTTAAACTCAGTTGTTCGTCATTTAATCTCCAGAGCAAAATCATGCCTTATGTGAAGAACAACTCCAGTAAGGACCAGTAGACTCATTGAGCTCTAAATGACGGAGTTAACCAACCTGTTAACGTCTTGTCCAAAAAATGGAGTGTTTTGCATAAATAGCACACGGCAGGAAAATTCAGCAATCTTTGAGCAATGTCTTCAAACAGATGTGAAACTTGGGTGATTTGCGACCTAACTGAGTCCAGGTGAGGGACCTAGGAACAAGTCCCCAGAGTCTGTGTCTTGCACCTTTGGGAATTCCACACCAGTGACAAACTCTTCCCCTTTTAATTTTAACACCTAATTCCTATAGATTGCATACATAATCTTCCATAGTGCCAGAAAAATGGGCTTTGTAACATTTGTCTCTTTCTCACAAATGCTAAGGTTTTTGTTTTTCAATCTTTTCTCCTATAAATACTTTGTCAGCTGGGGTCTCCGTAAATTAAATTTAATTTTATCAAAGTTAATTTCTTCCTTTGGAGCCATTCATCTTGCACAATGCAGTACAATGTACAGACAGCTAGGCTGGTTTTGTGTCAGCTATGCCCAGTACAGCAATTTAGCCACCGGAACAAACAATGCTGCACAAATTTACTCTGCTGAAAGTCTGAGTGAGTATGACTACGTCACACTGAAGTTTCTCTCAGACACACTTTCTCCTGTCATCAGTCATTCCCTGGGCATTTTGGTTTTGCTTTGTCAGATCTCGTTAGCTGTTCTTACAGAAATCATATTAATTTATGCTGAAATTTAGGCTTTTGTATAGCCAGAACTTCCCAGCACCGTGCACATTACATCACCAGTAATACCAAGAAAATTGCCTGCAAGCGTAACACCAAAGAACAATAGTATTCTATTTGTAAAACTATATTCAGATAGTTCAGATTAGATAAAAAGATTCAGAGCTTTTATAAGCATGTTAACATTGGGTGAGTCCTCTTGTGTGGCAATACAGTACATAAACCAGCCAATTTATTTTCCCTGGTAAAGCTCTTCTGAACCTATGTTACTTGAGTTAGAGAGTGCTAGCAAAAAATGTTCTTAATTTGGAGTTGAAATACCTTTGATTATACAACAAAATGAGATGCTTGAAGATGAAAGACCTGTCTGCTGCTAGATAACTGGCAGAGCCTGTGAAAATAATGATCACTTGCATTTAGCTACAAAAAAAGGGACTCCAAGCTTGGAGTGACTGGATAATGATATCCATAAAATTCACGCTATTGCCTCTAATGACCTCTGTGATTTCCAGTGTAAAGTAACTTTTGAGAAGACGGAGATAGGTTGGCACAAAGAGTGGGTGGAAAGGACCCCCTGCAAACTGTCCACTGTCTGACTTGGTGGGCACTTCAGAGTCAACAGGGCACAGGCGAGGGGAGCAGAAAACCAAAATGGCCACCCACGGCGGATGTAGGTCAGTACGCTTACAGGTTTCACCTCCTCATTTGTTGATAACCTGGAAATGTTTGCTTTGCAATAGTATTAAGGCAGTTGAGCCTTCAACTTGCGGATATGCTAGCAGCACCTTCATCTGGAAAATTTCTCTGCTGTTCTGCTTGGCAAACCTTCCTTACTTGCATGCAACCACTCTCTTGCCCATTACTGCCTCTTGGTGAGGGGATCCTATTAGTGAGGCAGGGATGCTGGCTAGGAAATGGGGTACTGATATAAATTAATATCATCAGCACCAGCTGTACAATGCCAGGAGGGCACCGCTGTGAAGCACACCGGTCTGAGGCATGGCATGGCTCACTCTGCCTCTGCCATCGCACCCGTGCCCGCTGCACTCCTGGTGCTGTGCGGCCCAGCACTTGAAAATATTTACAATGAAGAAGTCTTCCTGCTTTTAATGAAACAGTCATGGTTTTCCTCTCCTTTTTTCTGTTACTTGAGTAGAAAGTCCTCTCCAGTCCTGGGAGAGCGGGATATCATGCAGGTGTTTGTGCCCACTGCAAGGTTTTATCGCACCCTGATAGGAAACATTTTCCTCAAGAATTCATCCATTCCTCTTGTTTATTCCTCCTCCATCATGGTAATCCTTTATTTCTGACATTTTTGTTCTCCTCTGAGATGCCAGCACAGAATTTGCAGTTAATGAATACAGGCAAAAAGAGAGAGCTTGTAGCTGGATTTGTGACGTACCCTTTGAGGTCTGTAGACTTTCTTTTGGTGTTATTTTGGCAATCCCCAGGATCCTGTGAGCTGTTGTACCTTTTCTCTAACATGCCAGAGGCTGCACGGCCAACTTACGGAAGGGTTTGCGAGGAGGCCCTGTGATGGCAGCTTTGCCGATATTTTTTATAGTTGCTGCACTGGAAGACTGTCCCCTGGGATAGATCAGAGGATTTTACTATACTGTTACTGTCTCCATCCCATCCACTGGCAAACGAAATATAGTCTGAACCAAATGCTTGCAATCCAGCAAAGTAATGGAAAAGTGCAGAAGACTTACAAAGGCAAAGTCCTTCTTGTCCTGAAAACAGCCTTGTTGATCTCTAACAAAGACAGACTGAAAGCTGCAGAGGAACCAAAGTGTTAGGTGATTTCTGGATTTCCAACACACCTCCCAGTGTATCCCTAAAAGGACAAAAGCACTGCATCACCCTTTTCTGTCTGTCAGAGGGGATTGATTTCTAGTATTCCTCTTTCACTCCCTTCATTACCCTGTCTCTGCCATGGAAATAATGTGGATCCACACATACTGGCTGAATGTAGCAATATAAACCAATATAGCATATATAGACACATATACCATATGGTATACGATATGGAATACTCAGAATACCCAAAATCAGAAATGCCTGAGGAGTGGCACAAAGGATTTCCTTCCAGCAGCTGGACCCTGATGCTGCTGAAGGTTCTGCCATCTTAGGAAGGCTCAGGCTGGAAACTCTGCACGCTGGCTCTTACATGCTGAAGGATTAAAAGCTAGTAGCAGTATTTCAAGTGCTATCAATATGAGATGGTTTTGGCGTCGACTTCCCTCTCACCCAACAATACTTTATTTAGCAGTGGCAGGCCCCCTCCAGTGAATACAGTCAATCATGGCAAAGGAATCATGAGTCTCTCTACATGAATATATTTATCATTCCTGGTCTTTAATAGTTAAAAATAGATGGGCATGTTTTGTATTCCACAGGCATGAAGCAGGTAGATGATGACTGAATGCAGCTGGGAATTCATCTCACCTAGTTCGAACGAGTTGTATTATTCATGTGTAGTCAATGAGAAGGATGAGTAGTCAAGCTTGAGAGTCCATTAAAAAAACAAACGTAGATCTGTGCAAGCTAAATTGTCTGGACCTTCTTTGTGTTTTTCCAGACTGTGGCTACAAATAGTGGCTCTGACTGAAGTCAAAACTCGTGATCCTTCTAAGGAGCCTTTGGGACTGGAAGGCTGGTGACAGTGGGAGACAGAGAGTCCTTGCACATAACAAAAACTATAAAGAGAGTAAAGCATGACTACTCATGGTTGCCTGAAGCCATTAAATTTAAATGAAGTATAAATAAAGTTAAACTTAAAGGATTAAAGAAGGTCAAGAAACATCAATTCAATGTTGGTAACAGAGCAGACACGTTCAGGCAGCGTCAGGTTTTGAAACTATCTGTGAGGATCAGAAGTCACAAAAAATCCACACCAGCAACAATGCCTTTTTTCCTTCTCTCTGGCTTTCAACTAAGATTCATTTTGCACAAGCCTGAGCTTTCCTGGCATCTCTGAGAAATGTCCGCTGGCACAGAAACTTCTGGGTAATGCACTCTTCCAGGCCCTGGTGCAGGAGGCAGTGGCTGCTTGCATCCTGGAAGGTACTGGAGGTGGTTCGTGAGACATCGGGTCAGGTCTGACATCTCCATGAAATGGCCAGCGCTAACAGAGCACAAGATTTCCTTTGCCTGCCCTCAGCTGCCTGAATGTTGATCAACCAGGGCTCAGTCTGGGCACACCTGGGCAGATGTTGGGAGCCCGTATGTACTGCCATTGCTGCCCGCTAACGTGGCAGCTATGTAAATATTGCAGTCTGTGAGTTGTGTGCTACCCAGGATGAGATTCAGCTACCTACGCAAAGCTGTCCAGTGCACCTGAGGTGCTGTAACATGTCCTGACCGGCCTCTTGTCTGCTGCTCCAGGAGATCACAGGCACCCTGTAGTCCATGTGCCGTATCTGCTAGACTAGCAGAGACGTCTCAGGTGCCCTAGAGTACCTGGATTAAATGCCTAGGTGTAGGTAGCTGATCTACTCCCGCCATCTGCACTAGTTACTCTGGGATCCTTCCTCTGTGCTCTGCAACAACTTCCAGGACATGCTTTATCCAGTTTGAAGACAGAATGGGATGGGTGCCATCTGTGAGGTGGGTGCCAAATACAGAGACGGAATTGGCCCATAAAGGATCACCTTCTCCAGCTGAATGGTAATTATTACCTGTTTCACTCTCAGGTTGCAGAAAGGGGGCATATTTGCCAGGAGTTGAGAGAAGCACTGCAAGACTTCAAAAATAGCCAAAGATGACATGTCAGGAAATTTTTAAGCTTTTCTATATACATGATATACTAAAGGTCAAAGCTGGATCTTGCTGCAGGTTAATTCCTGCGTTAACATTGTGTGGAGGGAGTTTATTTTGAGAACAGGTCTGGCAGATGGATGCATATTGTCATCAGTCTGCTTTAACACTTAAATTCAGATTACCAGAGGAAAAAAACCCTCTCTGATTTGTACAAAGACCTGAAATACCTTCATAATATTAAAGATCTCTGTATGTTCTTCTACAAGCAGTTAATAATTTTCCCTCTCCTACCCGCATCAAAAATCTAAAAATCCTAAATAAATGCCTGGACCAGCAGTCATCCTGTGTCATGACAGATGGACCATATAGGAAACATAATTGGATTCACTTTACATTCCCTTGAGGAGGTAAGAAATTCAGAATATAATTAAGCTGAATTAATCTGTTTGGTATTAACTGCACTAGATTTAGCTTTAGCTGAAACGGGATGTTATGTTTTATCAGATAGACTCTAGGCTGTCTCAAATCAGCCACCTATTGTGTTGAGTGAATGACAGACGCTGCGAAATCCCCAGTAGGCTGGATGCTGTGCTTAGCACACACTATGATTAGGATACCCTTCGGGGACGAGGGACATGCTTTTTGCAGGGATCATGATGGCTGCATAGTGAACACGAACACTATGGGTGCCACTTGCCAGCTTATTGCTACAGACCTCCAACCATTCTAGCCACAAACCCAACCCAGCACTTCACTTACCGCCCAAGTTCCCTTTATCCAGGCAGCTGGCCAAAGAAAAAGGCATTAACACAACCATACCGTCGACCACAAACAAGAGGGACTTCATTCTCCAGCAGCGGGAACCCAAGATGTCCTTGCCACACTGCCTTTTTATGCAATATCTGTACATTGTCAAATGTACCTACAAACCTACAGCAGGCTGTTTGGGAACTGGAGCACATGATGTGTGTGAGAAGAGGTGGAGGGAAGGGGATGTGGGTAGCCTGGAAAAAAGCAAGCTGAGGAGCAGAACTGGTTGCAGTCTTCTACCTCCTGAAGATGGTGGTGTGTAGTCAAGAGGTAATAGTCACAGGTTGCAGCAAGAGAAAACCCCGCACTGGTATAAGGAGAAAAGTGTTTACAACGGCTTAGCACTGAAACAGCTTACACAGATGAGTTGGGTCATCTTCATCCCTGAAGATTTGCATGCCTCACTTGGGCAGGGCCCTGGGCAGCCTGACATGACTTTGAAGTAGGCTCTGCTCTAAGCAGGTGGCTGGACTTACTCACCTCGAGAGATTCCTTCCAAAATTAATCTTTCTGTAAATTTATGGTTTATTTATGCACACCCACAAATACATTCAGTGAAATGGTTACATATATTCTAAACTATCTCACTCAGTGTTTGATGATTTAATGCAGAGTGATATCTTAATTACCCATTTACCTGTACAACCACCCATATCCTCATCATACATTTGCCATTCCCAGAGCTATACCAATACGCAAATGACCTCTGATCTTTCTGATAAGTTGCAAAATTATGTTCATCTGCTGAGTGGACTTGATTCTGCTGAATGACAGGCTTCTTGTTTGTCTTAACCTGTTGGCATCAGCAGTATCCAGCACTGCTCCACAAAACTCAGCCCAGTTAAGCAGTGACAGCAGACAGCCTCTGTGTTACTCATCACATATTTACTTTGTGATCAGCATGCACAGATATAAAGCATGAACATGCAGCTGAAATGGGCTCAGTCAGCTGTTCTGGAGGAGAACATGATTGTGAGACATGCCATTCACCTTCAGCAATGCCTCATGGTGACCGCAGTGGTGAAACACCAATGGAAAACTTACTCTTTGACCTTCCTTGTTAGCTGAGGTAGATTTCGGCATCTCCCCATCTGTGAATAGTTACCTGTAAAAGATCTACTTACCTTGTGTTTTGAGAAGTAGAGAGAACAGGACAGGATGACAATTTCACACATGATTTGTATGCTAGTAATGCAAATTTGAGAAGATTTTTTGCTGGCAGATACTAAAAATTAAAAATCTGGAGTAAGATATTGTAAAGAAATATGAAAGAAATGTTTCAAAGAAAATGCCTGTGGCTACTTCGGAGGCAACTACATGGATCCAGGTAAAATGCTGTCTCAATAGGAACAACAATATGCAGCTCAAGTGTCTGTTCACCCATGTGGGAATGTGACTCAAAACACTCTTGAGTGTCATACAGTGATTTTCCAAAATATTTTTTTCTAGATAAATTTGTAAGGTATAAAATGACTAGGTGAAACACATTAAAATTCCTAAAAAGAAAGAGGAAAGTAATATCCACAGCTTGCTTTTTTTGCAAAAAGGATGAATATCAGAAGCAGGTTTTTTTTCTTTGCTTTCCTATAAAGTACTGCTACAGTATTGCAGTACTTAAAGGGAGGCTACAAAGAGGACAGAGGCTTTCTCTACACAAGGAGCCACATGGAGAACACAAGGGGCAACAGGTACAAGTTGCACAGGGAGAGGTTTCACCTCAGCATAAGAAAGATTTTTTTTTTACAGTAAGAACCATCATTGACCGGAAGAACCTCCTCAGAGACGTGGTAGAGTCCTTATCAGTGGAGGTTTTCAAGATATGATTGGACAGAGTGCTAGATAATCCCATCTAGGCTCCCTTTCCAACAAAAGGTTGGACCAGACGATCTTTTGAGTTTCCTTGCAAGCTGGGCTGTTCTATGATTCTACAATTCTACTAACTCAAAGGAAAGTAAGTCAGCAGCAGTGTGTACCTACGGAGGCTAAGGATACTAAAATAGACTCTTCATTTTGAAGCAAAGTCTAATAAACAAGGTATCATCTGATTTTCTTCTAGTGAGCAATATTCTATTGATCAAACACAAGATATTTGATCCTCTCTGCTCACTGAACTTAGGAAAATAAAAAGATGAGGATCAGATGAGCAGCTGTTGAGATAGAAATTGGTAACAGCAGGACATGTGAGTATAGAGTCTCATTTTGATGTAGGTGATGCATTTTCATTGGAATAAAAACTGCTTATATGCACATATTTCTATTCTCAGAAAGAGCGAGCAGTCAATACAGAAAATTAATCCCAGCAAGACAATTTACTTCCAGGGAATAATAGAATTATTGACTTTCTAGTGAAGAGATATAATTAATTTTTCAAGAACTTTTCCTGGATATAAATCATATTTTGTAGCTTACTGGTAGTCTGATCATTAACCCTCAACTTCAGACTAGCCTTCACATGCCCAAATAACGTCTCCAGTGTTTGTCTCTCTATGCTTTGGAGATTCAATTATTTGCTCTTGCTCAACATGGTTAAAACCATCCTCGGTCCTCCTCCTCATCAGTCCTCCTCCACAATTCCTTTTCTTAGCTATTATATGAAACACAGACACTCCTGTTACTTGCTAACCTCTCTAAGCCAAATCCTACTTAGGCACTCCCAGCTTTTTTTTCAGCATTGTGGGCTCTTCTTGCAGAACGTATCCGAATCTGGATGCTGCCACCCATCCACCTATCCAATGCTGCTCTCCTTTCTCAGCATCTGCAATATGTTCCACTCACTCTTGTACCCTTAGCCTTGCTCTATCTATATGCACACAGAAATGCTGTTGTAAAAATAATTTCACCTCATGTTTTGACCTCGCTGCCCAACCATTTGTATCTTCGAGGGTGCAGAGGACTGAGGTGGGGCTGAGACATTGGTGTGGGTGTCAGTACATGAGGTTTGGCATGAGGTTAGGGCTACCAGGCTTAGACAGACCCTGGGCGATGGCAGGAACCAAATCACAGCTCCTGCACAGGGGGCAATGCCACAGTTCCTGCAGCTTTTTCTGACATAGGAACAGCATTTTTGTCCACAACCTCAAGGTCCCTCCTGGCCTACCTCACTTCTGCATCATCTCTCATTGAGAATTAAGAAGCTGATTTCCATAATTAAGCTTCTATAATCCAGTTGTTTTTGTTATTGTCATTATTATTATATTTTCAAACAATAATTTTTCCTTTTACCTACACAAGTCTCCAGATTTAAGATGCTCTCTCTTTACCAAGCCACACCATGTTCTCCTACAAATCCCTTCTTAATTCTCTGTTGTGTCCTGAACTATGCAGAAATGCTTGATGAATTTTAGACTACAAGTGTGCTAGCATCACTGTCTCATTTGCTGACCGATATTGACTTATTTCATCTTAGTATTCTCCAGACTGTCTACATTTCTGTATTATCACTTGTCCCATGTTACAAAGTCCTTGGGCTAGATCTAAGTTCTTTCCTATCTTTGTTTGTATAGCATTTATCAGAGTAGAGTCCTCCTCCATGATCAGCGTTCCTAAATACTTGGGCTATATAAATAATAATGATTTATTGCAAATGCTAGCAAAGCAGCTCTTTGAATGAAAGCCAGGCATGAAATACAGTCAAGTCATTCTCAGAGATCAGAGATCAGCTCCGACTGTCAGCTTTCCCATTTCAAACAGGTAAGGTTCAGGCATGGGTTGCATGTTTGTGATTCTTCAAAGCAATGTGACTGTAGAGATTTATACACTTCTTGGTCCTACTTCTCTTCCATTCTGATGATCACGGGGCAGTAGCTGAAAACATTAATAGCACCTGGGAAGCCCAGCTGATATTGGGTCAAGTGTCAAATAGATACAGTGACTGAAATCCTGATATCTGCAAGACAAAAAAATAGTCTTTGACTACAGTAAAACCAAGATTTCACATACAGAGATACAAGACAACAACATCATGAAAAATTGCAGATGAGAAGGGAGAATTAGCTGAAAGTGTGACTGAAAAGAGAATTACATCAGCTACCCTTTTGGAACCTAACTAGAAAAAAAAGAATTTCCAAATATCTTGTGCTAAGGAATGCCTGGGAGCCATTTGGAGGCTGGGGGTTAAACGTGGGGTAATGGAGGAAAATACATTTAAAAAATATGTGTTTAAAAGTATTTAAAGTGTTTAAAAGCTGAGTGAAACCAAAGTTTCACTTTCCAAATGCTCAGGACCTTAGATGCCTAACTTCAACGGACATCTTGGAGAGCTTGGAGCATAGGCACTAATCAAAATCTTTTTAGGTGTCTACTCAAAAACTTAGCCCTTTGCTAGACAGCTCTCACTGAAAATCACTATTACAGCACTTTGGAAAAGTTCTTCTTAAATTGCTTTATAGCCTGAAAGAGGGAGCAAAAGACCAACATAGAGGATGACTATCGGGATTATTTTGCCCAGCCATTCAGGGATCAGTGCCAATGGTCACAAAGAAATGTATCTGAGAGCTGCCAAACGGTAAAGCCCAGCACCTACAATGGCGAGGATTGCGTGTTTGTTGGGTATGGAAGATGGGCATGGAAGATGAGCCTGGAAGGCAGATGTTGGTATTCCGTCACTTGGATGGGACACAGGTCCATTCCTGGCTGCGTTAACGCACTGTATTAATTTGATGATGATTCTGTCTTGATAATATACTCAGTTCATTTTAGTGTTCCTTGTGACATAAAATCTAGATACATACTGCAGCAGAGCAGTGCAGTAATGAGAGATCTTTGCTGTTAAAGGCAATTTCGTACTTTTCTGTGTAATGGTATTACTGTCTTGGGGCTTTCTGCTCATTTCATACTATATAAATCTAGTATTTAGTTGAGTATCTGTTTTAAAATAAGACACTAAAAGGTGACATGTTTGATTAAGGAGGTGATGCAGATTTTAGGGGAAAATCAGATTTGAAGATCTGGAGGATGCATTAACATTTAAGGTCATCAGATTGTCTGTCACTGGCTATATGGAATTAACTCAAGAAAACGTCAGCAAAACACATTGTCTCACTCTGTTACTCATTGCCTGATAGGAACTGATTCCTGAATAAAGGCTAGCTGGAAACTGAAAAAAGCCTGAAATCAACCCCTCCCATTTCAGATTAAGGCCCAGTAGACAAATTTTCAACAGAAAGCATCTGGTGAGACCTTTGCTAAAATTTAAAGCGGAAGGGGCCTGGCTCCCAACCTGCTGATCTCGTCAACAGCTGCGCAGGGCTCTCATTCCTGCCCAGTCCCTGGGCAAGCAGCAGAGCCCACAGGCTCCTGGCCGTGGGGCAGAGGCGACCAGCGCTGCTGGGGCTGAGAGGGACCGCTGGAGAGCAATGGGCTGCCGCCAGACATGGACCATGGATGGCTGTCCAGGAGGCAGAAGGATTTTCATGATGCTCCCTCTGGACATCACTGGAGAGATCTTAGTGCTGAGTTAACTTGCTTGGTTATCAGTATTAAAAAGCTCTTATTGCTATCGCTGCTAAAATAGCTGCATCTCAATACTGAATGTCGCATACATGTTGCACGCTCCTTCTTCTAGCTGTGTAAGGAGGCAAAGCCCTTCTTTGCCAGCTGTACAAGCCCATGTTGAATGGTATTGATACCCTGACAGACACAGCTTTCTCTACGTTAAAGGCAGAAACTATTAGTGATGCAAAACAAAAGGGAGATGACTGCATTTCCCCAGCCTGGGCTTTCTGAGGTGAGCGGGCACTGGTTTAACTGGCCACTGTGCAAAATTGTCATTTTCCTTCTCCAGCAGCCTCAGACTCCCGGCAGAGCTGAGACACAGAGCAGCCGTCATCTGTGTCCACAGGTACAAACATAAACACAGTCTGAATACCAAGAAATCATTACTGGATTTCTGACTGCCTCAGCTCCTCGCCCTTGCTGTGCCTTCAGAAGAAAATAGGGTAGAAAATCTGGCAAGATTGTGTATGGGTTTGAACAGCAAAGCCAAAGGTATCCCTGCATTTACCGTTGCTTTAATTTATCATCTTTTCCCTGCACAGCAGCGGATGTGCTGATAAACATTTGCAGCTGGGCTATGGATGCACTTGGTATGGAATGCTTCCATCTACCCAGGTATATCCCAGCTATGCTTTTATTCCACCCCACCCCCTATCATTACAAGACATATACATCTAAGCTGTAACTACTTGGGCAGACTTAGGCCTGAAGCATTGATGTGATAGAGACCTCAACTGGAACTGGACTATGTCCAATGACAGCTGGATATTTCTTTTTTATTCCTACCTGCTTTTTGTCTTGTTTGTTGCTTGTTTTTTGCTTGGCTGAATTATTTCTGCTTTCCATCCTCTGGAGAAACATCCATTGACTGCAGTGACATCTTGCTTAGAGGAAGGCGGTGCTGAGCAGAAATTACAGCTGCTGTGGGGAATGGTGTGTTACTGAGCTCAGCTGCTGATTGCAGCCAACAAGTTACTTTAGTGCAGGTTTCTGGTTTTAGGCCAGTTGGAACCTGTGATTATCAAAGAAGCTGAGAGCGCTGCATTTGTTCAGTTTTAATAAGAGAAGGGAAAGGTGTGTGGGAAGGTCTTATTGCTGTCTTCAACCATCTAATGGGAGGTTATATAGAAGACTGAGCCGGGCTCTGCTTGGAGGTGGGTGATGGTGGGACAAGAGGTAATGAGCACACGTTGCAGCAAGGGAAATTCTGATTTGGTAGGAAGAAGCTTTTTGCACCATGATGTTTGCCAGGCACTGGAACAAGTTGCTCAGATAGTTTCTTCACCCACAGAAACTGTCAAAACTTGACCAGACAAATCCCTCAGCAACCTGAACTAGGTTTACCCATTATGAGCAGAGGAAGGTCAGCCTACGCAGCCTTCAGAGTACCTCCCAACATAAATGATCCTGTGAATCTCTCCTCACGATTTTCCATGCTTTTATTCAGCCAGCAATGATCAGCCCTGCTTCTCAAGATACAAAAGAGAAGATGACTTCCTTCCAATAGAGCTGTACAGACACAGATACATCTTGGGTGACTGTCCAAGGTAGCACTGAGGGAATTTTTATACAGGCATATAATTTTTGATTTGGCAGATTCATTTTCTCGAGATGCCCCCTCTGTGACATATTTGTCACAGTCNGACTTCCTTCCAATAAAGCTGTACAGGCACAGATACATCTTGGGTGACTGTCCAAGGTAGCACTGAGGGAATTTTTATACAGGCATATAATTTTTGATTTGGCAGATTCATTTTCTCGAGATGCCCCCTCTGTGACATATTTGTCACAGTCACTTCTGACTTGCAGGAGCCTTCTGCAATCAACCACTGCTGGGAGATGTGAGAGCTTCACCTGGGATACATCACTGCCAGGAAAACACTTGTGTATTTTCCATCTTCCAGGTCTGAAGCTACTATGCGTGCTTTGTACCACTGCATGCCTGCCTCTCCAGGCGTATCTCAGTGAATATGTACAGTAATTGGAGGCTAAACTAGATCAAGTAACCATGCAGTGGCATTGAAAGTGAACAAGTGTTACTGCAGCTCAAATGTATCTGTGACAAGCATGCAGTTTGTGAGTCCGAGGCCAGTATTCATACCTTCTTTTGTCCTTCTGAGGTGCATGGTGTCTGTGCCAAGATTCTGTGGAAGAATTACTTTAAAATAAATTTCTTCTATATTTGGTATTTCTTTTTTACAACTTGGTAAGAATTTTAGAGTCCCAGAATTTTAAGGTAAGACTTTTTAGGTGGTTTAACTATTTCACATAATTTCCATACCACTGTCATACTGCTGTTGGTTGGAAGTTGTAGACAGGGCAGCTTAAGTTGCTCGAAAAGTCATTTTTGCTCTCACAGACTTGTACAGTTGATGTCCAAAGAAAAAACTGTAGGTACCTTGCTGTGATCTGACATTCCAAAAAAATCCTAAGTCAATGGACTGCTAGGGCAACTGAAGTACAATTATAATTTTTAATCTCTTTGGGCTTAGGGTAAAAACAAACTGACCTTTTGAGTAATTTATTTAATCATTCCTATAGTGCATAATTAGATCCAAATTCCGCTACAGAATATATGATTAAATCTCTGCCTAAATTCAGGATTCCTCTTTTTCAGGTCAATTAACTCACCCTCTGGAGCTGCCTGCTTTTCTCTTGGCTACACAGAAGGCTGGAGGTGATCACCTTTCTAACTGAGGTGCATAAACTTAGGGTGAATGGGTCTGGATGTTGGTACTGCATTGCTGAAGACTTTGCTTCCATTTCTTGCACCACCTACCCACAGGGATAGCATAGGGCCAGGTGGAAGTGCCCCCAGGTGCTCCTCTGGAAGGGCAGGGAGGGTCCGTGGGGCTTCCCTGCAGGAAGGGGATGCAAGGTTAAGGAAGCGACGTGAGGAGGGGATCCCAGAAAGCAGTGCAGAGAAGGGGCACATCTGAAATGGTGGAGTTGAGAGGGGGAGTGGGATGTCTGCCATGGGGTGCCAAATGTCACTCTACAGCTCCATTTGTGCATGGTGGACATGGTTAAACCTGTATATCTAAGTTGGACTTACCCAGTTCTGTACCCAAGAAAAAAACAAGGCACATTTTCAGTGGCATATGATGCTCAACATCTAAATATGTGCATAGAGTAATGCGAAATTTTATGGGAACAGAATTGCCTCATGACCAAACACCATGAACTAACAACACACCATGAAGTGCCAGTGTGAGCTGTATAGTGCTTTAAAGGGTTACCTCTGGAATTAACAGCTTACATGAATAGGATTACTATTACACAGAATCGGGTTTGTATTTTTTAATTATTTTTTATTTACTTCAGACAGTGGGAAAAAATCAGGTGAGGTGACTACATCCACTAGATTGTGACTGCAGTCTCCCCTCTTCTCTCTCCAAGTCTTGGGAAAAAAGCCAAAACAGAGCACTCAGGAAGAAGCGCTTTCTCATGAACCAAAGTCTTTTGTATATAACATGCTTTCCATGTTATAGACTTTATTTCCCTCTGTTGTGTTTGAAACAGTAAGAAAACAGGTGACTGATACGCTGTGCCTTAGGAATTTGGCAAGTTAATGAGTTCAGAGAACTTCATGATTTTTTTTGTGTTTGAGTGTTTTTAATTTTAAGTCAAATGCTGCTAGGTTCTCCCAGACATAATTAGGAAATTTTTGGCTTCAGGATTGTGCATTTTACTTTGAATAGAACATGTAAAGTAATCTTGAGACAGTGCGGTAACCTTGCATTGTGGTAATGGGCTTAAGGCGAGGCTGAGCAGGAAGATGGAAGATGTATTTAAGACAAGCTGCAGAGCTCATATGGTCTAAGCCTCTGAAGGTTTATCAGTGACAGAAATAACCTTGCAGACCCAGGAGGGGTGTCTGCAAATGAATACATCAGTACTGTGTACCAGACAGCATACTGGGTAATTTGAAAGTCACAACGGCTTTCTGAAATTCTGTGCTTTCACAAGCTACACCTCGTTAATATTTATACTGGAGTCTGATAAGACCTGCAAATATTTAGGGTTTAATTAGGAAATGTTTTAATTAAGGAAATGCGGTTTTAAGTGCTATTTTGAGTTCACCTGGCATAGAATGGACAAAGGTTGATGTTTGTAATTATTCAGGCTGAATAAGCACACTGATTCACAGAGAATTTCAGGAGAAGAATGCAGTGTAAACCTAGCTGATTGCTCGTGGATGCCACAGTAGATGAATGTCACTCAAAAATGACGTCTGAAATCTTTTTCATCCTTAGAATTTGCATTTGATCGTTATATGAATGTCACGATATCAACTATACCTGAGGAACAGGTATCTGAAAATGTCTTTTACATGGCATCAGCTAATCAAGGTAGAACCATAATGTAGTTTTGCAAGGCAAAGTCTACCCAAAGTGCTGTTTCTGAGAACAGCTGCAAATCTACCAGTGTTGTTAAGAGCGACAGATAGCTGACAGCCCTGTCACAGCTAGCAAGGTAATGGCCATTACCCAAATTTCCTGTGTGTGACAGTCGTCACAATGCCTAAATTACTGGCACTGGCCGTTCTGTGGTAACAAATAAGAACACCTGTAGAAAATGGGCTTGTGGGAGGTGACCAGGAACAGGCACGGATTTGGCCTTTGATGCTGGAGAAATCTGAAAGGAAGAAAACCCTTGTGAATGGGTTCTTATGTGTCTAATTCTACATCACAGGACATGGATTTTCCCTTCACCTCTACACACTTTTCCCAAAATACTCAGATCTATAAGTCAGATCCATAAATATACAAAGGTAGCAGATTTCTATTCAATTTTCTAATCCCTGGTTAAAGTAAAGGAGGTTAGGGCATAAGTATCTCCTGTGGATCTTGTCTGGATTTTCTCAGATGTATTGAACATGTGTTAGAAAGCACATTAGAAAAGAAAAATGTACTTCCTTCTAGTTAATTTCCTTGGTAATGATGTATCCAAAATTGCATTTACTGGATTCTATCAGAAAACTTATTCTTTTTCTTCATTTTTAGTCACAACAGAAAGCCCATAAAGAGTGGTGATATCTGCAATTTTCCAAAGAGCCTAAACCAGAAGCAATTAGGGATCTTGCACGATGCTTTCTAACTGCAAACCAGCATATTATCACTGTATTATATCCTACAGCTCCTATTTGAAATGTGCTAGAACATCCACTAAGCTAATAAGTTGAGCATAAGAATACAAATCTCACAAATTTCTGTGTAGTATGAAGTTTCCTGTCAAGAAACGAAGGTTAAATGCATGCCATGGAATACAATACTTCCACGTGTAGGAGTAGCTCTTTCAAAGAAGTCCACCTCACAGGGTAAGAACTGTTGAAGATTGCTACTGATTCTTTAAGGTAAAGGCATCATAAGAGGGTATTTAAATTGACATTAATGAATAAGCAACTGTGATTTAATAACATCATGATTTAACAGAGATTAGTATGTCCCTAAAATGCTGGGTGAAATGACTGAAATGTTTGCTTGGAGGACTTCCCAAGCACTTTGTTTATAAGAGTCAAATGGAAAAGAGTAGTATCCCAAATAGTAGTTAGACAAACGTACAAGAACATGCCAGTGTTAGGGAGCCTTGTGTTATTAACATGAGGATAGCCCCATTAATATTATCAGCCAGACAAATAGACAGATCAGATCATCAGATAGAAGGTGCGGCAGGAGTGGTGTGTCGGAAACACTTTGTGTTGTCAGTGCTGCTGCTGTCATTTACATTCTTGCAATGAGGTACTCCTCTTTTAAGAACTGGAGACCTCACTCTGCATTTAAAGATAAGGAAAGGAAGCTTCCAACAAAGCAGTTATCGGATGCTCATAGACCCAGGAAGTTCAGACGAACATTTACTGAGGAACGCTGCTTGCAACACAAGAGCAAAAAGTTTGTGAACTATGGCTTAAAAGTATTCAAGACCCACAGCATACACTGCCATGAGGGGTACAAATTTCTTTGTCTTCCATGAAGTTGTGATCAACCCCTCGATCTCGTATCCCCCAGACTGTGAAGGGAATGAACAAACACAGACAGGAGACTAAAACCGGTCTTGTAGGCCAGGCTCATCCTATTCAGTAGCCTGGAGGAGTAGATTTTGCAACTCTTTTTCATTACTGGGCGCTGAAACATGGTTCCATGGAGGTATGGAATCCCATGCAGAAGGCATGAGCATATTGCCTAACCATTTTTTCTCAGAAAATCCAGACCACATCAAGACACGTGAAGACAAAGAAATTCTTATTATCCTGCTCCACATCCCAGCCCGGGCACCGCAGGCTGACCTCCCTGTTACAGAGGTAATTATAGAGGATGCCCACTCTTTCTCCGGAAGAACATGGGACAAGATGTTTTCTCCCTTTCAAAAAAGAAGCAGGGACTCCCCTTCCTACTGAGCAGTGAGGTGGCAGGTTTTATCCGGAATTCCTTTCTCAGCCACACAGCAATTTGCCCACAGCGCTGTGACTTGCCTGCACTGCAGCTGAGGTGCAACTTCTCATCAGCGGGACATGACTTTACAAACCAAATCCCATTGTAAGCTTTGATTTAGGGAAAAGTTGTTCTAGTAGAAATCTATATTGGAGACAGGGAACTATAAAGAAGACACAGAGTTAATTCTTGTTCTGTAAGTCACTGCAATAAAATGTACAGATTGGCAAATGTGGCATATGAGTATGTGCTAAGAAACTAAGAAACATTTAGTTTTCTGTGTTCTGCACCTTTACGTTTTTTGTGTCTGAAGCCATTCGAGATAGCCTCACCAGCATGTAGAGAAAACAAACACTGCTCTCTCTTCAAGACTTGACTCTTGCCTTTGATATTTTGTTGCATCCAGAATAAGTCATTTGGGCATAGATTGGGTTTTTTTGAGCATGAACATTCTTTGATGACCATGAACATCGAGAATGAACATTCTTACTAGAAAGTGAGCATGTTTTGCTTACATGTTAGCAATGATAAGGATGTGAAAGGAACATGTGACACAGAGAAAGAATCCATAAATAGTGTATATTAATCCCTTGAAATGCTGAGGCTATGTTTTAGGGGTCATGCCAATATATTCACCTCCACTGAGGCACAAGACTATTCATTAACCACTCTATTACACAAACTGCAGTAGTGGTAAATTCTATTGTTGCTCACTCTCTGATTTATTTATGAGACTTAAACTTTCATTCCCCCATCTGAGACTCACAGATGCCTCAAAAGTACTGTATATATATTCAACATCCCTATTCAGATCTCACATTTTTAATGCATGGAATTGCCCATGTCCTGTCTTTTCTGTTTTATTAACAAGATATTAAATGAGAGTAGTCAGAGTGCCCATCTAGGAAAGGTGAGATCTAGAGTCCAGCCCTGGCTAAGATAAATATTTAGTATGCAATAGTTTCATGTAATATTCATGTGTTAATCATATAAACTTTAAAGGAGAGAGGCACTGTAAATCAGGTCTCCTATGTGAGTCTTCTAGCAGCCACACTTCAGGGTCTACACGTTCCTTCTCGCTGAGCCATTTAACAGCTAACTACAGCAGTGGTTCAGTGTTAGCAGGGAAAGTTTTGGACTAGCTCATCCTGCATGCCTGACCGCTTGGGTTGCAGCTATGCTGGCAAATTAAACAGGGCCAGGGAGTCAGTCCTCCAAGGACCTTTCCATGGGCAGTTTGAATGTAGCGTCTCTGCGCCTCTGTCTTTGGAAAGCTTGGAGAGTGTAGCTGTGACCTCAGGAGCTTTGCCATGCCAGGTGTTGGGCCCGTTTCATTGATTAGTAAAGTCACAGCCACAGCATCCTGGCCTTGCTTATGGAGGAGACTGAGGTTCTGGTCCTACTAGTTATCTTCTGGACATCTTGCTGGATCCCTCACGTTTTAGGTTAATATTGTGACATCTTCTTGTCTTTCAGCTGTGTTTTGTGAACAGGGGCTGCATAATGTGCAGATTCCTATTGGGTTGCGAAGCCACGAGTCTTTGCATATGGAGTCTGAGCCCTGGGGAGCCACATCCCTCCCTGCAACTTTTCTTCTTTCAGGCAGTTTTCTTAGATCCTACTCATAGGATACCACATATAACCCTGGTTTGCCTGTGAACTCTGGACACCCAGTGCAGAGCTGAGGGCTCCCTGAGGTACTGAGATAGGCAGTGCCATGGCAAGCACTCTGGTAGACCAAGTATTAGGGATTGCTGTGGACACACCATATCAACATCAAAAAGCATCAAATATGTATAGCCATGATGGAGCTTATCTTTGGTTTCCTTATTAAGAACTACACAGACATGTGGCACAACAAAGTCCAGTCTGCAGTTAGGGTATGATACTAACATACATTTTCTTTCTACTTCACTTCTTAGTGCATAATTTGCTGTAAATCATTCTGCATGATGTTGTGGTAATGCAAGACTTTATGATTTTGGTAGACCTTCCCCTTGCAGGGAGCGACTCTAGACTTTAAACAGAGCGGTTCTGGCCTATCAGCTAGGCAGATAACAAAACAGACACCACAGGGAGAGGAAAAAAACCTGTTATCTTATTTAAAACAGCCAAAGAAGTAGTCTCACAGATGCATGCTGAAAGCTTGACTGTTGCTTAAAGCTATGAGTTCACTGGTACAATGAATGCTAAGGTGGCTGGATGGAGTCTCTGACATCTCATTCTCTCAACATAATGTCGCATTACTCTAGTGCACAATCTGCTGTTCTTAAGATAACTCTTCATGATGTGAGATGCTTTTTGTTTTTTTTTTTTTAAATAAAGCTGCAGTTGCAGATGCTACTGGTATATTAAAACACCACAGAGTCACAAAACCTGTTCATACGAACAAACAAAATCTAAACATATCAAGCACTCTCAAAATTGGTACAAAATTATGTGGTGGTATCTGGCATTCGTACATTTGCAGCCTTTTAGACAACTAACCAGGTAATTCTATATAACAGGCTGACTGTGTGTGTTACCAAGAGGAAAAGTTGACTTATTCTAATTAGCGCTGCAGGAGAAAACCAGAAAAACAGAACAAGAAGCAGCATTTTTAAAGGGAACTGTCAGTGTTGTGATGTATACTCAACATTGTGCAAACTCAGTCTTAAAAATCTTGTCATACAAGTTTCTTATTTATTATGGGAAATCAGGATTTATAGTTTATTTATAATTATGATTTATGATTCCTAATGTCAAATATTAAAGAAATGAGAGTGTTTCTGAGCTCTTAATCTTTCAGCTGTTAGATTGGGAAGTTTTCCTTATATATAGCCTTGATTTATGTTGTTTGTCTATTTGATGATTAACTCCTGAAATCAATTTGGAGCTAACTTACTGCAAATTGGTTTTGAAAGTAGATCAAAGAAGGATTTCAGAATGGCTTTCTTCTATTTTCTGTCATATTTGTCCAGTAATCTGAATAAAGAGGATTTCAAAAGATGAGGACGATTTAAAGTGGATCATTGCTAAGATACTACACAATGTTCCCATCTAATAGATAGAAATAAGCTGATACTGCATCTCCTTGGAGCTCTGACGAAAAGATCCATTTTCATTATAGATCTGCAGGTAACAACAGGATAGAGACCGCATTTCACAGTATGAAAGTGTGTTGCTTCTAATCTGTGGGATTTTTTTTCTACTTCCGAAGAGTGGGAGTTAAAAAAAAGTAGTGGTAATTGCTATTAAATATGCAGTAGGTACTACTAACGACATTACACAATCTGAGAAGAGTAGAGGTTTTCCAGACAAAAGTACATTTAGGATAATGCACTGGCTGCAATTATACAGATCTTTTTCCTAACGCAGTGCTCCCGCTGACATGGTAACTTCATTATGCACTAATGCACTTAATGAATGTACCTATCGTACACAGAAACCATCGCTTTGGTGCTAAGCCCCATGGAATTGATTTGAAAACCTACCTCTGTGTGGCTTGAATGATCTTGAAAGAAAGTAGGGGTTCAAGCCCTGCTGTGCTTAAAGGGAGGCCAGCTGTCAATCTGAACTTTGAGGGATGGGCTATTGCAAGCCAGGAGTGTGGTAGAGGGTGATAAAATTATGTTTGCATTTCAGGTGACACGTTTATATAAAAGGAACACCTGTAAATAGTTTATGGAGGGTTAATTAATGTTACCAGCACGTTACAGACATAAATAGATAGATACATGCACCCCAACAGAAGGCAGTAGGTGGGAATGAGCTATTGTTTTAGACAGCCTGTTCACCTGATGGACTTACTCCAGCTGGCTAAAGCAATTTATTAAAATGTCTATTAGCAATGTAGATAGATGTAAGCTAAATTTATACACTTCAGGTGACTATACCATTCCCTACATAGATTTGGCTGTATGTTTGGATCCTCAGCATGAGTTGGGAGTAAATCCTGGTCCCGCAACAAGGATGCCAGGGCTGCTGCTGTAAAAGCAGAGTGTCTTACTGGAGAAATGGGCTGTAAGAGCTCAGCTGCATGAACACAAACATCTGTCAGTGCCCTTATCTGCAGCGAGGCTGCGTAGGAGCACTGGCTTCTGGTCGCTGGACCGGTGCCGAGTTTTAGCTAAAAATAATCATGGGAAATTCATGGAACTATGACTGGAGGCACTTCAGTCAGTCCCTGCACCACTAAGGTACAGACATGTTCGTCCTCTCTCTGAGGAAGGTGATCTGCAGGGCAGTAAGACAGGAGGGAGGGAGTGTGCACTCACCCCGAAATAGTCCTTAGCTTCCTCCTCCTTTGTAGATAAGAGATATGGACATGAACTGCCCAAGGGTGAAGACAAAACTGAATCCAGCTTTCGTGGTGTGTGCCAGGACACCTTACCTCACAGGCCACCTGTAAAAGACAAGCACTGCTCTTTTCAAAAAGGGAAGAGAAGTCTTAGTCAGTTTTCATTTGCTTTGGGAGACATTTCGAGTCAGGACTTACTGTCTTCATCTCTGTATCTCCACACTAGCGAAGACTGGTGTTTCAAAGCATTTTCAGCCGCACCTTAAAGATGAGCACCATGCAGCCTTCTCTGGCCACTGGGCTGCTCTGGATCTCCACCCTGCAGTGCCCGCAGTATCAAGTCATCAGTAGTGCTGCTTGACACGAAAACACCTCTCCAGATTGAATCCAGTTCCCTTGGTCTCAAGGTGTAGTTATTTCCTACATACTACATGGAAAGCCCTGCTAGCAACAGATCAAGTGGAGCTGGACAGGTATGTGCATGGGTTAGAGAAGGAAGGGGAGTGGGGACAGAGGAAAACAGGCTTTGCTAGCCTAGATCACCACTGCTCTCCCAGCTCCTTGTTCTCTGACTTTTCAGCAAAGCTGAGGTGAGCATGTTTAGGAACCTTTTTTCTAACTGAACAGGGTATAACTGGGAAAGTATACTTTCAAATGAATAAGACAATTTTACTCTTTCACAGCATTTTTTTCCCAGATATTGCTAAAAGTGGTCCTGTGAGGTCTATCTACATAATTAACCTTTTGCCCACTTTGGTTTTCCTTTTGTAAGACTGCATCTGCTGCTGATACACATGGGTAGGATTAATCTCATTAAAAATGTTATGCTAATTAGAATTTACCATTGTCTTTTTGTTTTCACATAGATTGTGGCTTGCGGGAATCTTTTTCACTTATTTCATTATAATTCTTCTGCTTAGTGATGGCTGCACTGCTCCTTCCAGCAACCCAGCTGAGAAGTTGTCTCTCCTTTCTGTGGGATACAATTTGGTTCCCTGCTCTAAGGGAGGGGGTGGGGGCTCTCCAGTCAGTCATTCATTCTTTTCTGACGATTAGAGAGACGCTAAAGACAAGATTTTCCAGAGTCTGTGTTTTCTGTGTGCTACTCTGTTAGAGACAAATGTAAAGAGAACAAACCCAAACCACAAATGCATCCAGCATCATCCCACTCCCTGACCTGTCTTGTGTGAGTCTCCCTCCCTTCTCTTATCACTGGGGCATCTCTACGGCTTATGTGAATGGACTTCTTCCTGACAAAAAAATAAAGCTCAATCTACAACATAAGTTTGGATTTACAGTGGAAATTTACAGTAGGAATCGTAGGAAATGGCCCACTGGCAGAGGAAAAATGCACAGGCTGGGGGGAATAAAAGAAAATTTTTTATTATTGCTGCTTCTTTCTTTCAAGAATAAAAAGGAGGTACCAATATTTCAAAATGATAATCAACAGGCAATTTAGCTCTCAGCATACCTTAAAAAGACCCCACGGTATCGAAGCACAACAAATAAAAGGGCAGACACTATTCAGAGAAGCTAGTAAGTTACTGTGGAATATCTCTGTGAAGTATAAATGTACTCCACAAAGCAAGAGTGACTGCTGCTTAAAAAAAGCAGCAGGAATTTTTGTCTTTCTTATTATACTACATATCGCTTCACCAGGCACTATACGAGTTTGTTTTTATTACACACCGTCTGTGTGTGGGAGTTTATACGTGTGGAGAGCTTGTAGTTTTCGACCAGATTTGACTGAGTGATGCAAGACACCTTGCTTCTATAAATGAAAAAAGGAATTGTCACAGGGAAAGTCTGGTTTTGCAGGGAAACAGGGAAGGAGGGAAATATATTTTGAAGAAAACAAATCAATCAACCAAAATTCAAGATACAGTTGCTAGGAGCCGGATTTGTAACTCATCATCAACAATGTGAGTTAAGAATAACAACAATAATTTCAATAATAAATCCTAGTGACATTAAAAAGTTACTGCAGATTTTTATGCCACCACTACTGAGATTGCAAAGTGACCACTCATGTTAAAATCTTTGGAAGCAGGAGAGGCCTTCTTTTCACATTCACAGTAAGTGTCCTACCCAGCCACACTGTGCTAATTAAGGAAGAGATCCCTTGTGATAAAATATTCAAACAAGTTGCGTCAAGATGATCGCAGACAACACAGAGCTTGTTCTCTAGCAAAAGAACATCTACTTAGTTTTGCCAGTGTATGCAATCATTCTGTAAGCACAGCAACTGCCTTGTCTTCAAAGACCAATAAATAACTTGCACCAGTTTGAAGGTTAGGCAAAACGTGGCAAACTTTAATTACTTTGTGATTATCTAAAAACTAACTATCCTTGAAAGAGACCTTACAGGTTTCTGTGGGCAGACTGACTGCTCGGCAATAAAGCCACTACAGTCAGTGCAGAGGACATACTGATATAGGAAAACGTATACTTTAGAGGACATAATCAATGTTTCAAGATTCCCTCTGTACTTAAAATTTTGTGAAGAACTCATTTGCAGGTAATGAGCCATTCTGCACATGTTCATTGCTATTCTAATTCTTGTTTTTATTTCATTTTTAATGGCTAACAAAACAATTTGGCTATCTTATCTGTATTGCTGATGTGAGCCTTAAGAAATCTGAGAATTATTCCAGCTCACATCAGCATAAACATATGCAATTCAACCCTTAGCATCTAAAAATTTATGGCAAGAAATTCAGCTGGTGTCGGCTGGTATTACTTAACGGAATTGATGAACTCAGGAATGCATCCACATACACATGATTTCCATAAATGTTTGGATTGCCAGATCTTACACTTCCTTATTTACTAGTATTAATTATTTCTATAAAATAAATGTACTATTTGTTCAATCTTTTATTTTATTTAAATCTCTGTGTGTATCATGAAAGTGCTAATTAAAAACACAAGAGCGAACTTCACCCTCAATAGAAGTGGTTTAAGGTGTCTCCCACTTTGAATCCAAAGAGTTAAATTAGATGCCTTGAACAAAATTTGCAAAGGTGCCTAGATGGCTTAGGAATTTACAGCTCACTTACTAGAAAAAAAAATATTATTTGGACCTTTGGGATGCATCCTGCGACATTCATGTAGGTACTTTGAAAATTTTACCTTAGGTCATTCTGACTAAGATTCCGCTGAGAGATCTGTGTGGTATTTGCGGTCTAGTGAAAAAGGTGTGTGGAATAGGATCGAAAATAATGTGAAAAATACTGGAGAGTCAAATAGAAACAAAAGTCAGAGTTGCATCATCTCTGTGAAACAAGACTTCTATTTCTTGGACAGCTGAAATGTGGAGGGTGGAGTATTCAGAAAGTGGAAAATCAAAAATGAAAGTTTTTCATGCGTGATATTTTCTCTCACAAAATTGTCTGTGCAGTGAAATAGTAGGAGATTCACTGTATTAGCCCCACAGCACCACCTCGTGTATGTGTGCTCACTTTTCTCCATGTATTACCTGTAAACACCCAGCAATGTTTGCAGATCCTGGTATACGTAATGCTGTAGCAGCGTATTATATCTTGCATATAAAAAGTTAAGCATATATCAGTCCCAGTGGAACTGATGTACTTCTCATAGCAAGTAACCTCTACATGCACGCAGTATTGATACGTTTTTCATTTCATGTGTTAAAATCTTTAGAAGCAGGAGAGGCCTGCTTTTCACATTCACAGTAAGCGTCCTACCCAGCCACACTGTGCTTCATGGATACGTTTTTCATTGATACGCATTTTTCATTTCATCTCCAGGAATCTGTTAGTGGCATGCTACTGTGGAGCTCAGAAAAGGTTTTCACAGGGGTAGTATGAGCATCTCTGAAGAGTTCTGTGATACACTTACAATGAAAGGTGAAACTACTTTTGTTGAAAGTCTGTTGTCATCATAAAATGAAAAGTTTGATACATAAATAATTAACAAACTACGCCATGGGACTTGTTCCAAACTTTTTTGCTGGAGCAATTTAGCCCATGAGGACAGAACTGAGTGCCCATGCAGGTTAGGAAGTGTTTCTAGATCAATACTTAGAACTTGATCTAAATACTGCACTCCTTTTATTTTTCCATTTTCAGTACTCATCTAGCCCAGCTTGCACTCTCTACGTTTAGAGTTGGAATAAAGATGCCAACTGCAGGCTGAAGACATGCCTTAAAGCCCTGTGAAAACCAGGTTTTCACTATTAAGCAATCTGAAAATAGAAGGGCCTAAAAGGGACAAGACTGAGACCATAAAGCGTGATGAGAACTCTCACACATTCAAACTGAGAAACATCTTTGTTCCTATTTCTGCAACATGAAATATCTCTGGTTAGTATGTGCTCAGTTACTCATTATTAAGGTGTTTCTCTCCTCAAGAGGATTCCAGGGTGAGGATTTTGACTTGACAGGGACATCCACAAGTTAGCTGCAAAAGGCAAGAGATATATTCTTGAGATTGACATCTCTTATTGTCTGCATCTAGGTAAATTATGAGCAGTCTCTGGCCTGTAGGGTTTATAACTTACTCTGTAAAAGTCCCTACTTGCTTTGAAGGACAGTAGGGTAACAAAGATACTTAATGTAAGTTGTCTAGAATATTTTGCCAAGTATAAATATATACTTTGTAAATGTTATGCCACTTCACATCAGCACCCAGAATTAGTAGTCCTGAACATGCCCTGCATGTTTGCATTTGTTGCTTGGGGTAGAGGTAACTCTGGAAAAAACACTGCTTAAGCTGTGCTCAGAATCATAAAAGGCATAATAGTAAGCCCTGCTGCTTACAGATCTTCTCAGAATGAAAATTATTTTTGGTGATGTAACTAAAAAAAAATATTTTAAAATGTTTTCTTCAAGTAAGCACATAGCCAGGTAGTGACTGTTTTTCTACCATGATGTAGTTCTCTGCAAATTAGGGTAACACACTACTGGTTCCATCATGCTCATGCATTCTCAATATTCTGCCAAATTTTCAATAGTACACAGTGCTGCCTGCTGCTAAATCAGTACTTGCTGTTGGGTAATACCTTTCTTCTCCACATTCAGACTAGAAACAGACAATGTCTCCCTGCATGACTATTACATTCAGACACTCTACATGAACAAAACTGCGTATTTCTGCGGTGTTTTCACAAGGCATCTCTAGGGCTCACAACTCTCATGCAAACTGAGTCACACAAAAGCTGGTATATGCCAGTAAATTCCAGTCCTGCTTTGCACATGTGGAAATTGAGGTCTCAGAGAAACCATCCCAGCTTCTAGACCAGCAGGTAGGTTTTGTGGCTCCCAGCACTACCATACCCTGGAAACAATTCTTTCATGACTTCTGTGTTGAGAAAGTTCATTTTGTTTCGAGCCAAAGGTCTCTACTGTTCCACCAAACATTTATAACCTGTATTCAAGTGCTTTATGGAGTGCTAATGTTAACCGCGTGCTGACTGTGAGGCTGGCAAATGGCTCTGCCAGGCTGTGCTCTCAACCCTGCTGCCACTGCGCCTCAGGTGAACACATCTGAGTTAGCTTAAGCTAGCTGCCAGGACTGGTGGTAGCCAGGGAGCTGCAGTGATTTGGTAAATACTGAGTACATCCTGAGCAAATACTTGGGCAGTTAGACCGTGCCAGTCTCTACACCGCCACACTGATGACTTTAGCTGACTGTATCATCTAGCTAATTATTAGCTCTGGTTGCACCCCTTGTAGTCATAGATGTGACTGCTGAACAGACATACCTTAGCCATCATAGTTTAGCATTTAACCAGTGAAAGTGGCAGTTTCCTACAGACTCTTCTGGCAGCAAACTCAAGCTGATTAGGCCTAGAAACTTCCAAGCCGGTCTATTTTTTCTTTCCTGTTATTGAAAAAACTCAACAGTGTTATCACTGCAAGGAAAACACAACCAATTGCTATCAAGGAAAGTGATGAAATTAAATCTACATTAGTCACTGGAGAGGCGGGCACTCGGATCTGAAATCAAATACCAGTCGTTTCCAGTGAGACGAAGGTGGTTACCACGAATTTACAAAATACGTCCCCTTTCATGTCAACATAGGTTGCATTTCTTCTTTTTTCCTGAGCCACACTGTTGGCTAGAGCTGAAAATGGGCAGTTGTCACTGACAGACTTAGATTACTATTCTTTCTGTATTGAAATTAAAGACTTTGGACACGATAGATTAAATGATCAGCGCTGTTCCTCTGATCAAAAATGAACGCAATATCAAGAAAGCCTGTGCATCTTTGTTTCTGCGTTACCACTCAAGGCCCAGCTCACACTGTTTACTCATGCTCATTTAAACATTGAAAATCACACCCTCTTAAGCTGAAGGCATGTCTGCCTGCCCACAGTCTGCACCACGTTTCATATGAGGAAACTGAGTATCCATATAATTAAAAGTTATTCAGAGACAGCTACTGAAGATAAAAGAGCACTCTGGAGGGCGTGGGAGGCAGGTATGCTTTGACTACTGCTGTGCATAGCAATAAGCCTGCCTGGCAAGCGCTGCTGCATTTCTTGTGTTGGCCTTCTATGTTGCCTTGGCTGTCAGAGCACTATCTGCTGTCTCAGCACTGTTTGGGTTGGCCTCGACAAGCTTTCGGATTAAAAGTGCTCTGGCCAGTAGTATATCCCAGCGTGCACAAGCAAACTCAGAAGCACCCACTCCTGCAAAGTTTTTGAACTAGTTTTAAGGGTTTGCTTGATGGTTTTATAACAGAAAACATATAATACCGTTGCAAGTCCCGAGGATCAGCTTTGCTGAGAAAAGGACTCTACAAACATCACATTCCTGCACCCTCATAACCCCATAGCAGCTGTGGCGCTCTTGACCAAAAAGGGTTTGTGACCCTTATTTCATTCACCCCTTCTTTCAGGCAGAGTTACTAGATACAGAAAATCGTTTCATTCTGCAACAATTGCAACTGTAGGTAAATTTTGAAACTATTTCCAAAAGTATGAAGGTCAAGAAGGTAGTAGTTAGTGTGCGGAAGGCAGAATCATGCCTGACCAACCTGATAGCCTCCTGCGAAGAGTTGACTGACTTGGTGTATGAGAGCAGTGGATGTTGTTTATCTTTACTTTAGCGAGGTTTTCAATGCTATTTCCCATAACGTCCTCATATGCAAACTAATGAATTACAGACTAGATACACGGACAGAGATGTGCACTGAAAACTGGCTGAGTTGCTGGGATGGGAGGTTTGTGATCCGCAGCACAAAGTCCAGCCAGAGACCAGTCACTACTGGTGCCTCCCAGGGGTCGACATTGAACCCAATACTGTTTAATAACTTCATTAATGATGTGGATGAAGGGACAGAGTGCATTTCACAAAATTTGCAGATAATACAAAACTGGGAGGAGTGGTCATTGCACCAGATGGGTGTGCTGCCATTCAAAAGGACCTTGACAGGCTGGAGAAACGGCCAACGAGGAATCTCATGAAGTTCAACAATGGCAAGAAACACCCCAGGCACCAGTACATGTTGGCGGCTGATCAGCTGCAGTGCAGCTTTCCAGAAATAGCCTACGGGGTCCTGGTGAAGATCAGGTTGACCATAAGCAAGCAATGCACCTGTGCAAGAATTTTACTCTAGAGAGTTACATATCCCAGGAATCTTCCTGGACTCTGCTTAATTTACCGGAAGAGAGGTAGTCCACTGTTGCAAACACACCATGCCTAGGGAAATATGTGTTATGGTGCTCATGTTTGATCATTTGCTTGAACTGTTCTCTTGTGAAATTGTTTTAGGGAAGAGGGAATAATAATCTAATATAAAGTCATAGTTTTCTAAAAGCAAAAGCAAATACACAGCTACAGTTTTCCAAAGGTACTTTTTTCCTTCACTGTTAATATGTCTTCTTTGTATTAATTTCATCTGTTCTTTTGTGCATAAGGGAAAAGCCTGAGTTCCTTCTACAACATCCCTTTTTGTATGAGACAGTGTAAGACATGTATAGGTCACATCTTAATTTTTTCCAGTCACCAAGTTTCTATTCCTTGTCCTCAAAAGACTTTTCTACAGTAAATTAAAAATCAGCACCCTATGTCCTTTCAGGGAAAAAAAAAGTCTGATACTGGATGCTCTCTTACGGAAGTGCAATAAAGCTAGAAATACACTCTCCCAGTAACCTCAACAGGTAGCTCAGACTCTTGCTTACATGGATGAGTGTAAGCAGCTACACATTCACTTCACATTTGCACCAAGGTAGACCTAAACTGAATAAATGCTCACAGTGAGGCAGTACAGTCCTGGAGGCATAGCTGTGAATTGCTTTCTTTCTGCAGCTTGTGCAAGACAACTGTATTAGTCATACACAGTGGTGGACGGAAGAAGAGGAAGCCAGGAGGAAGAATGGGAACAGATATGAGCTGTCACCAGAACACTTTATCTGCCCATAGTCCTTTGTTTTTCTCTGAATTGAAGCCAGGAACAAAAACCCAAAGATACTGAGGGCTAAATTAGTAGTCTTTGTGGCCAGTTGCACCCCACAAGGCACAGCCCCAGTATCCCTTTGGCAGAGCAAGGCAAAAGTCCAGATTAAACAGACGGTCCAAATATGATCCATCCTTTCTGTGTAAGTCAGTCTCCTTGGTCAAACAATACGGCTTCTACTAAAAGAACGTGACAAAGAAACACAGGAGCTATAAGACACAGTGGGTAGGAGGATTTGGCTTGGACTTTAAGACAACTAAATGCACATCATGAGTTTTGTGTCTAAGCTCCCATTTTGGTCAACTAAGAGCAACTCAAAATATAGTTGTGTAGAGCTGACTGGGCAGTAGGACATTTCTGTCTGAGCTCCTGCTGCCTCTTCAGAAGGACATGAGTCTCCCTTATTATCATACCTACCTACCTGTGATACCCTAGACCACTTCTGGTGGCATTGGATATCTACATTTGGGCAGCTGGATGTTTCCTGGGTGTAGACCATGACAGGAGTTAAGAGAGACATTCAGCTGAGCCAGTGCAGGTGTCTACCTAAGGGTGCGTTGTGCTGATTGGCATGGCTAGAGGGGTGAACAATCTGCTCCTAAGCAAGATCTGGTGCCATGTGAGATGTCCGGAGGTGTCTGAGATGCCTGTATAGGCTGGCAGGTTTGTCACAGGACCTATGGAAGATCCATACTGCCCTAGAAGGGCAGCTGTAGCTCATCTAGGATACTCTAGGACGTCTCAAACATATACGTGGACAACTGGATCATACTCCCAGTATTACTCTCAGAGAGAGACTGTTATTGGCAAGCACACAGTTGGTTGCCCAATGAAAATTATCTTTCTTTTTCTCTACTGTAATCCTTCTTCAGCTAGTGGTGTCTCTACAGGCAATATTTACATGAACACGTGTCATCCTCCAGGGCTTCTGCAAAATCTTTACTTTGGCTCTTCTCTTACCTCACTAGGTTACAGTTGGCTTTTTCTGTTCCCCAGCAGCTGGCTGGATACCTTCTGGGAAAGAGGGAACAGAGAGCAGAGCAAAGTTGTGTATTTGTGGTATAAATTGCTATGAATTGCCAGAAGAAAAAACATGCACTCTGGAACTGCAGAAAGGCCTGGTATTTGCTGACAAATGCCTCATGACTGAGCACATAGATAATGTGTGTCACTGTGCTGACAGCCACTCAAACGCAGACTGGGACTTAGGGTGGCAAGAAAAAGAATTTTAAAAAGAATTTTAAAAGTATTGCCCCCCAGGAGAGGTACGTGGGGGAGCACGGATGCTAACCCTTGCTCTGAGGGGCAGAGTGCTCCCCCTGCAGCCTCCCCTGCCACTTTGTGGTTCAATCAAGCCATGCTCCTCAGTGTGTTGGAGATGATTGGTACTTGTTTCTCTTTTGCCAGTTGCACATGTTTGGAGAAGACACATGGAAGGGAGGTGCTGTTGTGGAGTAGGCAGAAAATTCAGTAAAAGAACATCTTAAAGCCCAAACTATGAAAGCAGAAATCAGTAACCTCATGTCTCACCTCTTCTCTTCTAGCCATCTCTATTTAATCTGCAATGTATGATTTGCTGCCTCTCATTTTCACTTCCAGGTTCTCCTGTCCTAACCTAATGAAATGAGAGCAACACTTGCGTTTTACTCTACTTATGTGATATCTAAAGCTGCATTTTAAAGAAAAAGGCGCTAAATTTTGATCAAAACTGCTATAATGATGATATTTTAATCTAGGAAATAACCATCTGTGGTAATTTACTCTGAGATTTGACACTACTTTTTCTGTGAAACAGTTCACATTGCCAAATGCAAAATGTCATTAAATACTTATCCTTTTCTTGGATTCATTTTTAAAATAAATCTTGCTTTTAATTTAGATTAATTTTGCGTTGACGATTCTAAGTGGAAGATGCTTGGAGACCAGTTTTAGTACTACAACTATGATTTACTTTGGATGCTGTTATAGCCTCTCCATGTCAGAAAATTGGTTTCCAGAAAATACTTAAGGGCTTCATGTCCGCTGTGCAGACAGGTGGCAGACTTCATGCCTGTGCAAGAGTTACTGACACCCATAAAACTGCACGCAGTACAGAAAATGTGCAGTCATAAACACACCACTGCTCGGGAGACCAGTAACAAGCACAAGTTTTGCTGTTTTGCGTGAGAAGACTAAGATTTTGTTTGTTTCTTCATTTTTGCAATTCATCTCATGATTTCTATTGTTTCAAACCTTTCACATAAGCTGTACTCAAATCCTCAGAAAAGAAACCTCATTCACAGCTCAAATAAATGGATTTTTCTCTGAGGACTCTGCTCGAGATATGGTAGAATTGGGGAAAAAAAGTATTCATATTTAACTTCTGGAGCCACTCAGTGTTATTGCTGACCTTATCTCTTGCAGAATTGTGCTGTGCAAAACCCTGCTGGCTACTTTTGTTCTTTGTAGACATAAAAAAATGCTGCAGACATTTTTTTACCTCACCATCATTTGTCATCTCCCACCCTTTTCCACCCCCTGAAATCCATCCTTTCCCTATCTGTCCAAACCAGTAAAATGCCTATTCATCTCATTTCTCAAGGGGGCTAGGTTTTCAAATCAGCCTTTTCCTGCCTTCCCCTACACCTGGACAAAAAGGAATAGCTTAATTTAATGAAAAGAATTGAAATTTCATCATTCATTTCATTCCACACGTGAATGAATAAAAGATGTACACCTGAAAGAAACCCCAAAAGCAGTACATTCATGGGGCAGCAGCCCTGCTAGCAGCATACTCATCTTCTCAAGGAAAGCCTGTACCTGCTTGACAGCATTAGATGCTCATCCTACAATAAGAGAGTTGTTGGTTTGCTGGAAACTGCTTGGAGTTTGGGGTTTTTTTTTGTATGTGATTATAATTCTTTGTCTTCTATTGTGTAAGTCTTTTTGAACTGGATAGAAGAAGCCAAAGGAAAGCCTTAAGTTAAACGGGATGATTATAGGCCACATATTAGACACATAGTTTGGGAAAGAGGCCAGTCTGTTGTGTGTTTGAGCAGCAGTTAACAACTTATCTAAATCCTGTGCAGGACTGGAGGGATGTTTGCAAGTGCTGTGGTAGCACGGATGACAGGAATACATATGAGTGTTGACATAAACATACCACATTTAGGTTTGAGATCTCTTTTGGGGTATATACAGCATAGTACCTAAGAAGGAATATTCATCTGTGACAATTTCAAAACGTTTGATGCTGCTGAAATGCAAGATGATATTCCTAAGCTCTCATTTCATGCTCTTTTATCCACACTCACGAGCATATTATACTCCTCACATATGTCTAAATCACACTAGTTTGAATAGCTTTGTGATTTATCTGTGATATGATGTGTATAAACAAACCATATAATCTTTCCTTTCAATTTAAGTTCTCAAAACAGTTAGGTATTTTATACCAGAAGCACAAACTTGCTTTTAGTATACTGACCTATAGAAGCACTTCTGATAACAGCAGTTGAGCTAGTGATTTAGATTTATTTTCACATTCATCAGGTATAGTTTGTAAAACTCTCTCTTCAGGAGTTCTCCGCAAATGCAGCTGCTTTTCCTTAGAAAAAGTGTAACAACTACTTGTATGTCCATAAAAATGTATTTGAATGGAGCTGAAACCACGGTGACATAAACCCTGACTGTAAGTAAATAATTGCGAAGCAACGTGACAAGCAAATGTTTACATAAGGGAGATATGTTTTTTTTTTCCTGGTACTGCAAATCAGTGTTTTCATCAGTCAAGACCAGAGTACACTTTCTATTTTCACAGAAAGTTAGAATTAAAATGCTATAATGAGGTTGTTGGAAAGAGTTCTGTTGACTTCAATGGATTTTGGGTCAAGTCCCTTGACCCCAAACCAACAAAGCATTTCAAGGAGACTTTTCATATGTTCAGATACATATTGTACCTTAAAAGATTTATTAAATTTAGGTTATTTATGTTACGTTACCGCCTCAGAGTTCTTGTAAAGAACTGGTTTCGACTGATCAAGAGACTCTATGTATGCAGAACAAAAGGTTCTCCATGAATTGAAACCAAAGGCCAAGAACATAGCCTACTAAATAACTCCATTAACTGACTGAATTCTTCACTCTCTAACATTGTCTCTTGCCCAAACATCTAAATGATCTTGTTTCAGCCTGTGTGTAAGGGAAGGTTACCTAGGATTTGGGAACGGTAGACAGCAGCCATAACCCTGTTGCAACTCTTCCATATGGTCACATACCATAGAGAAAACCCACTGGATGACACGTTCTCCACATTGTGAAAGCGATGGATGGATTTCACTAAAAATTAAAGAAAATTTTAAGTTTACATGTTTACATTGATAATATGTAAGAAGTTGCAAAACAGAATAGATCACAAACCCTAAGTCTCCTTGTAATTTGATCAGCCCTAGGTACTGGTAATTTGAGCTTGATTTAATTTTTTTCAGTAGTTCAGTGGCATCAGGTGACACAGAAGCTGGGGGCAGAGCACAAACACATCTCTGCACTGATCAAGAAGTAAGATCACTTAAGTAGCAGAGACCAGCCTCACTTTTGTTTTCAGTTGTTAAGCTCAAAACCGAGAATCTCAGCCTTGTATGAAATCACCCCAAATCCATAAGCATGTCAACATACGCGAGGCGAGATACATTGTTCAGCACATTCACAGGGTGCTAGGTAGTATATCACATAGGGCATGATAGCACACATTTAGATCGTTTGCACTGTTGCTGTCTTGTCTATAAGGCAATAGCTTCCTAAATCACCTCTCACTGATGGTTTTACACGTATTTGTGCTCTTAGTCAGTCTCAGGGCAAAACTAAAATGGTGAGACTACACAAAACGGTATTTTTCAGCCAAGAAATTAGGATATTCACTCTTACACTGATATACAAGAGTTCCTATCCAACTTCTCCTCCAGGGGTTTGAACACCACCGTTATGACTTGAGAATCACGGATCAACGGGGCACTGCTGACTCCAGAGGACCGATGGGACGCCACCGACCTGTGGTTGTGAATATACTCTTGCTGAGCTCCATAATGCTGCTTCTTTTCTCTACCTTTTCTCTACTTCCACCTTTACTCTATTGCTCACTCTAGTGCTATTTCTGGGGAACTACAATAAAGCTCTGGTGAATGGCATTTGACCTCATTTGTGTCTTAATCTCACATGGGGGAGTATCACAAACCTCCCAGACCGGCAACCAGACTGGAACGTAACACCTGTGTTGAGGCAATTAAGGAGTATCTTCTTGTCTTCTGAGATTGGATTGTTGTAGTTGTCTAATAACATGAGAGTTTTAGGTTATAAATATGAACAGATGTAGGTTCTTCATTGGTATGTGGAAGTAAACATCTTTGTCTCAAATCTTGGCATCGGTTTTGATAAGATCCACTCATAAATGTTTGACTTGGAGCTGGGAGTTTGATTGGGCGACAGGGTACACGAACAGAAGCACAGATGCTGCGCAGTCTTCCGATGTGTAAATCAAATCAAGCTTGAACCCACCTCAAAGCAATCCCCAGGAGTAGCAGTTAAGACATTATTCTTAATAATGAGTATTAATTTTAGCCTGTTGCATTCATGCCTAGGCAAGAACACAGAAATGCACAATCAGAAAACTGTTATTGATGGGAAGGTTAATTTAAGGTACAGCCTTATTCGTTCCAATGAACAATGGTTTTTTTTTCCAGAACCTAACTTCTTTTACTTTCTTATGTTAACTTTTAAAGACAGTGGGCCTAATTCTGAGCACATTAAAGCATGTGTAAATGAGAATAATTTCACTGGGTTGAATTTTGTTTCACTTACACATCAAAGCCAACATTTCTTCTGAAGGTCTTGCTGTCAGCTTCACATTCGATTGAACACATGTAGCCTTTGAAATATAGAGGAGCTGAACAAGGCTTTTAAGCAAATCTAGAAATTAGTGAAAGGGTCATTAGACTGTATCAGTATTCAGAAATTTCTTTTTCTTTTTTTTTATGAAGACAAATTCTAAATTACTAAAATTAACACAAGATGTTCACAGGCTTCTCTAGTCACAACATAATGAGTCACACACCAGCATCTCTCTTGGTGTGTCTAAGCTAACTGCCCTTTATTACTGTGGCACTGTTACTACATATCAAGGTAACAAGACACCCAGATTGGCACCAGTGTTTGCTACAGATAAGAATTTCAGCTGATCAGTTAGATATGCTTCAAAGAGCATAATCGCTGCCCTTGGGTCATTTTAATCTCCACATCTTTGTGTGTATATGAAATATGACATAATTGTCTTCTCAATTATACTATGTTGAATTTGTAAATCATTTCAGTCTTAGAGCCTGGACGCACTCCTGTGCAACCTGCTCTAGGCGCACCTGCTTCAGCAGGGGTTTGGACTAGATGGTCTCCAGAGGGCCGTTCCAACACCTGCCGTTCAGTGATTCTGGGATTTAGGTACAGGATTTGTGATGCTGAACATCTGAAAGTGGGCCACAGCTTGCTTGGTAATAATAACGCACTCAGTTAAGCACAAAAATACAGTTGCCTCACAGAGATGTCTTGGTGTGATATGTNTTCCAACACCTGCCGTTCTGTGATTCTGGGATTTAGGTACAGGATTTGTGATGCTGAACATCTGAAAGTGGGCCACAGCTTGCTTGGTAATAATAACGCACTCAGTTAAGCACAAAAATACAGTTGCCTCACGGAGATGTCTTGGTGTGGTATGTCCTAGATATGATAGTCTTTCTCCATTGCACAATGGATAAGCAAGACAAGAAAATGCCGTTTGTAAAGCTGATATTTTCTTGACAATTTAGTCTTACAGAAAGGTCCCAAAATAAGCACAGAGAAATTTACTTTGCCTGTGTGTAATGGGTCACTATGGTAACTTGTTACTGACTTACTGCAGTAGTCCTCTGTAGTAGGAAAGTTAACAAGCTTACATTCATCTGTAGTTGTCAATATAAAAAATATTCTTGAGACTGAGTCTGCCTGACCTGTTAGTAAGTTTTTACCAATGCAAGGCCTGTGCATAGTTTGTGCATAGTTTGTGCATCTCCAGCTCTTCAGGTACAGGGAACTGCAAAAAAGGTATTTATTGCTTTATCCATCATACAAGGATAGCAGGTGTTTTCATTCATAACTGTGCATCAGTGTACTGCACTTGATTGCGTATAGCAACTACGTGCTGCTGCACTGTGTGAATATGGGTTTCAGAAAAGCAGAACAAGTTTTAGAGCACCATTTGAATAAACTTTCCTTGGACAGTTAGTAAGATGAATATATGGAAATATGAAAACTGTGACAATGGAACTAATTTTGTATCAAGTATCAAACTAATAACTCAGGAGTGAGACTGTGTTCTGCTGGATGCTTTCTCTGTAGCTGAGGTGTTTAATGCAACATACATGCATATGTGTTAACAGCTTAAATCTTCAAGCTGTTTTCTGCAATTCTGCCATAAGACATTTTGGTTGGGGTGATAATCTCAGTATGGCATCATATGACAGACAAGAGATAAACAGCTTTTTAATGAAGCTGATTTTTAATTGTCTTTTTTCCATATTTCTGAAATGAAAGCAATTTGAATGGGAAGTGTAGACCTGCTAATTGCCTCTCAATATGTCATCTGTTTTCTCAGAGCAGAATGAATATGTTTATTTTTAGTGAGAAATGTGAATATAGGCCCATAATAGTGACAGCAAGCGGGGCATAGGTTTAGGTAAAGTCCCAGGTCTCAACATCCTAAACTTCAGGCTGTGGCCAGTCTTCTGTTGGATCAGAGTACACAAAATTATCTTTAAAAATTAGAGCAAATATGAATAGGAACTGAAAGATAAATTAAAAGCCCTTGAACATGGACTTTCAAACTTCCATTTGGCCTCCCTGTCTTGGGATGAGGCAAAGTCCTGGCCATGCAGTAGAGAACCGCATTCAAGTTAGCTTAAGTGGGCACACCTGCACAGCACAGCACCACACACAGGTGCTAGCTGAGCTCCCAGACACACTGCTGCAAGAGGACTTCTGTGGCCCCTATCTAACAGGTTCATACAGCTTCTAGTTGCCGAGTTGATCATTCAGTGCAACCTTGTAGATCCCTCAACAGTGGTCTTGATGTGTCCAGTCCTGCCCATCTGAGTGGGGACACAAGCCCAGGCTCTGGGACCTTTCCAGTGGAATCTGCGCCTAACCTTCCTCCATACAGCAAAAAAAGTTTCAATATACAAATCTTCCAGGAAAAAAATGCAAACAAACCCCACAAAAAAACCCCAATTCTCTTTCAGCTAGCTCAGTCCACATTCTGATTAATACAGAAACTCACCTTGTTTAAGAAGAGGTTTAATTCCCTTTCCTTACTTGTTTATATCTGTTCAGCGCCCTCCTTTACATAGTTGGCCCATGATGCCCATGCAGCTTCACTGTTCAGTTGTCTTTAGGGTCCTTACACGCATCCACATAAGTATCTCAAGGGCATTTGCTTCCAATAGAGACTAGTGGAGTTATTTATCTGCTACATTACACAGAAATAAATGCTGAAAAACCCAATTGAAGATTATTTTGGCTGACCCCTAAATGCAGAGACTGCCTCTGCTTTATAAGAGATGAAAACTGAATTGTCTGAAATAAATGACTTGCAGGAAAAGGGTTGGAACAGATCAGACCACTTGTGGCAATTTTCATCCTGAGGGATGTCTGTCAGCTGTCTTACAGACGATGTGCTTTTAGAAAGCAAAAAATATTTGGCACTAAGCCTCAAGTTACAAGCTCTGAGTTGAAAAAAAATCCAAGAGCAGAAAAAACATTGAAGCAAAACCCATGAATTAATTACAGCGAGAAAAGACTATAGATGTAAAGCCTTCTCTCCTGCCAGTGTGTTACAGAATACAGCAATGGAAGACTCTTTAGACACATCTGGGGAAGAGATTGTCTTTTTATTCTGTGTTTGTCTGTAACTGGCACAGTAGGGTTTAATCCATGGTATATTCTCCTAGGTTGCATCTAGACTCATCTGCTAGGAAGCCTTATGCATCCTAGTTCTCTGATTTTCCAGTTCAAGGAACTGGTAAAGCTCATTTTAACATTCTTACCGCCTGTTTGCCAGGACTTCTTTTTCCTGGAAATGTCAGTGCAAGGAGGAGAGGGTTGGAGAAAAAAGATGGATGGATATGTGATATGAAATTCAGATGAGCCCTGGACATGTCTTTACACCATGGATTAATCATAATGTACACACAGCTGGCACTGCAATACAGACATCCACTGAATATGGAGTTAGAAAATTGATTTTCCAAGTCCATTACTGAATGGCCATTAAATAGTGAAAATTTCAGAAATATAAAAAAAGCTACTTCAGAATTTCAGGAAATGCCAATCCATGGAAGAGGATGGAAGGTGAGGCTAGCACTTTGTCAGGGCTTGTCAGCTGCATTCAGGGATAGGACACTGGTGGGACACACACATTGCTACAGCAACAGAAGGCAAGTACGTCTGGAGACATCTGTAGCCCCTCTAGACTGAAGACAGGTGGCTGGTGTCATCTGCCTTCTCAGAAGGAGTCTAGGGAGACATGCTTGGAAGAAGCTTCTGATGCGTAGGTACAAAACTCTGCTTATGGAGCAATTCTCGGCGGTACAACATCAAATACAGGGCAGCAGTTGCCTCTCTTGGCCTGTCTTGGATCTGGTACAATTTATCATTTTCACTAACGGCCTGGATGATGAAAGATAATATGCTTGTTAAATCTACAGATGGCACCAATCTGTGAGGGGTAGTACATGTAGGAAAGGGCAGGACAGACTGCAATTTTATTCTGTATTTCAGCAGTCACCGCATGAGCAATCCTGTCGTCATGTAGTGCTGTTATCATACGTGTGTGGAGAGCCTGAGGCAGGTTTCATCCGCTCACTAGCAGTGGCAGCAGCAGTGGGCAGTACAGCTGTTTGGATGCTGACGTGGTCATGGCTGCTATAGCCCCTTATATCCTGGAAAGTCACGAAGATTTGCAAGGCAAGGAGCTTAGAGACAGCATATGCGCTTAAGGTCACCCTGTAAAGGCTTGGTCATCTGAAAGGCATTTAGCAATGTACAGTGCATAAGTAAATCACAAACTGAGGTGTGCATATGAAGGCTACTAGCTCAGACAGGACCTGCAAGGACTCCCACAACACTCCAGCGCTTCTGATTACTTTTTTTATTGTTTAACTCACTAAATTGTGCTGTAATTCACTTCAAGAACAATGGAAAAAGGACTACTTGCCTGAGTTCTCTCTTATTTTTATGTCTCCTGGAAATGACTAGAAAGCAATGAAATCAATGCTTTAATATGCATGAAAATTTATGACGACAACAGGATTTCATTTCCTAATATAATTGCTGAATTGATTTGCGTATGCAGCAAACCACTCTGGTTTTCTTAGTGCCAATAATAAAATAGCGTCTGCAGTAATTTAACAGGTGTTCACAACTATACCAAGTGGATGTAAAAGGTTACCACTTTGATTTAAAATGTTCATTCAAATTCTTCTTTCACTTTGCAGAAGTCTAACGTAAGATGAAAAGTTCAAGGTAATGAGAACAAAGCTCATTCGAATAATCCAGGATATAATTTCTTTCCAGTGAGTCTGAGGTTCTTTTCATATCTTTAGGACATTCTGTTAAGGGTTTTTTTTTTCTTTTCTTTTTCTTTCCCCCCTCATATCTGAATCTGCCTATCTTGAAAATGAAGTTTACACTTATGGCTGTAGTACTTTTCAATTGTATTATATCTAAGTCTTATTTTTGTTCAAAAGAGATAAAGTACATTAACTTCAGCCTGAAACAGTTGTATCCCGTTCTTCCATTCCAATTTTTAACTAATTCTAACAGCAGAGCTATGCCAGAATGATAAATACAGGTGAATGAAGCTGTGAATCTCCACGTTTCTTGCCAGATTAAGACACACTTTTCCTGCATGCTTTGTAATGGGAAGGTGAGGGCATGATTTCTGATAATAAAGTGAGTCATACTGAAGGTGAATGAGAGGGGAAGTTGGATACTGAAACCTCTCCACAGACTTGTCTCAGGATTCTCTCTGATGAACAATTAAAATCTTTGGTGTAAGAGCTGTGTGAAACACTTCTGGCAAGCTTCACCTTCCCATTAAAGATTTCGTGACTTTTGTAAATTTTAGCCCATAATTCTCAAAACAGCGAGGACTCCTCACACAGGTGATAGGCAGGAAATCTCCTTCCAACAACCTTCTCCCTCATCACAGAAGAAACATGAGCCATTTTATCTCCGTTTCCATGCCTGCAGGACAGAAGTGGGGAAATGCCGGCAGAGAAGGGTGTGATATGAGTTAGAAACCATAAAAGGAGAAGAACAACTGCTAAGAGAACCTTGGAGGTGTGAGCTTTTTTAGGGAAGGAAAGATTTTTGTTAAAAACACAGCCAGTCCTCGAGATTCCCCAAATCGACTCACAGATCTGCTAAAGGCTTCTTGTATGACACTGGAAGAGACTCTCAGGTACAAACCATATTTAGTTTCCTAATTTCTCATTCAGTATGAGAACTTGAATTTCAAAGGAGCCCTTGGAAGGGACATTTACTCTTTGTGCTTCATTTTCCACATCTATCAGATTGGGAGCAGCTAATCCTGCCTGCTTCCACAGGAATGTTGTGCAGTTAATGGCTTGCATTTCTGTGAAGTCCTTAAATATGACAAGGAAAGTTATGACAGGTAGGCAAAGAGAGAAAACACTGAAGTGACTTCAGCCCATCAACTTCTAAACAAGTCCCAGAGATCTTATTGTTGTGTACATTAAAGCTTTAGAAATAAAATCTCCCTTTGTTTGCTGAGGACAGTGTATGTGACAGAGATGAGAGTTCATGAAGTGGCCTCTTCAAACACACAATTTTCTCTGCTGAGTCTCTAATAATTTGCCTTCTGCAATCTGCTGGGGATTTCTCATTTTAAGAGTTAAATTGATTCAATCAGGTTAAAAGCAATCATGTATTTACTTCTGTTCCAAACCAAGTTATTCCTCCACCGTTTTCTTCCTATAAGCTGACAGTGGACTGCAGTCCTATTTCGGCATTTCAAAGGGAATCAAACCCTGCTCTGCCTTCTGCCTTCTGTTCTGATGGCCTTTCAGGAACAAATAGCGGAGGAAAAGGTGTACCAGGTTGTCACCATGGACAGAACCACAAAAAGGGACTAAGAGGGCACTGTGTTTGTGGTCTGAAAAGGACACAGACATGAGGTTTCTGGGGCAGCAGGCACAACAAGGGACTAAGTAGTAACACGGGGAAAGAAACAGGAATTCAGGACTGGAGTAGGATGCCTGAGTCCTCCATATGGCCAACGATCCTGGGCAGAAGAACTCAGTTATTACATAAAAAGTGGGTTTTGAAGGGAAATCTATTTCTGCTGATGAGTGAAACGACTCCTATCAACAGTAGTAGGAGCTGGTCATAAGGGTTTCATTCACAACAGCGTGGAGTCCGAGATACCTTCACTTTAAGTTACAAGTGAGACCAGAGAACTTGTAGAGATTCAATTGTTAAAGGCATTGCTTCTGATGGAAACTTTAGTGAAATGTTCTTTGCTACACAACTTGGCTAGATTAATTTCATAAGAACAATGCGGAACTGAAGAGACTTTTTCAAAGGTATAAGGCTTCATCTTTTCGTGCGGACCTGCAATTCTCTCAATTCATTTGCAGTTCTGTTGGTTCACGTGGGATTTAACAGATTTGCAGTTCCTCACATCGCATCACCGTTGGCCTCTCTGAGGACTGCAAAGGTTTCTTCAGTAATGAAAAATATTTTTCCAGGAAGAAGAGGGATTTCTCAAATTAGTGGAGTTGCTTACTGTTTTTTTTCCCAGGCTTCTTTGCTTTGAAAATTACATTTAACATAATAACACAAGATCAGACACAGTCATGAAACTATCCTGCTGGTTTTAGCTTTTAGCCAGGTGAGTAGGTTGCAGAGTCACAGCCTGATTTTATGTCTTCAGATAAGCAGTAGATATAATCTGTGTTTCTCAACCTCAGGCCACAGACATGACTGTGCTGAAACTTTTAAGGTGATGTAATTTTATGGGCATTTTGAGACTAACACTTTCTTTACACTTTATAAAATTCTGTGATGTTACCGAGCCAGAGCTTGTCTTTATTAACAAAAACGATTGATATCTTTGCAATGGAAGTTTATTTGAACCTTTTAAATCACGTCCGCATTCACTAGAACTTTGTCCCAGTGATCCCCAAATTATGGAATTAGTCTTCATGTGAGGTATTTTGTTTGTTTGGAAGGGGTTTTTTGCACCCTGAACTATTTCATTTCAGCGGGCAGTTTTTCTGGATCATTACTTATCTTTCCAGAAACATCGGTTTTGTCCAGAACAAAACAGATTTGTTGTAGAGAGGATATATTGCTACGCTGAAACACAGGGNGAACCTTTTAAATCACGTCTGCATTCACTAGAACTTTGTCCCAGTGATCCCCAAATTATGGAATTAGTCTTCATGTGAGGTGTTTTATTTGTTTGGAAGGGGTTTTTTGCACCCTGAACTGTTTCATTTCAGCGGGCAGTTTTTCTGGATCATTACTTATCTTTCCAGAAACATCGGTTTTGTCCAGAACAAAACAGATTTGTTGTAGAGAGGATATATTGCTACGCTGAAACACAGGGCACAGAGCAAATGATCTTTCTTCTGATATGTCTCTTTATATAACCAGTGTTGTCATGACAACTGCAGAGTCGAGTTGCCTCTTCAATAGCAGACGCATGACTAAGGGCCTTTGTCTTACTGATGAACATGTCCACAATCCTCAGTTTCCCAGCAACAGAAAACACAAATACCACCCCACTCGATTTATTCCTACTCACAGAACTTTCTATGTAAATGGCACATCACCTACAAACAGGGCCAGCACTTTGTACTTCACAGCCAAAGCAGCTTTGCAGAATACACGTGGGTGCAGAAACAGCAATGGAAGGAGGAGCAGAGGAGCTGCCCACAACCTTCTCCCTTGTGTGATACAGTTGATACTCCAATGCACGGCACTTATGGGGTGAGGGAACCCACCAAGGTGATACCTTGCATTGAGGATGTGAATAAAACAATAGGTGTACTCAGTTATAGAAAGAAAAGTTTAGAGATTTAGATTCTTTCCTCATCTCAAGGAATGAACTTACGCCTCGTGCCTGCGCACCTTGTGTCTCAGTTGTGTCACTTTAAGGCTGGAGCAATACACCTTCCTCACACTCACAGCTACTATGATCAATATCTCATTGATGTCTGCAAAACGTTCCTCCCACGAAAAGAAGTAGAGAGTGGAATTGGCATTAGTCAGTGACAACGAAGGAACGGGGAGTGAGTATATGCTGCATTCAACTGCGCTACTGTGATGTCCTGCTTTAGTGGACAGGGGTTGAAGGTAAAGTGCTATGGTGTAGGGCTGGGAGAAGTGGTGTGTTTATAAGATCATGAGTTAATTATGCTTCCAGTTTTCTGGTGGACTCACATTAGTAACTACCCCTCTGGCTGAACTTGACAGAGTCCCACAAATTCCCTTGAACATCCCAGACTACATCACAGTAAGCAGCATTATACACTGGATACAACTTAAAAGGTTGGGCAACATCTGGGTCAGAGAGAAAACAGGGAACAGCTGAACATCATTAAACACCTCCAAGAAAATAACAATGTTAAAAACCTCAAAATGAGACCAGTAATCTTTGGGAGCTTTGTCTAATCTTCCTTTGACTATGTAAAAAGTCACAGAAGTGTGAAAGAACAGGGAATGTAGCTGAGTAACCACTTTTTCCTGTCGTTTGGTAACTGTCCATTGTTGCAGTGCAATATCCAGATCTTGTCCTCACTGCCAAGAAACTGAGCTTGACATAGGGGGATACCCTTCTATAACATTCACTGTGCAGGGAACAGAACCCAAATGAAGTCTATTAAGGCCATTTCTGAATACAAGGTTTCTTGACATTGGGTCTTCATCAAACAGAGCTCTATTAGTCTTTGGTGCATGGCCTGTTGTAGTAGGATGCAATGCTCTGTGTTGCTCTGAGTACCTGTGAAACACATGCAAAAACACATGCTCAGAAATGGTGTCCAGTCAACTATTCCACAAAGACATTTTCTATTTCACAGTTTCCTGGTAGCATGTTCAATATTGCAATATGACACTGATGATCACCACCATATTTTCTTGCTGAATAACAGCTTAGAAACTTTCAAAACATATAGACACTGCTGACCCTTAACTGTCATTGCATGTGACTTCACTGTAATTGCATTAATTAGTACATTTTACCATTTCATATTGCCCTACTGTTGCTGTGGCTGTGTGGACTGCTAACTTGGGAATTGCTGCCCTGTATTTCATGTGAGTTACTGACCAACTCAGTTTTTTTATTTTAGCAAGCATAGGTGCCTGCATCTGAGATGGTCACATTAGGCTCCTTTAACAACCAACAGAGAGAAATAGCCACCTCTTTCTTTCCACATACTGTAAAGGGAGGCAAGGGTGACTAGCTGGGCTTATCGCTGCCACATACATGAGGTTAACTCCTTCCATGGTGCCACGTTATCGCAAAGAAAAGGATCTGGGAAACAGCTGCGAGGGTAGAAGCAGCAAAGTGCTACATGTCAGCCAAACTCTGTACATGCTCACCATTTGATAAAGAATTGGTTGCATTTTCACATTTGCCACTTAAGGGGAAAAAAAAAAAAAGAGAATCTCTGCAAAGTAGGCATTTCATTCTGTATAATTTGGAATAAGTTCTGCATTTTCCTAATGCTTCCTCTCCACTTTTCTGGCTGGAAAGCATTAGCTTAATTAATCACATGAAGTGCATAACTGGCATAGGTGCGCCAGGAACTAGAACATTTCTGGGCTTGTCTGGCCACTGCCTTGTCCCACAAGGACCAGTTTGCACAAAAACTCATAAGGATGACACCTGAAGCACTGAAATCAGGAGCAGAGGCACCCCCATTCTAAGTAGAGTTCTAGTTTCACCCAGTTTACACAGATTTAATGAATCCTGAACCTTGTATGAACTCTGTAGGGAAAAGTGCCAATGACAGCTTTGAGGATTCCATGGCACGTTAAGAAAATTACATCTGGCAGGATGGAATAGCTTTGAGATCATTTATATTGTCTTGTTGACTTATTTACTGTCATAAACACAGAAAGGAAATATTTCTAAGTTTAGATCTTTACAAAAAGCCTGCAGCATTCCTCTTAGAAGTGTGTGTAAATGAACATGCATATTTTGGATATGCTGTTTGATCACACTGCAAAGAAATATAATATTGTCCGTCCACTTCAGGAAAGGAGTGGCAAAATTTTCAGGGTTTTAAAAGCCCCAGATTATTTGGTACGCATGTCAGATGTGTGGTCTTCTACAAAAAAAGGATGACTCCTTCCCACTTTTCTGACTGGTCTGGCAAGGCCTCTAATGGGAGACAAAATGCAGCACATAGTTTGAGGAATCACTGCCTAGCTTTTTAACCAGGACAATGCAGGAGTGTACAGCCACCTGCTGCGGATGGAGTGATGTACTTCACTCGTAAGATAGAAGTAGTAATATGTTTATTGATATAAAACAGTGATTTAACAAAGTTTGATAGTGAATGGGGCTGTGGGTTCACAAGATTCGATGGCAAGGTACATTTGATTATTTACTGCATAGAGGACAGGGTCAGACAAAGTGCCAGGGAGACCTTCCCGTTGAATTGTGAAGCTCAGAAACGAGCTCCTGGCTTTCTAAACTCCTTTCAGAGAGAAGTCTAGGTGTGGCTGGATCCACTCCTAGTGCCAGACTTGGACAACGGTTTATGTCTAAAGGATTATATACGTGCGCAATCAATCCTTCATATCACTTAGCTAAGATTTCACAGTTTCAGCGCTTGCTCCCAATTCACTTACAGAGTATCATCTGACACGATAAGGATTCTCTCAGCCTCAAGGAGTAACACTGAGAGGCATCCCTACTCAAGGGGAGATCCTGTCATGCAGGAGAGCCCAATGGGCCCTGGGCTGTCCGCTGTTTATGGAGTAAGATAATTGACTTACAGTCGTATTTGTATACTAGTTGTAATTGGGTTAGCGCATGCTCAACTAGCCCCTAGCTGTTGAGCGAGATTTATGGCCCTCAGCTATTGTGCTGTTATCTGTCTCCCAAGGTTCTGACTTAAGCCAGATGCAACCATCATGACCACCACTGGTGGCTATTGCTTAAGCAGGGGAAGAAGCACTTCGTCACACCACCCCACAGTGTTGAAATGTAATGAAAACCATTCTTGTCCCAGTCTCTGTTTTTAGCTGTGAGGTGCTGCGCTGTTTGGGAGTTTTGGGAGGCAGGGATCATGCTGTGCCAGCACACTGCAAATACTCCATTTGCCTCCATACCACTTCTGACACCAGAAGTCAGCTTCAACAAGGCACACGCCGGCAGGGCACCGAAAGGCTGACACGGCTGCTTTCTGTTGGTATTGCCGATGTGGACTCTCTGACCTACCTTATCACCATGGAAAGAAAAAAAAAAAGGGACTTGGTCATTCCAGGCCTTGCTCTGGTTTGTTTTTTCCCCCTCAGATGGTAAAATGGCCGCACCTCACTGTCCGGGGCCTGCAAGATGCACAGCCAGGCCGAGCCTTTCCTGGCACCCAGGGTGGTTTTTTTTTTCCACTTGCAACACCAATTTGCAGAAAAAAATTGCTGAGGGTGAGCAGGACCCTAATTTCCACCCCAGCAGCCCACCAGCCAGGCAGTGGCAGCATGCCATCTCACCGTAGAAATGGCCACTGTACTCTGCCTTCTCCCTCCTCGCAGCCCTCCACTTCAGGGGGCTCGAAACACAAAATACGTCTGTCACAGCTGATCTGTGTGAAGAAAGCAGTACCATACACAGTCAAGAAGAGGCTCATGGGAGAAGCTGTAATTAATTGATTTCTTACTTAACCTGGCCTAATTACAGTGATTAGATGTGGCTGGACACAGGCGAACACTGTGAAAGGTAGCAGGGAGATGGCGCCTGGTGGCTGCACAGGCTGAGGCAGGCCTGCTGGCAGGCCTGATGACAGGAGACATTTTAACTGCATTTCTATTGAAGCAGCACTATATAAAGCAGTGCTTTGTAAGGCTCACTGCCATATCTATATGCCGTATCTACATGGCTGTATCATTTACCATCATATTTATATGGTCAGGTCATGTCAGGAGCTAGAATTTATTCAAGTTTTTTCCCCTCTAGTTTAGGAAATATGTTTCCATTTATATACAGTATTTTCTTTGAAATAGTCAGAAGATATAAGATATCTTGCTGTCAGTGTAAATTTATGCAGGGACGCTGCTCAGCAATAAAGTACAGAAATGGCCTTGTCAAACGCTGGGGCTCCTCTTCCTCTTAATTTCTGAGATATGGAGGGCTCTGGTTACCTCAGTTTACACGTCTAATTGGCTTCAGATTGGTGGTTCATTTGTGCAACCTGGTGGACAATTGAGCTCTTTGTGTGCAAGGCAGAGAGAGAGAAAAGTTTCTGCCAAAGAAGCAGTGATAATTTTGAGGTTTTCTTTATTCTGTGTAGCTCCTTGATGACAAATGTCTAAAGCTATGGGCACATGATTTCAGGTATAGTTTGGATTGCAGGTATTGCTTGTGCAGTGTGATCACACAGAAGAAGACCCTGCAGTGCACCAGAGGGTTCAAGAAGCACCCACTTCTGCAATCTTTCCTCTGCCTGAATTCGCTGAGTTTTCTTTGTAAACTTATGAACAGGAAGCCTAAAATGCTCTGGCACCTACTGATAAATGACACTGCTTCTTCTCATCAGATGAGCCTTTGGAGGTCAGTTACATGTTGGGAGCTTAGTTGAGGAGTGTGTTCTGCCTTAATGGAAAACAGCTGCAGAGGCAAACCTGCTAAAGCTGAGTGTGATAGCAGCAAATCTGCACTATATGGAGTAATTATTCACTTCTGGAGGAAGCCAACAAATAGAAAACCCCGTTCTTAAATGCCCCCAGGGCCTCAAAGAAAATGATGTAATCTCAAAAGCAGATGACTGGATCTTCCAACGCCACCTCCTGTAGCATGAGCCCAGTAGGAAGAAGACAAAGTGGTTTCTCAGGTGTGAGGCTATATAATATGTTGGAATATTTATCTACACTGCAAAAATACATGCCAGGTGTAAACTCTCCCACTGAGCTGCACGCTGAGTAAGGCAGCTCTGTTACTGAAGCATTAACTTCAAGCAGAGGAACAGTAGGAAATACATGGGGAGGTGATGTGATCAAAACTCAATCAGCTACGGTTATCACTCAGTGATCATCTGCCTGCTGTCTGTGAGTACATTTGTACCAGCTGCAGCAGCTCAGGAGGAGCCTGGTAGTGGGTCATTTGCGTGAGTTTGGCCAGCGTGCCTGGGTACAAGTCGCATCTGGACTTTGTTCTCTTAAAACTAAAACCTTAACTCAATGAGCATGGTCACGCCATGTCTTATATAGTCATGTACTCCTGTCCAGAGAGTGGCAGCCCTCCCCATGCTACCTCTACTGCTGTGTGCTGTTATGCAGGGCGAACTCAAGGTGCCCTACAGCAGATGAGAAACTTACTTTATTCTCAGCATCACACCTCAGGGTGGTTCTGTAAGCAACAAAAAGCTGAATTTAAAGGACTTTTCTTACTTCTTTCTCCTGTAAGTGTGGAGTGAATGTGTGACTGGAGAAACAGTCAATAAGAAACTCTTCTCGCTGCCAAGAGTAATGTCAGTGGGAGCCAATTTTCTTCGCTGTGAGGTTTGTTAGTGCTGTCCACCCAAACTTGCCACACCAGCAGTAATACACTAAAAACATTTAAAATCTCTTCCAGTGTTGTAAGAATCACAGTGATCCTAGGACAAAAGTCAATTGTACATAATGCCTGCCGCTGTGAAGTGTAAGAAAGCATGATGGAAAATCACTGCTAGTGCTAAAGGCCAACACAACCCCCAACTGGAAACAACTGACTTGTAACTCTAAGGGCTAAAGCTAAAATATTATTCTGCAGTAATTCCTCAGCATACACCATGAAGTATAGTCAAATGCAGACAATTATGGCCTCATTATAGACTGTTTAAAGGTATCAGAAGCATAATACAAAAATACAGTAAGATTTGTTCCAGTCAACAGATACGTGATATACTTTTTCAAATTCATCCATAACACCAGGAGTTTGAAATAAGAAAATTCAAATAAATCAGTACTTGCAATCTCCTGCTCCATTTGCCAGATAACTCTTACAAATTGTTAGTAGCTTCCCTTGTCTGGTTACAGTATCTCATAATCTGTGTAATATATATTAGCCTATAGGCTCCTTAGTGAAAAATAATAACCTTCAGAAAGATACTGAGTCTGGAAGCATGCTTATTTTTGTACATTGTCTCATAGCTGCTGTTTCAAATTCATAAGATGTCATCTGAAAGAGAACTCAGCTTGCTTCCTGTTATACAAATGTCTGCAGACCTATTGCCGTAGAATTTGGTCCCCTCTAATTTAATTTGAAATAGCAGCATCCTCTGCAACTGGCAGGCATACCTAGAAGTGGATGGTTTTTTTACAATGGTTTTGTAAAAGAGTTTTTAAAAACAGATCATATTCTTTTAAAGAAGGTTCTTGAAGCAATTTTTTAGGACAGGGATAAGTATTTTAGTTTTTTGTATGGATTGATCACCTCCTCTTGACAAGTGTGTCCTGTTTTCCCACTTGCTGCTAGTTTTTAATGTGCTGTTGCAGACATTCAGGCCAGCTAGGCTGATGTCCCAGAGGAAGAAAATTCAGCAATGCAATCAAGTATATTCCAAGTGTAATTTTGTTTTATTGCTCACATACTCCAGTCCTGGGATAAAGATGGTTCAACAGATGCTTCCAGAATGCATCTCTGTCTCAAAAATGACCACAGGACAGAGATTAAACTGTCTTCATCTTTATTAGGCTGGAACAGTCACAGCCTATATAAAGGACACTGCATTAAAAAAAAAAAAAAAAGAATCCAGAACCTAAGCTACCAACACTGTCCAGCATATCTTTCTATTTCTCCCAAAACTAAGAAATTTGTAAAACCATGATTACCAGTACTACCTGGTGCTACAGGCTGTAACCAAGTGCTTGACAGTGTGCTTCTGGTCTGCTGCTGTGACTGTCTTCTGTAAGAGTGCAACCAAACATCAAGTTTGTGCAACTGACATTCGTGCAAAGAAATCCTTGTCCTCTCTTTTTAGAAACTGTTTCTGCGCTGATTTAGTTTTGTAAAGGTGATACACTTATTTCTCCCCTTTTTTCTTTTTCTACAGTTTATGGTGATAACTGAGGTTTGTCGAAAAAGGCAATGTGTTTAGGTCAAAGGTAGGTGATGGGTAGCAGAGTACAACAGCTTTTTCCAACTCTGTTTCAGAAACAAGAGATGACTCTTTGTTCTGTGCGTTCTGGGCGACATAACTCAGCATTCAGGTGTGGTGCAACAGATGCTGAGCGTGCAGGAGCACTTGCAGGCACCCCACTCTGCAGACTGACTGTAGTCTCCTACTTGAATCTACCTCACATCTCCTCTGACAAACTGTCGGTGAAGTGAGTGAGAAAAGATTGGGGTACAGAGCTGAAGTGAGCTCTCAATTAGCCTGTATATTCCCTTTGCACTTTCAAGTGATATCTAAAAGAGAAAAAAGCCCTATAATGCTTCTCCAAGCAGCACTAACTGGCTGATGCACAGAGGTCTATGATTTCCTGCTGACTTTGCAGCCCAGAGGAGGATCCAGCGCCCAGGGGAGCACTGGGCTTTCCTCTGGAATTGTAAGGCTGGAGGATGGGCTCTGCCACTCTCTCTGACACCTTCTTTTCCTCAAGGATTCAAATAAGGGAGGACAATTTGCTTTCACTTTGGCTCTGCAGAGCAATTGGTCCTTTTTTATCATAATCTTTCACTTTGTACAAAATGTTTGCTTAAACCAAGATAGAAAGGATTGTTCTTTCATATAACTGCAGCAGTATCTATGCCAAGTGAGATACCATGGAAACTGTTTTCATACATTTCATTTAATAGTGCTGGGACATGAACATACAAAGTCCCCAAACTTATGTATTGTTCTTTGCATTTCTACATCATTGGCAATGGGAACTGATTTTAATACAAATAAAAAGAGAGACGGCAATTTCATAAGGCTAGTATCCATGAGGGCAAATAAAAGCTAATTCATTAAGAAATTTTACTTTTTCTAAAAGCTGAACTTAATTTTTTGATGAAAGCGAGACATCCTTAACCCTTCACTTATATCTGATTTTTTTCCCCAGCATAGATTAAGCTAGCGAATTCATTGTTCATGGCCCCACATGCATTGCAAGTCATGTGGGCTCTCCCCGCCCAGCATTGCACAGGGTCAGGCTGCCCCTGCTCAAAGCCTGCTCTGTCCCACGCAGCTGGGTGACCCCAGGTCTGGTCCTGGTGAGCAGCCCTTCTTGCTCATCCCTGACAATGCACATACATATTTATAAATATACAAGCAACCTACAAAGTAATTACCTCATGGTGTCAGACCCAACATCTTCAGTGCAATCAGGAGTCTCTCATGTGTGCCCATCTGTCAGCGTTGTCCTCCCAAAGATTGCAGATAGGTTCAGTCAACCTACACGTACTGTTGCTGCAGTGTTACTGAGTAAAAATCAGGAGTGGAAGCTGCATCACTGAAACTGAGTAGAAGAGCAAGAAAATGTTGCCATGTGCCCGTATAATGAATTTGCCAGGTTTCTGTGGTACTTGGGCATAATGTGAATGCAAAATAAGTATGTTTCATTATATATATTTTTATATATATATAAAATATATGTATATAATTTATAAATTATAGATTTCATTATATGTGTTATAAAATCCTCACTCTAGTTCCCCCAGTCTTCTGTTCTCTTCACGCCATTCACAGAAAGACAGAACAGCTGCCAAATCTAAACCAGCATAATTACAAAACCCAAAACCTAAATGAATGTCTGAACAAAGCCCAGGTTCTTAAAGGTACTGAGGTACTTAATTTGGCCTTTGAGTGCTTACATTTCAGTAAAGTTTATGATAAAGTTAAGTGTCAAATAGGTTTCAGACTCCAGGATAGCTTCTCAGTTTGGCCTTATGCTGCTCTTCTGTGGTATCTCAAAGTGTCTTCTGTGTTAGAAACATGGAATTTTCCAGACAAAACAATGCAGTTAATCAAATATAGTGCATGACTGTGCACTCAGCAATTTTAAGATTTGGCATTTCATTTGATTCTGCTTATAATCCAAACTAGCTGTGACCTCTTTGGACCCTACCCTATGGCCCAAATCATCTTAAGGAAACTAAATAGGTCATATTAGGATACTAAGGATAATTATTCCAACTAGAAAATCAGTGGGAACTTCTTTGTTGTCCCTTGATTGTCCATGCAGGAAATCAAGCAGGCATGGCTAATTGCATGCAGATATATTGGAGAACAGTGTACGTTCAGGTATGATCCCTACTTATGGTACAGCCTGAGCTGTGGGCTATAAGTTGTTTGGCAGATTGTGGAACACTTTCAAATACAACTGCTAAAGATAGTATTGACATAGTTAATGGAACCTTTGCAAATATAAGAATGAAATACTAAATAATGTATGTAAAAGAAGAACTTTAATGGAGCTGATGAAATGACCCTGTTGAAGAAATGTTTTCACCTGCTTGCAACACAATGGCATTGTTGAAATGAAATGAGGAAACCTACGAATGCGTTAAGCTTCTGACAAAACTTGATGTGTTTCCCTGAAATGACTTTGTTCCAACAAAACGGTCCCTTCTAATGAAAAAAAATGTGCCAAGAGATTTTCCCATCACTTCTCATTTCATGCTTCTAACTCTCCTATGCCTTTTTGAAAATTTCACTTGTATAGTTTTATTGCAGAAACAATTTTTGTGCTCCAAAAGATATAGAGAAAGCACTGTCTCATTTTTCAGAAAACAAATGCTTGAAATACATTATGAGGTTTAATTTAAGGAAGAACTCATGAGGAAGAACACCATCATCATGCAGGTTGTGTATGTGCAGTACTGTAATTAGCAACATGACACATGAAGAATGTTTCCTAAGAAAATGTCAAGTGACAAATTATTGTGGGTTTTATTTGTAGTTCCTTGCAGATGAAGGAATTTATTTGCTTTACATAGCCAAGATATCCAAGTTTGCCAATAATCATTTAAGTCTTAAGTTGCTGAAATCTTCCCAGTGCATGTTGAGCCAATACCAAATGTTCATGTCAGCCAGACTTGACAGAGGCTTAAGCAAGCCTGTGTGCTCATTCTAGACCCTGAGCAGGGTGACTCCAAGCTTAATGAACCTCATGTTTATCTTTTACTCCTGCCCTGACTCAGGTGTTGTTTTGTACAGTCCAATGACTTTCGTTATTGCCTCTGCTTCTGTCTTAACTAGTTTGCAATGGAAAAGAAGAGTTTTGGTGAAAGGAAGTTCACTCTTTCTATTGAAGTATTCTGTAATGCTCCAGCAATGCGTTTGGCAGGGCATCTGTGGAAGGTGACTTTGGGATGGTGAAGCAGAACCTTAATGAGTTCATGAAAGATGTGTTCTGAGCACTGTTCTCGCTGCTCCTGAAACACAGCAAAAGTCATGCAATTTGGCATCCAAACTCCTTTGCAACTTTTGTGCTGGTAGAGACTGTAAGATGATCTAATTTCCCTAAAGCTAACTCTGGGCTTGTGGCTAAAAGGTAACAAGTAGTGAAGTCTTTGGAAGCTTCAAGAGTAGCTAAAATCAACAGCTGGATCTTTAGCTGGTGCAAGCAAGAATGCAATGAAGGCCTTTCATGGGTTGGCTTTGTAGTCTGATGTTATTCTCTTTTTATAGCTGCATTTTGTTCTGAAATGATCTGCTTTAAATTGTTAAACAGCAGATGATAAGGGTCAGAAACTCCATTAGCAGTAACTAATTCTTAATTCTTGCATGTAAGTTGTGGTTACTCATGTGTGCAGTCATCTGCCCAGATTTTAATCACAAAAGCAAACTGTGACCTGTGTTTATAAGCATTTCCCTGTGCAAAATAGCAAAGTCTGTTTTTGACAGTGAGCTAATAAAGTTACCTGTAAACAAGAACAATGCACTCTAAATAATTTTTTTGAAAATCACGTTACAAATAAAGGATGTTTTCAAAGCATAAACCTCAGACTTTTCTATTATTGTGTTTATTTCTGTACCTGCACTCGTCGCATTGCTGAATCTCTCTCTTTTCTTCAGTGCGAATAGCTTTGACTTTCTTGTTTCTTTAAGGAAGAGTCATTGCCAGCAGCTCAGTACTCAAGAGCTGCAAAATAATGGACTGGTTTGTTCATGCAGCAGGGAGAATATTGTCTATCTTGACACAAATTCTAGTTCTAGGCTTTCTGAGGGATAAGGAAGGGAAGTATTATCCCCTATTCTCCTCTGCTTGGTGAGGTAGCTGGACACCAATCGATTAGTTCTGAAATTCTTTTTCTCCAGTTACGCCACACATCTACCTTACAAAGACCCTGTTCCATTTTAAACAACAAGCTGAGAAACTTTGAGCATGCAACCCAGTGCTGTTGAATACTTCAGTGCTAGTACACTAAGTAATTTTAGAACTGAGAGAGATTTTTAAAAAGAAAATTACTGGCTCCTAGTTCTGTAGGTGGCATTTTTTAAAGCTGGAGTTGATGCCGACAAGATATGCAACTCTTGATGGAGATGACCTATCCTCCCAATAATCTTCCTGGATTCATTTTTTCATGTAAATTTATGACAAATTTAGGTTAATTGGATCTTCAAATGTGCTTAAATATTGTCCTGGTTTGGAATAGGACAGAACTAATTTTCTTCTAGTAACTTTGCTTTTTAGTTAAGTCCCTTCTGAGAAGCTGCACTCTCTGAAATTAACAGCATGTTTTCCAGACAGTAGCTACTTCTCCCAGTGATAAGGCTCGGTGTTTATAGTTAGTGCTGGAACATCAGTAGCAATGGTATGCAGACAGGCTCTTGTTTATAGTTATTCTTATGGAAACCAAGGTCAATATTTGCTTCTGCTGACTTTCTTATGTGCTAGAAACGAAAGGGCAGATGAAAGGGTGGAGAAGGGATGATACCTGTGACCTTGCGGTGGGGAGGAGCGGGTCAGACAGGTGACCCAAACCTGACCAAAGGGAGTATTCCATCCCATGCGCGTCATACTCGGTATAAAGCTGACAGATCATGAGGGTCAAGCTCTCTTCTTCTATGGCTGGCGTCCGATGAGGGCTCTCTCATTCTTCTGCCTTCGATCCCAATTTGTGCATTCCTGAATTCCATTCCTGTCTGCTGCTGAGTCCAGTCCAGGACTTTCCTGGAGCGTGCCCCGCAGCATCCAGGTGACAATTTTGGCTTTCTATATACTTACATATATTTCATTATTTTTTCCCTATTATTATAATACATGATTATTGTAGTTAGATTAAAGCTGTTTTGNAGCGTGCCCCGCAGCATCCAGGTGACAATTTTGGCTTTCTATATACTTACATATATTTCATTATTTTTTCCCTATTATTATAATACAT
>VZSC01012446.1:418-21550 GCA_013398225.1 Steatornis caripensis
CCCGCGCTGCCGCCCAGGCGCCGCCCCGCAGCGGGCCGGCCCCGGTCACGGACGGTGGGTGCCTGGTGGGGCGCTGCGGGGCGGGCGCTGCGGGGCACCGGCGGCTCCTGCCGGGCTCAGGGAAGCCTCGCTCGCGGCCTCTCTGGGGCCTCCTGTCGTCGCGGGGCCTTCGCCCCCGCTCTGCAGCCGCCCGGCACTGGGACAAGCCCCCGCGGCAGCTCCCTGGGGGTTTAGCCGAGCGCCCCCGCGCAGCAGCACCCCCCTCCAGCCAAGGCCTCGGGAAGGCAGGCTCAGCAAGCCCTACACAGCCTGGGCACGCTCATGCCCCAGTCCCCTGAGCCGGCGCTGAGGGAGGGCAGGCTCTCCTGCCCACCCAGCACCCTGCCAAGCCCACAGGGCAGGACTTCGCCTCGCAGAGGGGACCCAGGCTCACCCTGGGTGCGCGTGGAAATCTCCACTTACACACCGAGCTGGATGTGCACGCAGTGTGCCCGCAAGGCTCCTAATTCATCCCCAGCGCTGTGGCTGTGTAGTGGTGCTATGGCAATATAGATCACAAATTTTTGTTACTGTGCTATCAGAAAGTGTTTCCTGCTGCCTTCTATTTTTATTTAACTTTTGCTTTCCCAGTGTTGTTGCCATTGGTTCAGCTTCAGATTACTTGCCAAATTAAACATGTTTGTCCCAGTGCATGCCCCCCTAGGGAAAAAAGACTTAAGTTCCTGATCTCAGAGACGTAACTGCGCAATCGAATCATCCACATTTAAATTTGTCTTGTTTACAAGGTGAGCTAAGGATTCCAGTGCTAAACTCAGCTAACAGAACAGTCAGAACTTCAGAGATTCCAGGAAATACCTGGATACCGTTCAGATGGTCAGAGAGCATCTAAGAGGCGTTGAACTAAAAGAAGCAGTAGTTGTTAAAATGAGCATTCTTTGAATGCCTTGCCTACAGAGCGCTGGTCTTCATTTTCTACATTCTGTGCTATTCTTAAGTTTAGGTTTGTTATAGAACAGTGACTCTCCTAAACAGTTCAGTGGAGTAATATCTGTTTTTCAAATTTATAAACTTGAAAACCTAAGAATGTTTTAAGAAGTTGCCAAATATATTTTATAGAGACAGTTTACAGCATTGCTAGTAATTACTTTCTGTATTATTACAATATTTCACAGTATCTAGAGACAGAGAGAAAAAACAATTTCAAAGATGTCAACTATCGTTATGTTGGCACATCAGTAAAATATATTACTGGACCCTGGGACATGCTCAATGCTTGTAAACATCTCACTGCTCTATCAAAATGTCATGTCCCCCCCATCCCCAATAAGCTGAAACAAGAAGATAGGCATGCCTCTTTTTTTTTTTCCCCCTCTGCATGGCTGAGAGTATTTTCATACCTTCAAAATTTAGTTTCTTTTTTTGATTTCGCAGGGAACACACCGTCAGATTTTAGTACGCCCTTGGTTTTGTTATTGTGTTCCAACTAGATTTGCTAAGTACCAGAAAAGATGGCTTTTAAAAATGACTTAAAAACCCCCTAACACGTGAATCTGGATATAGACTTTTGACCATTGTCAAAAATAAGGCGAGGCGAAAACCGAAAGTGTCAGGGAACATGTTGTAATGTGTAAAGTTCCAATTCTAATTTAAATCTCTCCTGCAGTTGCCAAGCTGTGTGTTTGTGATATCTTGGTGGCACAGTGTGATGTAAATTGCTGCTGTGACCCTGATTGCAGTGCAGCCGATTTCAGTCTCTTTACCACATGCTCAGTTCCTATTGTCACGTAAGTGGATAAATAGCTAGATGAAATACAAAATCTTGTTTTATTTGCTGCAAGTGTTTGTAAGGGCTTTGTCCTCTCCTCTTAACCAATTCCTAACCTGTCTCCCCCGCCATCCTAACTCTTGCCTACCCTTTCACCAGTCCTTCCTGCACTAGGCCTGTAAACTTTTGGCCCCAGCCAGGCAGAACAGTAAATTGCCCTCCCACCCCCGTTCTCATTTCCCTCTTTTCTAAACTCACACTCCTTGCTGTTTCACTGTCCTACCGCCTTTGGGCACTTGGGTGGTGATGCCTTCCTTTGGGAGAAGAAGAATGCATTTTAGACTCACGTCAACGTGATGCAGTGTCTGGAAGTTAAGAAAGCTCATACCATGGGACCATCTGGCCACGTAGGTCATCAGCAATTTATCAGTAACCTCTTCCATGACAGTTTATGATATCAGCTAGAAACTTGATCAATTCAGGGCTTAATGAAGTAGCGTGAGCATCATTCTGATCCTAGTTTTACAAGTCAGTGTCCCTGCCTCGCTGCCAGTCTGTCACTTTACAAACAGTAAAATGTAACCTTATATCAATGAAGTAATGCCAATAGTTGTTTCTTTTCTATTTGCCGTTTATCTGAAAACACGTTCACCCAATTTCATCTTCTCAGAAAGGGGTTAAGAAAGCTCACTTCAAAATTGTAATGTAAAAAAAAAAAATCTCTCGGTGACTTCTCAGAACACTAAGTACAGCTCTTCAGCCCACCTTCTGCATAAATTATGCCAATCTGAACACTGGGGTTTATTCTTGGTGCTTTGAAATTTGAATTAGCAGTCATCCCAGACTCTGATTTCTTATTGCTCTTGCACACAATGACTACTGCTACCCATTTATAGATATTTATATGTATCAGAAATGCCTTCCTGAGTGACAGTTTAATTGTTTCAGGTGACTATTCTCTTCGTCAACTAGAAATGCATAAAATGAAGTTGTTTCTTTTCTCAGATTCTTTTGTGTAAAGTGTTCATTTTGCATGAAAATCCATGGGATTTTCAATGACTGCAAGTACTGTGGATCTCATTATCTACATCTAGATTTATACACATTTGCATAATCGTGTTAGTTGCTGAAAGGGTTTGGCTGATCGCAAGTAAGAGGCTATGTGGTCTCTGAAACAGCAGAAAAAGGGCGTTTGATTTCTGATGTGATCCTACGAGCCAGTGGTTCACCTCATGGAAAAGTTTAACTCCATGCTTAAAAAGTCATTGCTAAAAGTCATTTCACTTCTTCAGCAGTCCTTGACTGCTTTAACTCTGCTTAAGTACCCGTTTCACAGGGATCATCATCTTGTATTTCTAGCATATAGGACACACCAGTACTTTTCAGGGTACAAACTGGCACATGCGCTGTGCAGCCTACTGCAGTTCTGGGCCGTTGTTGGTGAACCCATTGCACATCTACAAATACTTTTCCTAGATTGGACGGGTTATTTCACCTCCCTGTTCTCACTGCCATTTCCTTTACATGCATCTCAAGTAGGACTTTTTCCCACTCCATCCCCTCCAAAGTGAATATTATTCCAAGATTCACAAAACTGACCTTTTTTCAGGTCTATGTGCCATCACCTTACCCTAAAGGTCATAGCTCCCACTTGTATAAATAAAAGGGCTTCTGAGCTGTGTGTAGCCTGCGGTGCACCCTGCATTGGCGGTGGCTCACACCATCTGGATCCCATCCAACTTGTCCTTTTAACTCTAATATTATTACTGTCAGGCTCTTCCCTTCCCACTGGTCTGTGTCTTACCTTTCTTCATGTTGCTGCTCACACTGTTTCCTCTGCTAGATAAAACATGTTGGAGAATTTGCTATTATTTATTACTAAGCACACAGTATAAAACAACATAAGCCTTCTAAGGAGGCACAATTGATATACACATTGTGTTAAACAGAGTAATTTTTGTGCTTTTTTTGATGCTGCCTCAATACGTGAGAAGAACTTTAAAATACGGTCAACACTAACTTCTAGTGGATCATTGATTTTATTATTGTTGTTTGCAGAGGTGACAGCCGTCTGTGTAGTCAGAAAGCTGCTGTATATTCACTTGACGTTAAAGCAAACCCACCGGAAAGGATATTTAAATTAATTGACCAAGTCAATCCCAGTGTTTTCTGCATTCATGCTACAAACTGTGAGTAGAGTTGTCAATGTTAAGCGTCATGCTTTTATTTTGATATGCTCTTTAAGTACCAGAAACAGACTAACTTTAACTAAACCTGTCAGAAAGCTGGTATTTCTGTATGCTCGTGGTGCTTTTGAAAGAGGTGATTTTGAACGAAAGGGACTTACCTCCTTCCTTAAGTTTAAGTTTGTGCTTTCATGGATCTAGGTGAAATGATGAATTAAGATACTGCCTAGGTTTTCTCTTAAAGAGAAGAGACAGCTTTTGTTAAAGAAAGGCTGCGTTGGTATTTTTCTGTCACTGAGTTTTTAACAACTCCAGAAGGAAAAATCGTTACTAAATACTGTTTCTGTACCTTTTACCCTAAAAGTTATCCCATTCTTTGAAATGTTTTGACAGATAAACAAGCACTCTCCTTCAGTTCCCCTGAAATGCCTACTTCTGAAAATTTTGATCAATTGCTTAAACGGTTTGGAAGTGCTGCTTTCAGTGCTGAGCCTGACAGCTGGAATACGAACACAGATGCTCAAAATCCTTCTGATGCAAATGAAACTTACAGATACGAGGTAAATAATTATCCCATTCAATTAGTGTTAGATTGTTCCATAAAAGAACAAGTGAGCATTGTTTGCATCTGCTTTTAAAAAGAATGCAGTTCTTCTGGAAAAGACAAAACCTTTTTTTTGGTCTTTAAATATAGAAATGTAAAAATAAGAAGCGTAGCATTTTGTGTTGGTTTATTTAAAAAGTGAACTAGTTTTTTAAGATCTTTGAAAAATAAGTAGCCTTTTTGCTATTGTAAACATAAAGCTGTTAGCAATGGCTTAAGGATTGATGCATAAAATAATGTACAGTATTGACAGATATAGTGGAAATAAGCACTTCTTTTATTCAGATTTATTGTTAATACAAATAGTCTAAAACTTTCCATGGACTGAAACACACCTATATGCTTGAATACGTTGTTTTGTTTGGCAGTATGGTGTTCCTATACAGACAGTGGATGCATTTCTAAGGCTGCCTAGTCCTGTTGTCTCCTCTTGGTGCTCTGATGCGAATCCTGCAGGTTGGAAAATGCATTTGAATTTCAGTTTATTTGCTTTAGAGTGTGCCGCTCTGACTCGAGCTTAATCAGTCAAGAAATCGTCACACAGACAAATGTAAATTCAGATAAAGATGCATGAACAAATATTTTCCAAATAGCTTCTGTTTCTCTGGGGTTTTTTTAAGACATAGGTTGGAAGTTGCATCGCATCTGTATTAAACATTTAAAGTTAGATACGGAAATCCTTGTTAATGGGTTGTTTATACAACAATAAAACATCCTATTTGGCATAATTGGTTTAATAAAACAGTGCAAGGGTGACAGCATGGGGGAAGAGGGTGTTACACAAAAGCAAGACCTAACGGCAGCCTTTGTAAGCTGTCCCTCTGGTATAATGAGGTTCCTTTCACAGCCTGAATGCAAGCCAAGTCAGACTTGCAGGCTTGAGCTCTACGTTTTGAACTTTCACACAGTTTCCTGAAAATCTGCAGTGGCGGGGGTGGGAAGGAACCACAACCAAAACAACACACCTGCATTTTCCAAACCCCATTGTTATTATTAAAGATGGTATCATAGCGATCATGATAATGACCATAGGAAAACTGAAGTCTCTTGTGAAAGAAAAAAATCTTATGATATCTCAAAAATGAAGTAATAAATCTTCTTCTAGCTTTTATTAAGCTTCTGTTAAGAAGTAAGATTTTTGTCTCATGCCAATTTTGGAGAATCTAAGAAAGTATCATTCTTTATAGACCTTTTCTGCAATAGAAATTACAGTTACCTTCACTTTTGCTTATACTTGAGGTTCTTGTATTGTTTTTTTATTTCTGCTTTTCATAATTACTCTTTAATTTCCTTTGGTAATACTTTGTAACTTTTTTCCAGGCTTTTTAGTAAACCAGGCCACAAAATGCACTAGATCAGTAAGTGTGGAAAAATGTGACAACATTCAAGCAGTTAGTATGCTGTTCTATATCGACTCCAGCATTTTAGCAGTAAGTATGATTTGAAACATATAGCTGACTGTTGATATTAGATATCTTTTTGTATCTCCAGAACTAAATAACTTCTATTTACTAAAGGATACGATGTTTTATTTGGATTTTTAAATTGTGGGTCGGGGGAAAAAATTCTCCCTATGCAACAGACTTTTATACAGAAAGCCTTTGGCAATTTTTTTACTTCAGGCTTCAGCAACAGAAGCATTGACTGTTCTCTGCTTTGCCAACAAACATAACGGTCTCGAAGAGGCAGGCTTGTGTCACCGAGCTAGCGCTTACTGCAGTGACAGCAGTTTTATGCTTTTGTGCGTATTCAGACTTTTCCAAGAAGCCTATTACCAGAGTGCATAATTCTGAAAAGTCTGGGTTTTAAAGAGTTGCTAAACCTTTGTACTTCAAGAAGAACCTGTAAGGTTTAATCGTCTGCATATATACCTGTCTTACAAACCTCAGTTTTTAGTAGTGAGGTATTGCACACGGGCGCTAAGCCTTCCTTATACTCGCCAAAGAAGATGACCTTTTACCCCGCTGAGAGCAAATACATATCCAGCCTACTACCAAATCCAGTCTGTGGTTATTTTTCAAAGCTAAGCTTACTTTTTCATTACTTTTGAACTGGAGGATGATGTGTTATGTATAAAGAAATCCCCTTTACAGATACTCAGGAAGACAAAGAAATCACGCTTGCAAAATCGAAACTGAAAGACAGAATACCTTAACCTCATAGTTCCTTCCAGAAGCTGAAGGTCATCAAGAAACAGCATGCTCTCCACCGTTAACATGTTTTTAATTTATGTGATTACTTAAATTAATTTAATTAGTACACCATAGTGAGTCACTGCTTAAAGACCCCCTTCCAGTCTCCTCACAGATTCCAAAGCTATCAACAGGAAAGGAAAGCCCACTAAGTAGTTCACATTCTCACAGGTGGGATCATTCTCCTGATCTTGAGGACCTCATTGAGGACCTTATTGAAATCAGCAAAGGGTTGCTCGCAAATGTTTGGTCATTCCACTGTGGAAGAGGTGGAAAAAACTCTGTCTTGGAAGGGCTTTGAGTGTTTCCATGTGCACCCAAAATTAGAGTTCTTGGTGACTGCAGAGCCAGAACAGAAAAAGCATGCCTTAGGACAGGCTTGAAGCAGCTGAATGTTTTTGAATTAGAAGATGAATTCCCTTTCCTTACTAGAACAGTACGTAACACGTTACCCACGTGCTGCTTGCCGGTTACAACAGCCCAGCTGAGGAGAGGTCAGATTTCTGTCTAAAGTACATTGGATGTTCAGCAAGCATCAGATGCAAGAACTGGAGAAGGCTGAATAGACACTGGAGATGGTCTGTAGGAAGCCCTCCTTCCCAAAGGGAGCTGAAGATGGGATGTGACAATGGAACAGTGACTTGGTATTTGGGACAGGGTGGTCACAGGGCAGAGCTGGGAGCCCTTCCAGTGCCAGCAGGTGGAGCTGCCGGCAAAAGAAATGGCAAAACAGATCAGCCCAGGAAGGCTTGCTGGAAGCCCCGGTGAGAGGACTGGTACAGCGGTTCTTCCAGAAAAACCCCATCCATCGTTATGAGCCCATACTCGCTGCCGTGCTGGGCAAAGCGAGTGATGTGAAGGTCTTGGTAACTGTTGCAGTTCATCTCTGCTCTCTACCCTGGCCTGTCCAGCAGATCCAAGGGCAATTGGGGCTGCTTGGAACCCTCTACCAAGATACTCACAACGTGATGCTTCACACCATGGTTACCGTGTGCTGTGTAGGTGCCAAAGCAACGCGCTGCTGCCTGCCCCTGCTCGCCTCCCTGGCTGGTGGGAAGATGAGCCAGCGGGAGGCAGCAGTGAGGCTGGAGTCCCATCTGCCAGTGACCTCCAGAAACATAATCCATCACCCGAGTCACAGATAAATAGAATTTTAGGAGCTGTGATCATTTGCTCTACCCTAGTAAGAAACAGCATGCTTCTCTGAAGGATGAGTCTAATCTTTACAAGCACTTTTATTTATCCAGCTGATTCTGATGGCTGAGCTGTACCTCAGGATGTTGATAGAAATATGTGACAGACTTCGCCGGCATCACCTTCAGGTCTCCAGCTCATAGGAGTGTGTTCTCTGCTGTGATGTTAGATGAGCAGACTGGTCTCTGCATCTTGTTGTAATTCTGCAGAACTTGATTCACGGTCAGAGTCCAATTTTTGGCCCCTTCCCAAAGATGTGAATCAAACAGTCCTTGGGAAGTCACAAAAAGAAAACTTTGGACAAAATGGTGCTCTACATGAGTATTTTTCAGGCCCGATTGATAACTTTGGTTTGACATTTCTGCTTTTCCATGAAAATTTGTTGGAAATTTTCCAGTGGGGCAACTGTGCATGTCCATGCTGTATAACAGGAGGGATACTTGCTTCTCATTTCTTTGTTTAGAGACTGTGAGACTATGGATTCACTACAGTCAGAACGGGACAACAAAAGCTCTTCATTTCTTTGGGTACGAACAGCCTGGCAGACTTCCTAAATTGGCTGTCTATGAATAATTACAAGTGGTTTTGCACAGATCTGCGATAGGAACGATGTTCTCTGACGCCCTCAATAGGTTAAACGATATGATGCACAAAGACAGTCATGCCAAACTGAGATGCCTTTCTCGGGTCACCTTTCTGACACAAGTAAACTTTTTCAGTGTTTCTTAGTGCTGAGCTGCAAATAGGGTGTCCAAGGGAAACACTGGATTCACCTACTACTTACTGAGTGCACTGTATATTTATTGGGAACGCAGTCAAAGCTAGGCCTCATGTAAAACTGATGGAAGTCACTAAGAAATTTTCCAGTTAGTGTCAGGGGAAGAAGAGGATTTGACTATTAACATGTTGCCTACTAGCCACAAAGAACGGCAGTTATTCTCACGCTACCTGGCTACAGCAGTGTATACCCAATGACTTCCACGATGTAACAGTTACTGTAACTATAAGAGAGTTAAACAGGCAAAGCCATAAAGCCTTAAAGTGCTTTACTTACTGCTACTTGTAATAGGTCATACCTTTGCTATTGTTTGAATTTGTTCTTTTGTTCTCCTCTAGGTGCCCAAATCAAGTCAGGTGGTAAGTATCCTTCTAACTTAGTTGGAACAGCTGGGGCAAAATTCTTACTCGGTTATAGTCCATGTTTTTCACTGACTCATCAGAACAGAGACTTTATTCTTAATCTTGAAATTAAAAAACCCCTACCATTTGCTATCAGTAGTGATACTTAGCAACTCCAAAATAATATGCTACCTGCAAACATGTAAGCCTGATGGAATCCCCTCATATAAACTCTCTCTTTGTAAGTAACTCTCTCTAGTTACTTAAAAATAAAACCTTTTGTTGAACTTCAGCAATACAGGTAACATAGCAATTGTTCAGAGGACTATTGACTGCTGTCTCTGTGGAACAGAACCCGGAAGGGTCGTGAAGATAATAATACAGAGAAAGCCAAAAATAATTATACACAATATTCAGAAATGACATGAATTTGTTTTTCAGGTTAATGTTACCGTCCAGTCCATAGTTGTCCAGTCTCTGAATGGAATGCGGACTTTACTTAATGGTAGTGATGTCCTCAGGCTCCCTATGATTTTGGATGAACTGTGCATAAATATAGTTCTTGGGGTAGGTATGACTGTTCTTTTCCTCCTCATGTTTGATGGAAAACATGTGTGCATCAAATAATTTCTGAGTCACAAATTACAAAGATGTGAGACGGGCCTTGCACAGTTTCCATGTATTGTGACATCTCCAAAGCAAATGTGACAGGAGAAACTCTGACTTTGGGATAAAAGAGAGTGTTTTGTAACAAAATAATAACTATTTGCAACATAACACGGAGACAGGATGAAATCCTTTTCTATTACTACTCTGTGGATATGACATAACAGACAATAACATGAGTTTAGAATCTACATTATGCTGGGGAGAAGATGACTAGAGGCGCAGTGGTGGCAGAGACAGAGGAACACACAGCGCAAAGCATCTAGTCTTTTCATCTTAAGTAGATGAACATTGGGCTTATGCTTAGAAGAGTTTATCAAGAAGTCAATTTTTAAGAGGCTCCAACCTTAGATCTGTTTCCAAGTATCGCTGATCAGCGGCTTGGTTTGATAACAGTCATGTCCTTTATACATAAATCCGCCAACGTGGCTACTTTGTGAATGTCATGTTTTTGTCTGTCTGATCAGACCGCAGCTTTTTTCTTGCTATTCTTGAAACTGTCTCCCTTTGCAGACAGGAAATGAGTTACAAACTAGAATAAATAGGCAGTATTTCCAACCCGTGCGTCTTAATTTGTAGGAGAAAGCTAGATCGGCATCCTGAGGGAAAGCATCTAATCAGTCCGTAAGTATCAGTGCTTATAAAAGCATATGCCACCTTGGATACAGAGGCAGGTCTTTGTGTTTTTAATGCAGTCATTGTAAATGACTAGCCACCTACTCCACAGTACTTCGGTCGCACCTGTTTTCCGGGCCCATCCTTACGGCAACTGAGGATACAGTATATCTCTGCCATGTAGCTGAGTGTTTCTTAAGCAAGGAAGAAAGTAAACAATACTTACATAAGTTTAAACTTCCTTTTTTTCTAGTTTCACACGCATTTCTTTCTTCTCATTAATACCTAAAATGTTTAATTTTCAGGTGAGTTATCGCATTACATACACAGATGCAGGAGAAATAATAGAAGCAGCTGCTTCTTTTGTCTTGGGGGCAATTAACAAAGAAGCACTTTCAATACAGCAGAGCTTTGAAATCAGCTTTACTCAGGTAACTGCTAGAGATGTTACGGATGACTTGTTGAAAGACATTTAATTACAAAACTTATTAAACTTGAATCAGAACAATTATTAGCAGCAAGGTAAAGTGTAACTTGCCCTGGATACACAAATGAGGCAGCGTTTCAGAACTGGGCAATAAAGGTCTCCAAAGTCTGCTTTTCACATTTAGAAGAGTCATCTTGTGACTCTGTATAACTGTGTCCAGTGAAAGCAAAGCCTGGCCCAGTGCTAGAGAACTGTTAGAATCTCACAGAGCAGTCTTACTACCATTATCGTTCAAGGCAGTTAATAATCCTAAAATAAGTGAAACCTTTCTACGTTTTCCAACCATTTCAGTACAGGATAAGAACTAATACTGTACGTTTGCGTTGCAGGTAAATACAAAGCCAGTTCCTCTCAGTGGTAATCCTGGCTATGTTGTTGGACTGCCTGTAAGAGCAGGCTTCCGGCCACAAGGATATCCTTTCCCTGTTGAAAGTTTGTTTGCAGCACTTGTTCTGGTCCATCTTCACAAACTCTTTCTAGCGGGGACATCTATAAAATGTATCTGTTCTTTAAAAAAAGTAAAAGTGTGCTTTTTCGGCTGTGTTTCAGAAGTAGCGAATGACTCAGTCCTGACTGCAATCTCTTGGGATTTTTTAGTGAGGCAGATTTAGGCCTTCATTGTACGCTCCAGTGCTTCTTCGCAGTGTAAGAGGAGTCTTGAGCTATTACAGCATTTTCAGATATACTTTAAGGACATGATTAAGGATTCTTTTTCTTCATGATACACATCAAGTATTGAATTTCCCTTTAACTGTGTGTTACATCTGGCATCATTCAGAATACGAACAAATACGGTCAACTTACCATTCTGCAGAGTACATCCAACGAGGACTGTCTGGCAGCGCAGGGAGCCAGAACCCCAGTATTATTTGGTTATAACATGGTATCAGGCTGTACGCTACGGTAAGAGGACATTTCTTCTTTTTCTTACTTAGTGCTTTTAACCCTCCGACAACCCTTTCCATTAGGATCTGTTTAGGTCCTGTGACATTTATACTGCTGTAGGAGTATTTAATTATAAAAGATGTCGTTTAATTAACGATGGTCTTTCTCTTGAAAAGATTGTGTACATTAGCAACTGTAGCCAGAAGGCTTGAACAGCACATGAGAGCAAGGAGAAATTATTACTGTGCCAAACTAATGGATTTTGCTTTAACTCATCTTTTTGGGGGGAAGAATTACAGCAGCTATGAAATGCAAGCCTTTGACTGAGACCCTCCTAGATTTACTGAAGGGGCAAAGCTTTCCTGAATACGTGGCCTCATTTGGAAATTCTCAAGCCCAGGATGTGCTCGACTGGGTGCCGATAACTCACCTCCACAGCTCAGAACAGGTGAAAGTTATACCACTACCACGACCCCCTTCACTCTTACTGTCCTCTCTCCTGAGAATTGTACGTGTACTGCAGCGTCAGCTTAGGTTTCTCAGACCTACGGGGGGAAAAAAAATGCAGAAACAAACTGGACAAAAGTCCTGGAATATTCACAAACGAGGAGTCTCAGTCTTGCTGTAGAAGACAGGGTTTACTTTTAATCAGGGTGGTATCCAGGCATCTCAGTTATGGATCAGGACATTATGTTGGGTACAAAATGAGTTCTAGCCACGGTTTAGAGTCATGCACTTCAGAGGGGATGAAGCAGAAGAGGTGAGGTTGAAAGAGTGAAGTAACAGAATCAGCGTTTCTCCATGGCACTCTTATGCCAGGTTAGAGTAAGATAGCAGGAGTACACTCCAGTGACCCAAACACTGCGTTCATTCTTAACATCTGCTGTACTAGCCCTTTTCCTCCCAGTGCAGCGCAGTCCCTGCTATCGGTGGTAGGCAATGCTGCTTGGCACGTACCGAATGACACCCCCTCAATGACAGCTTGTATATAGGTTTCTTGCATGCTTTTGCAACCAAACAGTGAATGATTTCTGTAACCAGAAACTTGACAGTTCAAGAAGAAATACCTAAAAACATTTAAGATTTTAGGCTTAAAAATTCTGCCCTGGCATAGTTAAGGATCTTCTACTGTGCCAGCGGTATTACCGAAATAAGTCTTCCTACTAAAAAGAGCAGCTCAGCCCTGTCACTAGGAGCCAAAGGCCTGCCCTGCTCGGGTGGAACAATCCTGCCTGAAGTGCAGTTTCAGAGTCGGTTTGTCACCTATGGGACAGGGACACCCTGAGCCAAGGCTGCAAGCTCCTGTGCTGCCTGGCCAGGCAGCAGTCCGGGGCGCAGGCATGGCACAGTTGCTCTGGTAACCTCCCCGAGGGAGCTTTCTGGGGGCATTCTGCCAGTTTAATAAGATGAATAATTAACGTGGTTGCTTCTGTACAAGTCAGACAATGAGAGAATTTATAACGCTTTTCAGAGCTCATGCCAAATACCAGTATCACTTGAAATAGAAGTGAAGTGGAGTAAATATGGATCCCTAGTCAATCCACAAGCCAGAATAGTCAACGTTACAGCAACAATCACTACCACCACATTGAAGCAGGTATGTAATTAAATTACAGGTTTTAAGATAAAAAGAATGGCTTGTTTTGCTTGGGTATCAGCTGTGTAACAGTGACCCAGTTAGTCTCTTTATCTAAAGGTAGCACTTCATATTAGCATGCATTGCATCCAATGGTTTCGGTTCCAACTCAAACACAACCGTGGGCTGCTTGCCAAAACACACTTCAATAAAAATCTATACGTCATTCATGAAAAGAAACATCGAACTGTATATATAAAACAAACTTCTTACAAATAGCAGCTGAAAATATAACCCAATCAAATGAAGCAGTCCTACAAAGAGAAGGCTGAAGCTAATGACGGTTTGCATTTTCATTGCAGCTTCCCTTAGGAAGGGAAAGGACTATTCCTATAACAAGTTCGGTTGTTTTCATGGATGTTTCTTCACCTGCAGAGCCAGGCTATAAAGCTTGGCCCACCATTAGTGCCAAGTTACCCTTTGATTTTTTCTTTCCATTCGTCTAAGGTAAGTACGCATAAAAAAAGAAAAAAGCGGTATTTCTGCTTTTTCTGATTTTTAGTCCATTTTCTAAAGAAGCGAGGTTTATCCAGTCACTGTAATGGGCCATCAGTTTCTTCTGAATTGCAGACACGTTGGGTTAAAATTGGCCAAGACAGAAGGAGTGAGCCCTTGTGAGGGTTCTCGGAAGCTTTAGAGCACAAAAACCCCCACATTAAATGGAAAGTTCCCAATTATACCTCTGCTGAGAGGAGAAAAACGTTGCAGTATGAACTTGATGGTGGCTCTAGCTGGCCAGTCAGCACGCGTACAGTCACCAGCCTTGCAGCTCATCGGGTGCTCTGAAGTAGCGCTAGTCCGAGCTGCCTGCCTCGCAGTGCGGAGGCAGGAGGGGAAGGGAAGAGCACAGGGACACAGTATGGCTCCAAAGGAAAGCAGGCTTCATTATTCTGTGAACAGTAGAGCTAAATTGTTAATTAATCATGTGCTATTAGATAAGGCCTCTGCTTTATCTATTTTTTATAGATGAATAAGCCACATATTTCTAGCTATTTTTCCCAAGCCACTAATTAATCACTTTTCTTTAAAAATCCGAACAGTTAAAGTGACGCTTTCCGAAAAGCTCAACGACCCTTCCAGCTGACTCCGCCTGAAGTCAATTGGAGACGCCTGCTACTGTCAACGCCTTACAAAATTACTTCAAAATTACTGAATCTTACTCTTGAACTGTAAAATTGTCTCACCACAGGGACCTTCTGGTACCTGAAAAAGTTCACATTGCGTTCAAACACCAGCCTGATTCTTTAGAATATGCTTTCTGATGGCTTTTCTGGAGTCTCACTGTTCCCAGCAGTCCACTCACCTACATCTGTTCTTACATTTTCTCATTCTTTTAATGCATTGATTTATGAGCTGTGGAAGCAGAAAGAACTTCATAGCCCAGTGGGTCGCAAGCGAACACTTAAAACGGAAGAAGAGATGAGAGAACGCAGTATCGAGACTCAAACCCCGCTGCTGAGAAGGTGGCATTTGACGTAAGACAGCATGCGTTTGCCTCTATTTTGGCGCTGATTTGATTGTCAACTAAAGGAGTGGTATGTTGGTATTTTTGAAATGAGCGTTGTATAAATAACAAAGTGGCACAAGCAGCAACAGAAATGAAGAAACTACCAACAACATGAAAAGAATGGTTGGCAAAGAAGAGATGTACTAATGATAAACGGCCAGCCTGTAGAGAAGAAATGACCTTTTCCGCCCGGACTCTTACCATTTGTACTGCAAGTTTCTACAAGATCCTGCAAACAAAGAACATTATAACAGAAAAATTCAATTATTTAAAGTAAGTGGTACTTTTGTGGCTGTATAGCTTGTAAAGATGTGTCTTTATTATTTTGCAGTTTTGACTGTACAAGAAAGGTCGTAACGAAACCACTGTTTACAGGGAGTACACGCGATTAATTTTCCAGCAAAATTATTTTTGGAATCCCAAGATCTAATCAAAGTGTGGTCAAACAGAAAATGTTTATAGGAAACACTATACAAGAGAAAGCAAAGAGACAGGAAAAAACCTTTCAGGTCAAACTGGTAGGTTTCAGCACTGCACTCTCCTGGGCAGACTTCCCCACTTAGGAAAACCGGCTGCCTATTTTGGCTCGCTGATGAGTCCATGCTGTTTTAGTATCTTGTTAAGCCTCTCAATTTCTTGCTCCTGTAGGAGACAAAAGTCAAATCGTTACTATAACTCTCACCTTAAAATAGTTTCCCAGGTTCCTGTGGATCTTCCCACCGCTGAAACGTATCTCATGCTGCAATAAAACAGGACGACCTGGCTAAGGTCAGTAGGACAGAGGTAGCCATCATCCCTTTGCAGCGAGCAGCTAAGGGAAGCACGGGCAGGATAAGCAGGGCCGTGGTTCTTCAGCCCAGCTTACCCCACAACTTTCTGATGAGGAAACCAACAGCGGCAACCTTGCAAAAGGATCCCAGGCCAGCTCGTCCTGGGGAGCAGCCAGCGGTAATAAAACTTCATTTAAATTAAAAGTGTTTTCTTACCTTCTCTACACAGCTGTGTTCCAGTTGTTCAACCTTTGTTGCAAGTTTCAGGTTTGCTTGCTTTAGCTTGGACACTTGTTGTTCAGAGCGGGTCTTTACCGATAGAATTATTCCTGTGAAACAATTCACAGTGGATTAATTTTACAATGTAAAACAGCCCCGAGCAGGAGGTTAACAGTACACAGGGTCTGTACTCAAGGAGTTAAACGTGTTCCTCTTGAGCCCTGGTTCTGTCATCTTCAAACCACCCTTCCCAAGTGCTTTTCTTAATGAAGAGGGTTTTAAATTAGCCACTCCAGGGATTCAGATACCAATACTCTGCTGGGAAGAGGCAGTCTGGCCTCTGAGCTGAATTAATCAGTCAGACTGTCATTCAAATCCTGAATTTGAATTAGTTCCCTCGCCAGAGCCTGGTGGGGATGTAACTGGCAGCTTTGATGTCACAAGTGGCTGCATTTTAGCCAGGAGCCTTGCTCTAACAGCAGTGCCCAGCACAGCCCTGGGCACAAGGCTTGTGTCCCCAGCCCCAAGGCCGATTCCTCCGGCCTGGTGGAAGGGGACACGGCACATCATCAGGTCCTTAAGGTTTTTGCTTCACCTTGTGCGGCTGCAGTAAGGGCACGCTGTTTCTCATTACAGCGGAGGTGTCACTTCTCTACTGAAATATTCTTAGACTATTACATGTGAACTCAACCCCCACAGCAAAGGCATTTTCTTCCCACCCTTTTCTGTGGGGAAACGAGGAGTCTCAGTCTTGCTGTAGAAGACAGGGTTTACTTTTAATCAGGGTGGTATCCAGGCATCTCAGTTATGGATCAGGACATTATGTTGGGTACAAAATGAGTTCTAGCCACGGTTTAGAGTCATGCACTTCAGAGGGGATGAANAAAAAAAAAATCGGTAAGAGCATCAAGAACATCACGTTCTTCCTACCCAACAGAGCACTCCGACTGCTGACGGAGCAACGTGCACGAAGGCAGGCACCGACGCGTGCCTGTGTTTCTCACGCTACAGGCAGCAGGCTTGGGGTTTGGGGCTTCATTTCTCTGAAGGCAAAGCGGCGATGCTGCTTATTTGCACTGATAACATCAAAAAGTCCCCACCTGCCTGTAACCTGGGCCCTATCAATCAACAGTGACTGAAGGCAGTGAACTGTGCCCAGGCTTACACACACAACACCCAAAGCTTGGGGCAGATTTTCTTTGTTCCCTCTGTTGCTCCAAAAGGGTGGGCATGGTAAGAAGCTTGGAGGGAAAGCCAGGAGCTCGCACCTAAGGATAAGGAGACTTACTTATAAATGCAATACTGTTTTTCTGGTGTAAAATCGTGCGTTAAGAGACGCCGAGGTTCACGTGGCTCATGCAGCTGCGCACGAAGCTGGTTTCTCTCTGACTTTTGCTCCAAACTAAAAAACTGTGAGCTGCTCTCACATCTTCCCTCTTCCCTGCCACTGCCGCCGATCGGACACGTTCTCCCCATCAGAACGGCAGCGGGGCTGCTGTGGGTGATGGACTTGGCCCCAGCCATCCTTTCCTTTTATTCCACCTAACAAGACTTGCAGCTGCACCAAGTACAGAGCACTCACAAAAAGGGCACTCATAGGCACAGGGCAGCTCTTGGGCTGAGGTTTTGTGCAGGCTTTGGGGATAATCCCACGGCCACATTTTTTTGAATCCCAAAATCCTTTCCCAGAGAAGGGAGAAAATGTTTCCAGCTACAGTTGTTTCTGAAATGTCTGAATTTACATCCATTTGCAACAATTTACAACAGCAGAGTCAGTAAAGTCTGATCTGGGGACATTTTATATTCTTCATTTTGTGGTAAACCCTTTGAACCCAAGCGAGAAAGCGCCAGAGAAAGATCAGGGTGTTCCCTGCAGCATCCCTGGAGGGGATGACAGAGTCGCAGCAGAATATCAGAGCAGTAAAACCTACTCTGCTACGGAAGTAGATGCAGGAAGGCAGGGGTTTACCCTGCTCCCCTGTTAACGTGTTGCCAAAAGGATCCTACGATGCAAACTTAAGACGTGAGCTACACCCCTCTGTGAGGGAGGGATGCAGGAACAGATTACAGGTTGTTTTTAGGGCAACATGCCAATGCTGCAACGCTAGAGCTGGACATCTCCGCTGTCCCGGGCCAGCTGCCGTGCGCCCCTCACTGAGGCATCGCACCAACACAAGCAGCAGATTATTGCTGCTCCAAAGAAATTACAGCCTGATTAAGGCCACAGTCCAGCAATGAAAACTCTTGAGTTTGCTGGGAGAGCAAGACCCCGGGGTCTCGCAGATGGCTTTGAGAAGGGAACAAAGATGTGAGCCCAAATAATTCAGGTAAGATCAGCAAATCCAGCCCACGCACAAGGGGAAGCTGCCCACCGGCCGCGCACACCTACCATTGATAATCCTGGCCACACGCCACAGCCGCAGGAGTATCAGGAGCCCGACAGCTTCAAACTCGTGCTCCCGGAAGATGACGACAACATCGAGGATGAACGACACGATGACCACAATCCCATCCATCACTTCAAACTTGTGGTGGAAGAACTCCCAGCGGTAGACGAAGACTTTAAACCCCACCTCAACCAGGAAGATGGTTAAAATGGAAAGGGAGAGGTAGTGGAAAACCTGGGAAAAGACAGCGCTGGTTTAGGGGCAGGAACCCCTCCTGTGTGCCTATGAATGGGGCAGGCTGGAAAACCTCCACCGCTCGAGGGCACATCTGAGCTAACTCTATGAGGAGGAGGCCTGGGGACTTTTCTTCTGCTTTAAAGGACACATCCTTGTGCCTGCGACTGCCAACTCAGCAAGGCTGAAGGGCCAGGTCCTGCCTGCCCAGTTGTCCTACCTAGTGGGCTTCGGACACCAAGAGAGGGAAATCGTGGTTCACGTTAACCTTGCATTTTACCTTTGGGGTTATATCATATCTGTCCGGATGGATGATTCTGAGGTCCATAAGCAATTCCCCGAGGACCAACAAGGCATCCAGGATGACCAAGCAGACAACCAGGATCTGTCAGAGGAGAAGAACCGATGCGAACCCTCTCCCAGCACGGATGGATCAGCAAGAGGAGCCTCGATGCAGCCTTCAGCTAAATATGCCCCAACACCCTGCATCCCCGATTTGGCTGGTTGTGTTTTGTGGAGCTTTCTGTTGCTCCCACCCAGGACTCCCATTCCTGCAGCCCCCAGTCGTTGGGTTATTCCTGCAGCCCCCAGTCGTTGGGTTATTCCTGCAAGGTCTCACCCATGCAAAACCGCTTGACTGCCCATCACACCCAGCCATTTCCCACCGCTTGGCGTGGCGGGTCTCAAGAAGCTCGAGCTGGGGGAGAGCACGTGCCTCCAGCCGTGCCGTGACGAGCGTGCACCGAGGCTTGTTACCGCTCAGGAAACATCTGTGCCCACTGCAGAGCGCCTTGTTTCCGACAGCACGGGCCAGCTCGGAGGCAGCAGCTGCTCTCGCAGGCACCGTGAGTGCTCGGAAGCTCGGCGCTGCTCCCAGCCCACCTTGAGCTCCATCCCACATTGGCCAAAGGCATCTGTGACAGCAGAGCCAAATCTCACCCTCATCTCCCTTTGACCTGGGCTTGTTCTGCCTCACCTGAAACCTGTGGGAGCTGAAGAGCTTTTTCAGCATGTCCTGGAAGGAGACGCGGTTCCTGGTGGGCTCCAGCTTGATCTCCGAATCCGGCTGCTTCTCCCCATTCTCCCCAGTGTCCTCCTCCTCCTCCCATTTCTGATAGTTGTTGCTCCACTGCACGGGGTCATCACCCACCACAGTGAAGTGCTTCAGGTACCTGGACATGGCTCTAGATCAAGCTGGCATCACCCTGCGAATGTCCGAGGGACAAGAGCAGAGCATCACCTCCCTGCTCGTGGCTGACGAAGGATGTCAAATCTCCCTCATTTCACCACAGCGAGCGTGACAAGAGCATGATGCTTCATTCAGACACGGCCAGCCGGGTGGCGTGGACAGGCCCCGCTGACGGGAAATTGCTTAACGGTGGTGCTGCTTGTTTTGCATCACCTCCCACGGCGCACTGCAGAGCCCCCGCTGCCCTCCCCAGTGCTGTTTGCACCCCATCGCGCTGCTCTACAACAGGGAACTTCTGCGCGAGGTATTTCCAAACACCTCAAAACAAAGCATCGATTACAGGAGAAAAAAAAAGAAACACCAGCCCTTATCTCGCATCGCATGGTGCAAGAGGAGGCAGCTGCCATTTCTCGTTGGAAAGAGCCACTCTATTAGACGCTGATCAATGGAGGTTATTGGTCAGCTGGAAGGAGGCAATTTCCTCTCCTTCATTTGCTCTCTTATCCCCTACACGCCGGGGCAGGCTGCTGTTAGCATCGGGTCTGAGACAAACTCTCTGCTGTGCTCCCAGAGCTGCCCTTGTCCCTTCGGGTGGCCATGGTCGCAGCCCCTGGGCCAACCGGAGCCTCCTCACCCTCCAGCCACACCACCAAGCTGAAGAACAGCCATAATTTCCCTTCATTAACATCAGGGCCCCCCATTATTTCAGCCTTTGCAGGCAAAACAAGCCAGTGATCCCCACATTTCAGCCTGGCCGGTGAGCGATGCTGTCCTTCTCCATCTCTTCTCCTTGCATCCCCCAGAGCTGACTTCACCCTCAGGCATCCTGGCTTCAGCCTGTCCCTGTGGGCACCCAGCAAGGGCAGCACCAACCCCAAACCTGCAGACGATCCCGGTTGCAGCTCGGCGCCCAGAACGGCTGCAGGAGAGGCTCCGTCCGCGCCTGCTCTCGTGTTCCCCTGTCACGGCCCCACCACCTCTCCCTTCCTCTTTGGACAACCCAGCGAGACCACCCGGCCCACAAACCCTGCCGAAAACCGCTCCTGTTGCCAGCAGGCAACCACATCCCCATCCCCGCCGGGGCTCTCCGTGCATCCGTCCTTGGCCAAAGCTGACCGGGAGCTCAGCACGAGCCGCCCGTGCCCCGGGCTGCTCTCCCTGCCCTCGGCTCCCTGCGAGTGGAGGCCCTGGGGGTCCCGGGGGATCCGCTTGCAGCAGCGGTGACTGCTGGAGGGCTCACGGACTCCGGGCCACCTCGTCACCCGCTGCGGGGCACGGAGGGGGCCCCACGCTGCCATCACAGCGGCAGCACCTTTGGTCCCAGCCGCCGGGCGCTGAGCGGAGCCCCCCGGAGCCCCGCACGGAGCTGCCCCGGGCGCGGAGCCCCCCGCGGGCGCGGAGCCCCCGGCCCCTCCCGGGACGGCCTCCGGGCTCGCTGGAACCACCGCCGGCCGACGGAGCGCCCCGCACCCGGGCT
>VZSC01012446.1:24123-70028 GCA_013398225.1 Steatornis caripensis
TACTCTTTCTTTCCCTCCACCGATCAAAAAACCCCACAAACAGGCAAAAAGCGTGTCTCTGAACTTTTGATCACAGCCCGTAACGAGATCAGCCGTCTTCTTTCCTTCCTGCCTCTGCAGTGGAACAGGAACCTTTCCACCTCCACCACACTGCCCTGGGACTTCCTTTACCCTGAGCAGCCTGAGGCAGGTGAACCGCCCCGGGGGGAATGCAGCTGAGCAGAAAAAGCAGCCCAGAATAGGCTCGTGTGTCACCAAAACTGCATGTGAGGAGAGGAAAAAAACAAAGTCACAGAGAAAAAAGGTGTGACATGGTGACGCGGAGAATGGCTAGTGAGCTCATGGTGGCACAGACGAGTTAATGCACTCCTTTAGATGCAAGTCAAACACAAAGTTGTTCCACGTGTGCACTGTTATCCACATGATCAATAAAAGACACGCTGGTGACTATTTTACAAGGAGGCAGAAAATTTATAGAGGTATAAAAGAAAAACCACAAATGTGACTGAAATGGTGAAAGTACGCTTGTGAGAAAGCCTTTACCAGGCACTCTCTGACACTTTATCGAGTGAGATCATAAGAAGTTACCAAGAGGTTGTTTGATTAATTTGTCTTTAGCAGATGGGAGGGGAGAGGAGGAAATCATCAGAGTAGGAAAAAGGCTCTGATTTGGCAGAGAAATACATTAAAACACCAAAATCGATGGCTGGGGCTTGCCCAGATGCATTCTTCTCAAAAGCTCAGCTCACTTCAAAAGTGAAGGGAAACTCATCTGCTAAGCGGGACGCCAGAACAGAGCTGGTGGTTTTTCTGAGCTGGGCATTTCAGCAACAGAAACTCCCTTCTCCATAACCAGATTCCACCAAGCTCCAGTTCTTCACTGCATTCGCTTTAGAACAGGCTGAACAAGCCGCCTCATCCAATTCCTACAAATCTTGCAGTGTTTTCCACAGGGCACACAAGAGAGGAGGCGGCAGATGAAGGAGCACAGACCAACGGCGCGAGCCACTGCCCAGGGCTGGCATCGCACCTTGTCCATCACCTTCAACACAACCTCGAGCTGGTGTACACCAGGCCTTGCCAACGGAGCAGACAGCAGCCATGAAGTTTACTGAACTTTCCTTCTTCGCCAAGAATTTACAGTTAAGAACCAGACGAAATTGGTCTTGTCCTCAGCTGCGACGCTCTGGAGTCCACGGTCCCAGCAAAGCAGCACTTGCATTCACGGCAAACCCCTCTCACAACAGAGAGCAATAAACAGGAGCTGAGCTCAGCCGCTTGTGTCCCCCCGGGGACCGCTGCTGCTACAGGAGCCTGGGAAGCCTCAGGCCACAGCCACCCTGCCCGCTGGGCTGTGAAAAACAGAAGTTCAAGTAGCAGCACCGTGACACGTCTGTCTATGAGACAGCTCTGCAGATCAGCAGCACCGCACAAAGAGCGCCGGGAGCTTCCTGCCTGCAGCCACCTCCTCCGGTGGGAGGGTGCCAGTATTTAAGGGCAGTATGTGCATTAAAGCTCCAGAGCTGGATCTGAACGCAATGCTCCTGTTTAAAAAACACACCTCTGGTGCTTGTAGCTTAGACAAATCCAAACCAAGAATCTGTGGGTTTCCAGAGCAATTTATTTATCCAAGTCAGGCCTTCCGATAGCAGTAGTGTATACGTTGTGATAAACTGACACTGAGAAGATTTAACAATTCTTCATTTAATAAGTGATTTTCACTACATGGTATTGTACACTGTTATCTGTTCAAAAAAGATTAACAGTTTTTAAAAAACAAGATTCTGTGAGAGATTTATATAAACCGGTGATCAAGATCGGCGCCTCTGCCTGGCTTCTCAAGCTGTTCTCTGGGCTTCTTTGTAGAACAAAGTCTTTTAGGCTAAAACGCACAAAACCATGCGGGCAGATCTAGAACCGTAACTTCCAGCTTCCTGATGCCGGCTGCCACAGGACTGGTGCCCCTGTAAAGCGGGCCCCTCCGTCGCGCACACGGCAGCTGTACAAAGCGTGTGTACTTTTACCACGGACAGAACGAACAGCACAGCATTTCTACGTGCTATTTCAAGTCAGGACTTCCTTTTTGCTCCAAGAGCAAGGCGTGAACAGAAAGTCCTGCCAGCTCAGTGCGGCGGGTCATGTACGAACAGTTTTCTAAGCAAACTTTGGCTTCAGGAAAGAGACACAAACACTTAAAAGAATGGCTTTAACCGTCATTTGAAGTACACGGAGAGGGATGTGTGTGAATTAAATATACATCATCCAAGTGACACTGGCAAGGTTGAAGGTTATTTCTAATGTTGACAGCAATAAAACTAACATGTACATGACAAGACATTAAAAGAAAAGCAATCCCTTTAAAACAAATTTTAACGTAAAAAAAGTTCACAGTGGTTTGTATAAACAGTATGTAGTTTCTGACAGTAACAAGGTTCTACTCTCGCAGCACACTAGTGCCCTCTTTAGATCCTAAAGAAAACAAGCATTTACACTACTCACTGTACAGATTCAGAAAGTCAGTTGTACAATTACCCATCATGGCAGGATAAGATGCTGTGAAGTATACAGTGGCATCACCAACAAAAGGAAAGTTTAAAACTCTTTTCCTGGCAGAGAGAAAAGTCTTTCATTCGCTGTTACAACCAGCAAATGCCATCCATCAAATCAAAAGGAAAACCACAAACACATTATCTATTTTGAGCAAGCTGGACAGTACACATTACAGTTTTAAAAATGGAGGTTATATACTATAATACAAGTCCCAACAAGGCAGTGCCAAAGTGACTATTTCTTTGCTTGTTTTGTGATCATACCCCTGGGAGGCGTTACGGGTCTGCTGGAATTGGGCTTCTTCTTCTCCGCAGGTTTCAAAATCTGGAAAGACAGTTCAGACATTTAGTAAAACGTTTCAGCTTTCTTACCATCGAACAATTAATTCGCTAGTAAAGGCATTATAGCGGGCATCTGGACAAGCCCTAAGTGTGCCAAGAAATAAATGTGTTTCGTATGCAGAGCCGTGACTGGGCTTAGAGCAGCTGGTCTGAGAGCCCATGCCAACGGACGCAGGCGAACAGCTGACAGCTCTTCCTGGATGATTTAATTCCAGGGTACAACAGTTCATCTACTCACACCAGCAAGGGCTTATCACATTTTTGAAGACACGAGTGCAAACACAGCCCTGTCTACATGGGGTATCTGCAAACATCTATTTGAAACAAGCATTGTGGTTTCGTAACAGTACAGAGTCAATCCAAAAGAGCAAATTTAAAGTGTGACCACACTAACCAGGAGTGAAATCTTCAGATACTGTACCTGAAAAGAGCACATCAGAGTTTCATCCACACTCATCATGGCACCCGCATTATCAAATTCTCCACAGTAATTTGGGGCAGAAAAGAGAGTGACCAATTGCCTTTTTGCAAAAAACTCATAGCCATCTTCAACCACCTTCAGAGAGAAAAGCAGAGTATTAGAACGGACAACTTCTTCCTGCCAAGGTGCAAAGCAGCTTTAAAAGAGCCGGCAGCTGAGAAACTGGCTACAGCTAAGAAGCACAAGTTCTGAACTTTCACAGCAAAACAGGAAGACCATCGCAGGGCCCAGTTTGGCAACAGAATCCATTAGCAATGAGAAAAACAGGATTTGGCTAGGCTCAAGCCAGTCTTGTTCAGGAATCAGAGCCACAACTTATATGTATTAACAAAAAACCTGTCCATTGCAAGGGTTGTTAAACATCATGACAAGTTGTTCAGAGACAGTGCAATCTCGATCCTTGCAGGTATTTAAAACCTGGCTGGACAAGAGTCACAGCAACTTGGGCTTACACTGGTTTGCCTGTGTTGAACACAGGCGTGTAGGGTTGGACCAGATGACCACCTCAGGTCCCTCTGCACCTAAACTATTCTATTCTTAATGTACAAAATTAGAATACCTGATGAGCTCTACATATGAGATCCAAATCATGTTTATGGAGAAACTTTGCAACCACTTCAGCACCAAATGTGAAGGACACTCCTCTGTCATTTTCACCCCATCCTAAGACATCCTTGTCAGGGTCAGACCACAAGAGATCACAAAGCAGACCTTGATCTGGTACATCAGTGGGGCGCATAATTCGTCTTATCTGCTCCATCGACTGAAGGTCTGGCGACAAACCTGTTCACAGTTAAGACACATGCCATTCACATTTTAGTCCTACTTTGCTCTGCAGGACTGAGGTATTAGTTCAAGACAAAAGTGACTTGTATTCAAACTGATCACCATTGCGGTTTTACGTAGTCCAGTGGCAATGTTAACTGACTTTTTTCAATCCAGCACTTGTTTTAAAGCTTTTGTAACAGAAGACAAGTCACTTTCTAGAAGATTTACTGGAAGCAAGATAAGCCAAGCCATTCCCACATTTTACAGGATTACAATAATCTCACCGTAATATTTTGCAAGTGTCTGTTAAAAGGGCGGTTAAGTAAGTGGCATTAATACTAGAAATCACAGGCTGTGTTTATTTTAACGATCAGGCCTAGTAAGATCAAATACGGCATCAAACAGACATCATATCGTTTTTTACCGATACGTCTCCCTGGGCAACTGCAATTACTTGCAAGTGATGAAACATCTAAGGTGCAGTCTTTGAGAAGTTGCATGAAGCAAGTATCACATGGCATAACAGAGCCAATTTCTACAAATTCAACTCCAAACCCGCCAGGTTGGATGGGGCCGAGAGCAACCTGATCCAGCGAAAGATGTCCCTGCCCATGGCAGGGGGATTCTACTAAACGATCTTTAAAGGAGCCTTCCAACCCAAACCATCCTATCATTCTCTGAAAACACGTTTTCAGAACATACATAAAGCTCCTAGTCATATAAGTAAAAAAAACCTACAAGGATTCTTTACTCAAAAGGAGAGGCTATTAAAGACTCCTTCTGGTACAAAAGGAAAAGCAGATCATTGTCTGAAGTTACAAAACTACCAGCTCAACGATGCACCAAAATGATACTACTCAAGCTCAACCCTACCTCATCCACAAACCAAGGCACAGAAAAATCCCTAAAGTTTTGAAGCTTCAGCAACATAAACATGAAATTGCCACGACTGCTACTACAGCATTACAGTTTCTCAAATACCAGCTCAGGAACTGTTACTTACCCCCATGACAACAGAATATTTTCTCATCCACAATAGCTGCAATTGGTAAACAGTTAAAACAGTCTGTGAAGGTTTTCCACAGCTTAATATTGTATCTTCTCTTACCTAGAAGGCATTTTGGAGAAAAAAGTCAATGTGCTTTTCTGACACAGCTACAACCAACCTAAGATGGCTGCCTTAAGTTTACTAAGGCTTGCAAAAAGTTAGCATTAAAGTCTACACACAATTTATCTCCTCTGATACCCACTGACATACTTCATTGCCTACAAGAAAGTTGCAAGGCTCTCTTTCAGCGCAGCAGAGGGCTCAGAAGCAGCTCCTAGGACAGCGCAAGTCTGTTCCACAGAATGACATTCTGCTGCCGGCAGCCAGACACTCCAGTCTCAACCTTGCTCCGGAAAATTATCCCTTGGAGAATTCAATCCATTTCAGAAAATCTTGCCATTTGCTGTTTTCTTCAGGGGAAGACAGCAATTCTTGACAAGCAGATTTTCTTTAAACTTCTGCTAGTGCTTTACCACATTAAGCCTCTCCAGGCAAAGAAACAGGACTGAAACTGCTACAGCTTTACTTTCAAAGGGACTCTCCCAATAGATACGAACCCTGAACATATTTGCGATATATGACTAAGCCTGTGATTAATCTCTGAGGAGTCAACTCTCAAATACCACACACCTTTGTTCCTTCAGTGAAGGAGAACAAGATATGGAGAGTACATCCTGTAAGCTACAAGCCAAGTATGTCCCACAAGTTGTGAGAATGCTTCAGTGCGCAGTTAGTTTAACAGTTTCCTCTCCTCTACATCATCTGGATTTCTTAAGTCACATGCTTTGAAACGTGAACTTACAACCTCTACTTCAAAGCAAAACTCCTTGTTACGGTAGGGTAAGGTCTATGTATAGCCCCTGTCACAACAGACCATAACGCACTCTGCAGGGACGGAGCTGGTACATCAACTGCACAGCAACACCGCATTTGTTCAAAACGAGTGCTCAGGATGCCAAATACATACAATCACATTTCGTCATTAAAAGGCTGACATGCTGGTTCAAGTAACAACTTCTGCCTCTGAAGCCACCCACTGAAAGGGCAGGTAACTGGTGCTTAATCCAAGCATGCATCACACTGAAGGCTTCACGCACGCTTTGGCCCGTTTATGAAAGGAAATACTGGTTTTGGCCAAAGCAGCAGCACACAATACAGCAGGACTGCACCCAGATAAGGGCAAAGCCGTTTTCTTTTTTTTAACATTACAAAGTTACAAGTCTTAATATGAAGTGGATTGCAAGCACTATAACATAACCACAGTAAAGACGAGCCCATTCTCCAAGTTAGGTTGTAACACAAGTATACATCACCAGCACCCCTCGTGAAAGAAACAGAGGCAAACTTTTGTAGAGCTCAGCAAGTAGAACTCTCTCCTTTCTCATTAGATGACCTTAAGAACTTTAACAATACGTACACCAAGTGAGAACTGTTAGTTAACATGGTGGCAAATAAATAAATTACCCACTTGCGTGCTGCTTTGTAGTGCAAGGATCGGACTCCAATAGGATCAGGGAAAGGGCACATTTCCCTTCCTAAAATAGGCCAAGGGCCCCCCCCGAAGTGCATAAAGGGAACTGCAAGTTAGGAAAGAATCATTTAACACGGCAACACTGGCACCTCCTACCCTGCTTTCCCAAGCCAAAGATGCACCCATCTGTATTACTTACATTCGTCGTAAAACCCATAAATTCTATTGATGCTGGCACACTCATGATTCCCTCTGAGGAGGAAAAAATTCTCTGGGTATTTAATTTTGTAGGCCAACAGAAGACAAATTGTTTCTAAAGATTGTTTTCCTCTGTCAACATAATCACCGAGGAACAGGTAGTTGCTTTCTGGTGGAAAACCTCCATATTCAAAGAGTCGAAGCAAGTCATAGTACTGTCCATGGATGTCACCTGTAAAGAGTATTCAGAAATGACATGTAAGTGACCCTTCCCTACATTCTTTGACTGACTCTAGAGAAAGAACAAATGAGTGACACTTCAGAAAGAAAAAAGCTTGCAGTTAGATACTGCCTACACCATACTTTAAGATTACAGTTTATCTTAATGTGTATAAAATTATCACATTCTGAAATTTGACATCTATGTAACGCAATGGTTAACTGCACTGAGACAAAGTGTGCAGCTACTTTAAAATATTCACACGCGTGTAAAACAAAATCAAGATTCCAAGAAACCAGCTGCATGTCCAAATGAAAAGCTGACATCCCGTTAAATCCTTCCCCTGACTAGTGGCTGTGACATCAGAAGCTTTTACCTCATTCTTGGTATTTCCACACAGCATCAGTAATACTGACATAAAACCAACCACTTGGGGAATTTGCTTTCCTCCATACCATCTCCGGTGATTTCTTGAAACACTCAGTAATTCAAATTCTAGCAGTGAAGTTATATTGAAAATGAAACTGGTATTTCTGCCTTTGGTTTAAATCATGGTTTTGTTTCTGACAAGCAGAACACTAAATTATGGCTTTAGACTACCAGTGTTATAAATATTCAACAAAGTACTTCAAGTAAGTCCTGAGTGTTTATTAAATTAATCCTCAGGATTGTTTTGGTCCCCACTCCAATTCCCATGCTCATTACTTCCTCCCCACTCCTCCACCCTAAGCATCCAGCAGGGTTTTCTTCTCCCTTTTGCTACAATCATGTAGTAGTTCCACTGTTAATAAGTGAAAGTAGCATCTGGCATTTGTTCTCTGCTTAAGGTCTGTATTTACCTGACATCCCACGCCCCCAAGCATCAAATCAAAACCACAGGACTCACCACATATTTTCAGTGGAGCTTCAAGTTCTAGTAGAATAGGTTGACTCAGAAAGATTTCTCTAGATTTCAAGCACAGTCCTCTAATTTCATTCTCTTGAAGTTGGACATTTTTGCCTGGTTTTGATCCTCGCACTGTTGGAAGGAGTCAGAAGTCAGTTATCAAAATTAACGATATCCCTTGTGTTATTTTAAGAGTCTGACTAGATGCCACTGTAATACAGAATGAGAAGATAGCAGGGAAATATCAGTCTGCTGAGGTGCAACTGCACTGCCGCATTACCAGAGAAAGGGTAGCGTGCTCTGTTTCAGTTGTATGTTACTTTCATTTAACAGAATTCATGGCTCGACACCTCCCGTTAAATGTCACATTTTAAATGGCATCGGTTTAGTTCTATTGAGTTATAAAACCCATCTTGGACAATGTGACTTTTTTTTTCTTTTTAAACGAAGCAGTTACACACTTGGTCTCTGGAAAGCTGTCTGAACTTGAGAAAAGGAAGTCTCCCATTTAATCATCAACATCGTAACTCAAATCTGCAAGCTTCCCTAAACTATCATAGAACCCTGCCCAAGACGGTATCTACACAAACAAGACTACAGTACCAATACATACAGTACTGCTCCATTCTACACTGCAGCTAGCAAACACGGGAGAGAAATAAGCATACGGTTGGAAGGTCAGAACTATACATAAGGAAACATTTCTGAATCACAATGACGGAATGGCTTTCCTTATCTTCGCCTTTAAGCACAGTAGAAGACATGCCACAGGAGATCTATCTCCCAGCCTCAGCCCACTTTTCCCCTCCCCTCAATCCTTCACCCCCCCTCCATTACTGCTTCCATCTCCCTCACTGCAACAATCCACAGCAGTTGGTTCCCTTTAATATCCATCAAAGCTTTCTTTCCTAGTCTGGACAATAAGGACACCAGACTAGCCTAAGTAAGTTTCCACAGCCACCACCACAGCTTTCCCTCCATTTATCTATCACCCTTTCCCCACTTCGGTTGCCCAGAAGCACAAAGAACATTTCTATGGCAGCAATGCTGTAACTATGGCTAAATTGCATGCAACAGCATTTATCAGGGTTAGGATAAGACTAAAAACCCTGCAATTATGTCATTACTGGTGAAACTTACTATATTCTTATTTGGTGTAAAAACCAGTAACACCACCGAGCACCGAGAAGGCTGAAGAAAAAAACACCCCAACAAACTGTAGCAAATTCCACCAAGATCATGGAGTTAAGAGCAGTCACCTTTTACAACATAACCCATCGGTTTAGCCACGAAGCCGCATGACCTCAGAATTTTAGCCTCAGATGCCTGGAAAAACTCTTGACAACACCTCTAGAAACAAAATCACTGCACTGGTAATGCTGCCTAGTTAGGGGACTTACCGCATACAACTCCTATGGCACTGACACTGCAGAATCTATGTTCTTACCCAAAAAGGTTTGGTCTTTAGTCGCAAGAAAAGCAAGCACAAGCCCCGAACCCTTTAAAATACAAGAACCTATGCAATATTATCTTCCTGAATTGCTAAATAACCTTTTAGATACCATTTCAGTTTAATTCCCTTGATACTGTTTAACTTCAGAGTGAGAAATCTGGAAGCTACAGATGACTCAAAGCTCTGTACCGTCACTGTGGGCCTTGCACTAAATGAAATCAAAAAGTGCAAACTGCAGTAGGAAGGGCTGGGGGAGGCATGGGGCATGTTTTTGGAAGAGTATGAACAAAAACGGTTGCCTTCCAAGTGGATTACAATTTCTCATCAGCACAGAAGTTCCCTACTTTTGTGCAAGCCTCTGATCATGAATAGAAAACATTGTTCAGTCAGCGTGCATCTTACCTAGACCAAGAATAAAATAATGGTTGTGTAATATGCATCCATGAAATCAAGCATCACTGGATGCAATCTCTACCAGCACTTACAGTGCTACCAAAACAATTCCTTCTACCCTACTCCCACAGACCCTAAGTCATGGTGGCACAGGCTGCCCTACTGGATCATTGACGATACCCTAAAACACAAAACCTTTCCTCAAAGAAGCCTCAAAAATCAAACTTTAATTCAAATTACAATGTATACTGACACTGACATTAAGTTAATTGTAGGTCAAAAGGCATGGCTTTAATAACGTTGTCTTTCAAGCAATACACACGCCTTTATTATTCACTGCCTATATATTATCGCTCAACACTGACATTACGTGGCAACACTGGAATTACCACTAAACTTCATGTCTTCCATTAAAGTATTTGAAGTAATGAAGCATATAAACGAAAGTTAAATCTGTCACAGCAGTTTATCACGCATGAGGCTTTTCATCCACACAGTAATTTTTTCATCCATACAGTAATTTTCTGAACACTCCTGAGCAATGAGCAAGTTACTCAAAATGCCAAACATCCAGAAGCAATAAAGAACAGAAAATTATAGAATAAAGTGATCAGCTGGCTGAATTACAAATGTTAAATTTTCCCCTGCTCTTACAATTCACCTTTGTTTTTGAGATAATACGAGATACTTCTATTTCATTTTCTGAGAAGCCAAAAATCTACCTTTCCATGATCTGATCTTGTTAGAAAATACGAAACCCAAACCCTGTACCTCTCACCCATAAATTAAAAAGTATAAAATATTACACAGACTATGTAATGCACTGAGTCACTAAAGCTCATGAATAAAGCATATGCATTCATTTTTGCTGAAGATTAAATGAAAATCTGAAATCTGTTTCAAATACAAGCTTCCTATGTTTCTCCAATATATTTTCACTGAACCAGCATAATCTTCATGCAGTTTTAGTCATCTGCTTGTAGAAAACCTTGACAAGACAAAACGATGCTTTGCTGCAGTTCACCAACTCAGTAGCACGGATACCAGAAGGATGAAAGCAGAACAGGAGAATTCGATTCAACTCTGTAGCACGCTGCCTGCCAATGACATTCTGACCACTTCTGTCCAACATGGAATTGGCACAGAAGAAACAAGAGTGTTCCGTTTCTTCTAACATTGACCTATATATCCTGAAAAGCTGGAAAAAAATATTTTTGGCTTCAGAAGAATCAAATATGCAGAAGAGTATGCCGGTTTGAGAAATCTGTATTTTTAGTGCAAGGATTTTCTCATCCACAATGAAAGAGCTGGCAAAGAAACGCAGGATGTTCAGTCTGAATGACTTCTGCAAAGGTTTCTCCGAGTCTTCAAGTTACTTAGTCCCATTAAGAAAGGCAAAAACAATATACAATGAAAAATACGTTGTGTTTACAGTTTCATTTCTCTGCTTTGGACCAAAACAAGGCAGCTTGAAGAGATCAGACAGTATGATACTAATTGGCAGCTTGGCCAAAGTCAAAAGATCAGCTCAATAGCACTGTACATGTACATTTGTTCTTTCGATGCACAAAAAAAGTAACCTCTCTCAGAAATGACAGTAGAACAAGCTGAAGATTAATCAGTTGAGGAAAAAAGTCAGCCCATTTCAAATATTTTATTTATGTCTTGTCTCAACATACTGCTGCACTATTTCCAGACTAATACATTCCCATCCTTTTGCAGGCAGAGATGCTCTTAAAAATCACTTTGAGAGAGCTTGAATTTCAATGCCCAGTTTGGGCAGCCTTCTAAGACATAAAATCTTCTCCACTGTACAAGTATGAGAAGTTTTGGAAAAATAAGCTCTCCACTGGATGGAAAAGACTACAGAAAAGATCCCTCCCCGGAGCCTGGATGATCTCTGCAGAGGTGCTGACTTGAACATAGGTTCCAACTATGAAAATTCACGTTGTTTTCCAGGACAGGAAGGAAAACTGCTGGGAAGCAACGACAGATACCAACCGTAAAATGAAGGCGTATGATGAACAGAGGTGAGTGCAGTATGAGAGCGGCCCAGCAGAGGGGGAAAAGGAAGCAAAAGGAAGAAGAGCAAGAACTTAACCACACCCCTCTCATTTTGGTGCAAGCAAACAGAGCAAGCACAAAGCGCAGCTGCCAGGGGTTAAAACACTGCTTGACACCCAGGATAACTTTTATACATTTGTGAAGGATAAATGGGTCGAGAACAGTGGGATCTAGAACGTACAACAGTCACGATGACCACATGCCTGTAGAGTACATCCCCTCACTAGCATTTTCCAACATTCAGTTTGGTGCCACACAATCCTTTCACGAAGGCAAATGGTATAAAACTGAGTGTATTACCTCATTCAAGGTTAATACGAAAGGGACAGATACTTCGGGAAGTATTCAAAAATACTAGTAATTTCAGTGATTCAAGCATCTCGTTTTCCTTCAGTATTACATTAAAAGAAGCAGATGAAATGCTGTCTACTGAAGTTCTTGCACAGAAAATGTTTTCAAGAAAACAGTCGATCAGCAGGTCAGTTCATTTTTTAGCTTATTAAAAAAGTTCCCCAGTTCTACCGTATTTTACATTAAAATGTCTGCAATCCTAGAGACACTTCCAAAAATACTGCAGGTTGTTTTTAATCTTGTTTTTAGCAGCTCCCGATGACAGTTTCACATTCAGTTTTGCACCACGGGCACAAAGGGAATAAATAACTTGAAAGTGGTTGATGTAGAAAAGGTTTTACTTGCAGTAAAGTTGGCACTACCAACTTTGATCAGATCATTTCAAATTCAAAATTGAAACTGAAAAGCAACTCCTCAGTGCCCAAGCCTCTAAAAAGATAAAGTTCTAGTCTACTTTTTAGTATCACAAAAGCTCACAGCAGCATTATCAAACTGAAGATTCTGCATAACTGCCGAATTTTTCATCTTGTAACATAGTTCCACACCGCAGAGAGCTACGTAGCAACAGGTACTCACGCCGATCACAAATACTCGGAGATGACAAACTCCTTCACTTCACTGACTGGGCAACAAACACAAAATTTAACTGACTGACTTGAATCCACAGCAGTTACAGCAATCTAATCCTCACCTTCCAAATGCAGAGCTCCCATTTCCCATTATTGAAAACTGCTGCAACACGGCAGGAAATAATTAACATTAAGCTACACAATCTATGGAAAATTCTACGGTTTGAGGTCAACAAGCACTGCTTGTCTACTAGAAACTTTATCACAGTATCCCAGCTCATCAACAAGTGAAATCTGACCACACTTCAGATTAACATCTGCGAGAATCAGACAGACATTTATCTCAGCATATGAAGCTAAACAGCAAGCAGCCTGTCAGACCTAATCAAATCTGTATTTAGCAGAAAGGTTAAAAAAAAAATCAGAGAACAGCATTTGTAAGAAATAGTCTCCTCTTATCAGCAGAAGTTTATCCACGCTCTTTGGCTCAACTATTTTTAATAACTGGATGATTCTCTTTCCCCATTTAAAGCAAATTAGAGACAATATCTTCTTGACAGCTATACAACAGGCTTTACCAGGAATAGAAATCTGGGGGTGTATAAACAGGAAAGTTTGAGGATTTAGAGTCTTTCTGCTGGTTTTAGTGCACTAACCAGGATTTCAGCTTTCAGAATGGCTACCACCACTCTAGCCTCGCACGGCTTTATCCAAAGCAGCCTCCATTTATCAGTTTTCCCTTAATCGCGTTTGCAGAGGCTGCAGAGCACAGGAAAGATTTTCAGAAACATATTTCAATGTGAGTTCCACTTACATATGTTGAAATTGTGTTATTTTAACCTGTTATTTATCATTATCATGGTAAGGCTAGTACATTTCAATCTTGTTTTCTAGATATGTTAACTATGAGGTCTATTTTCAAAGCAGACCCTACTTATCTGTGAAAAGCTGCCAATGCTCTAGATGAAGGAAACTGATAAGGGGCTCAAGTTTTAGGAACACCATCTGACATGACACGGAAAGAAAGCCATGCTCACACTCATGAAATCTTGGGATCTGTCACTCATTCTTTGCCTGGAGCTGAACAGGAATTCTGCCATTTCCTGGAACCCTTCCCGTGACCATACAGATGCCACCGATTTTTCATCTTACGGGGAGCTTTTCTAGCACCTTCACGTCTACTGGCAGTTTTGGCTTAGCTGACACGCACAGCCGTGAGCTCAGAACAAGAAGTTACTGCCTACAATACTCCTCCTAGAGAATAATGTGCTCCCATGTTTTGTCCCTTCTAACTGAGTTACTTCCATGAATATTTGAGCTTTTATCCACTATCAAGGACACTTAAACATTTCAACACTCAGTGCAGGACAGTCATTTACTGTACTTTAGAAGCCTTATTCTTGTGAAAATTGTTGTTAGTACAGTTACTAAAAGTGACAAAATTAGACAACCTGTACTCACAAAATTGTTCCTAGCAGAACACAACCCTCATTAGTAAAGAGAGCCACAAATATAAATTCAACTATAGCAAAAAAAAATGAATATGTTCAATGTTTTCACAGCTTTCCAAGGTTGAGAACAGTGTTACTGAAAAACTTTTTTTGGTGACATTTCAATGCCAAATGGCTCTGTACTATAAACATTTGGAGCAACAAAGACTCTTTAAATATTTACCTTAGAATGAGAAGCTAAATATGTACTTCTAGGCCTTTTACAGAACAAACTAATCATTTCAGCGAACTAGCCTAATGTGGGTGGGAGAGTATCAACTATTTGGGCAAAATCTAAGAATAATGTCATTTGATCAGGATAGAAGGCAAATAAAATCCCCTCACAAATACATTATTCATATCTTCTATCATTAAGAACAAAAGTGAGACTAATTAATTATTTGCTCCTTACCTCGACTGTTAGACTAGATTCACTACTGGCATAGCTCTCTGTCTCTTCCAACATCACAACCCTAAGACATATTATAAACCATAAATATCTGCTTAACTGTATTTTCTCAGTGATTTGAAACATTTAATCAAGTATCTCCTTAACACTTGGGTTTGTCACCTTTAAAAAGGAAGGGATAATGACCCCTGCTCATATCCTTTGCATTTTATTAGCAAAATCATCTAAAGTTAACAGTTATAAAAATACATAAGTATACAGCTTAAAGACAGCTGTATTAAAAGACCAAATTGCTCTAAAAATTGAAGCTTGCACAAGGATCTGGCAACTCAGTTTGTAAGCTGATTATTAAAACAGATTTTGCAGTGTTTTCATGCCCGAGTACAATTTTAATCTCTGCGCAACCTTGTCTGGAAAGGGTAACACTTGAAACAGTTCTGGTACAGACACACCAGACTTTGTATAACTAACATTATGCGGTTGTTCTACCAGAACTGCACTGAAAAAGAATTTCTCGTTTGCTCCAGATCTAAATAGGATGTGAATCCTTATACATACTTTAGATATTTTTTCCCTCCATTTAATACCATGCAGACCTTCACTTTAGAATTTCAGTCCTGTAATCTACCTAGCCGGATCGTAATTTCAAGGAAAGGATGAGTCAAGAAAATTTTAAACAACCAAAGAGAATAGCTTTTGCACAGCAATTCACACACGCTCTATCAGCATTTGCTGAAGCGCAGCATCATTTTGCCCTTTCTGGGAAAAAAAGTATAAAAATTACAGACTACCACAAAGGTCAACCACTACTCTGCCTGGAAAAGATGTTTATCACAGACATTTAATAAGCAACAAAAAAAGCACTAGCATTGGTTACTAACATTGGTAATTGTTTTCAATATTGAAAAACAATCACTGCCTCAAGGAATCCAAAATCCCAGCTGAAATGTCAATAAAGGAAAAAAACCTAATCTCAGTTCTGGCAGCTGATGCAACCTCAGGTAACATACTCAGCTGCATGAACCATCTCTTAAAAGACCTTGTCAGTAAACCTTCTGAAGCCTAATTTATGAACTCTCACCTCCTCCAAACGTGTAACACTGATAGAAGTTGGGTAAGACTATAACGTATTGATGTATAACATCTTACTACTTTTTGAAATTTTAAACAAGAGAAGTAATTAAAAATCATTCAGATCTCTTTCTAGGATTATCTTATTCCATGTTTTTGATATTAAGAACTTGCACTTGAGAAAATTGCACTAGTTACCCTAGGGGAAATCAAGTAAAATTAAGCATGTATCAATATGTCATCAAACATACGACATACAAGATCTGACATCTACAAATTGTACTACTAAAGTTTCAGGAAAATCCTAGTCTAAATTTATGAATGGAAGCCTTTAAATAATTTAAACCAGGGCAGTTGAAATTGGTAACAGGCAAAACCCAAAACAGATCACAGGAGGAGCCCTATTTACTTTTACTTATTCCAGTTCAATAATCTCGTAATACATTTATAGGATTTCTACCTCCAAATAATTTCTAGAGCAGCACTTTTGGTCCTCTGCCTGACCTTTTGCTATCCAAGCCATTACACAAGCAAAATCTTTTAAGAAGGAAAGGGTGTAACACAGCTGAAAGGCATTTCTTCACCATTTGTCTCAGTGACACCTCAGATGACTTTGTGCCAAGTGGAAAAAAGTTAAATCCCCTGACCAAACTCTTCAAGCCCAAGTCCAGATTAAACACCTGACCTGACATATGTGAAACGGGGCTGCATCAGGCTAGCTTCCTTCTCTGAATAATCATGATTTTCCTTGATGCTTGGAAGAGAATGTGTCATTAGCTACTTCTCAGCCTTTTGCCCTAGGAAAGATCAGTCGACAGTTCTAGTCTGGTGCTGACCCCTGCAACCAAAGGGATGCTGCTGAAGACACCCCCTACAACTTCTAGGTTTTCCTTCGATTTAGAAGCTCCCATGCAACTCTTTCCAACCCAAAGCACTAACAAGACAGGACAATAAGCCCTTCCACATACTGCCTGCAACCCCGAAACCCAACCCTCTATTCACACCTAAAAAAGCCACCGTATGTTAGGAATTAAGAGCCAAAGTCCTACGGTAGCATTAATGCAAGCAGCTAGTCAAAGCTAAAACAACCATACCCTGAAACCCATGCCAGCCTCCTCCTGACGTTCGGAAAACCTGCCTCAACAGGCTCTTCAGCCGAGTCCGATTTCCAGAACCCCAGCCGCAGACCCCATGTGCATGTGTGAAAGGCAACAGAAAAACTCATGGCTTTTTAAAACACTTTGCTACGAAAACACTACTAGATTGAGCATCTCCTCAGAGCTGCAGGGGAGGAGAAGCGGGGCAGCAGGCTGGTCCGCGCACAGAAGTGCGGAAGGGATCAGAGAACAGAAACAGCTCGGAGACACAAGGGCTGAGGGAGAAGTTGGGGCTGAAGGGGAGAGCCGCCGGGCCCCGGGAAGACAAAGCGCCTCGGCGCCCCTCCCTCCGTTTTGGTGCCCCCGACCCCACGGGGCGGGCAGGACGCGGTGCATCACCCGCGGCCGTGGCTGAGACCACGGCGGCGCCGCGCGGGCGGGCGGGCTCCCGAGCACCGGCCCGGCCGCCAACCACCCCACGGCCACCCGCCCCGTGCCTTCCCCGACCCTCACCCTCCAGCAGCCGTTGGATGATGCTGTCGATGTTGAGCTTGTCTATATCCGCCATCGCCTCTCAGCGGCCGGGCGGACCCCTCCCCGCGGCTCCCCTCCCTCCGCTCGCTGCTTGGCCGGCCCGACTTCTCTCCTCGTTCTGTCTCGTTTTCCCCTTCCTCCTCTCCTATCCGCTCTCTTTCTTCCCCACTGCCTCTTCCCCCCCCCGCCCCCCCCTCAACCGCTGGTCTCAGCAGAGACCCAGCACTGAACAAAATGGCCGGCTTCTCCCCATCGAGCTCAGCCGGCGCACGGATACTATGTGCGCGACGCGGCTCACCGGAAACCTTTTATAGGCCGGGCGGGAAGAGCGGGGCGGATGAATGCACCGCCGTTGTTACAGGCTTGCGGAATCCTTCCGCTGACTGGAGGCAAAATAGTGCGGCGCTGCCGCCTCCTGGTGCAGGAGCTGTCGTGGGACCCGGGCTTGGTCCGTTGAAACCTGGCCGTGAGCTGGCCCAGCGGGCCTTCTGCTGATGGCGGGAGGCAGTGTCTGGGGTCGGGCTTCTGTCAGTGCCGCCTCCTCATGGCACCCGCTCCAAGCCAGTGTTGCTTCAGCGTGAGGGGTGCGCTCCCCCTCGGCGTAACGGCCACTTCCCCAGCCTGTGCCCTAAAACAGGGCAAACAGCACCAAAATCGTGCTTGCAGCTGCCACCTCCCTCGCGGGGTGCTGCAGCCTACGTGGGGAAGGCCTGTGGGGCACGTGGGGCTGTGCCACGGGTGAGGGGACAAGGCGAAGGCGGCGATGGCGCCTTCCCGCTCCCTGCACGCCTTGGCCTGGAGGATGCGGGCCCCGCGCGAGAGCGATGGCCGCTTGGCGCCCATCACGAGCTCTCGCAGCGTGTGCCCCGGTGCCTGGGCGCTGCTGGGCGCCGAGCTCCCGTCTCTGCTCATTCACAGGAGTTTCTGTAGCCTGAGCAAGCCCGTCAGCTCCCGAGCAACTTCAGATACGTGGCTCTGTCACTGCGAATACTTTAAGTAACAAATGTATGGCGCTTTGAAATCTGGATGGATGGGGAATTGAGCCTACTTTTTCCAAGATCTTACTGTTTTATTTCACACTTCTGCTATTATTTTATTCTATATGTAGCTACGGCTTGGCTACAAGCAATTAAATGAGGTTCAGCTCGTAAGTTGGATTGCATTTGCAAGGGACATGGGCTGTGCGGGCCTTTCCCACTGTTCAGTTTGCATCCTGATTGAATGTTTGAATTGAATGATTGAATGTTGTTTAATTGCTTTATTTACTCTTACTTTAATTTGCAGGGATGGCTGTGTCAACCTCTTTCCTCCTCCCCTTCCTTCCCCAGCTGAATTGCTCCCACTATGTGTGCCGGATTCCTCCTGCCGACAGTTACACAATATTCATAACAGTTTATTACTGCGGTGGGTCCAGAGCAGAGTTTGGGTTCGTGAGGGCGATGAAGCAAAGGACTTGCAGGCTCAGCACGCCTTAGATCTGGCAAGAGGAAGAAGACAAGAGGATGCAGACAGAGTGTACCTGAAACGCAGGTGCTTGCCCGTTGCAGCTTTAACACTCGACTTCCCTGGGCGAACGCTGATTGTAACGAGCATGCCCAAGCCAATACGCTAATCTTATTCAAGCTGGTATAAGCCCAAAGTAACCCTGTTGAAGACAATAGTTACTTCAGATTTACTTCAACATGACAGCATTTACAGATTTGCATCTATTTTTGTGCTGCATTATTAAAACAGATTTTGCAGTGTTTTCATGCCCGAGTACAATTTTAATCTCTGCGCAACCTTGTCTGGAAAGGGTAACACTTGAAACAGTTCTGGTACAGACACACCAGACTTTGTATAACTAACATTATGCGGTTGTTCTACCAGAACTGCACTGAAAAAGAATTTCTCGTTTGCTCCAGATCTAAATAGGATGTGAATCCTTATACATACTTTAGATATTTTTTCCCTCCATTTAATACCATGCNCAAATCCTTTCTAAATCTGCGGGGCAAGTTGTTCTCCTGAACTTCACTGAATTATTTAAAAAGGGAAATTGGGTCTTGTTTTCCTTGCTGGAAATCTCTTCATCTCATCCTTCAGCTATTACCCCCTCTGCAGAGGAGTCCTGTGAGGATCTGAGCAGCTTTGGTGGGGTGCTGAGTCCTTTTCACTCCTCTCTGGGAACCAGGGTGGAGGGGGAGAGCTCAGCACCTTCCGGGGTGCGACCCAGGAGATGTACTTGGGAATTCCGTGGGAACACCGTACTTCTGGAAGAAAGGATCCAGCTCTTCAAGGGATCTGTCAGGGCAAAAAATGTATCTCACTTGCTGAACCACATCAGGCAAGGTCCAAAGAACTGTCCGTTCTTGTTAAAAGAGGCGTAGCCAAAGGGAAGGGAAAGAAATGACAGATAAAGGCAAATATGTCAAGGCCCCGTCATCACCTTAATAACCAACACGCCTTGCTACAGCTCTGCATCTCGATGGCAGCCGCCAATGCTTGGTGTCCTGTTCGGAGGGGGCTGTCGTTTTGCACAGGGTCTTTTGTATTTACATCAAAAATAAGGACCCTTAGTTAACAGCAGTAAACTCTGTGATGAGACTGAGATATTAAAATACCTCTGCAAAATTATCTTTTTAATAGCTAACTTTCCTCTCCTGGAAATAACAAGCCTCGCCCCACAGCAGCTTCTCTGATTAGAAAAGGGGCCCAGCCAAGGTGTTATAAATATCCTGAAACTAGTTTGTTCTCCGGTGTTGCTCACAACAATGATTTATTTCTAGAGGGGGAACAATGAGGGAAATCCCTTTGTCCTTAAACTCTGCACACAGGCTTGAAGCACTCCATAATTTTGGAGCTTATGGTTCATATATTCGCCCTCTTCTTTCTATTTGTCTACCATGTGCGTGCTAGTTTGCAAAATACATGATGATGCACGGTTAATCTCGCTCGCAGCTCTGAGACCTTTGTGTCTTTTCCTCCTCACCCCCGCCGCCAGTGAAATTCCACAAATAAATCACTGCTTTGGTATCATTCCTTGGAAGCCTCCGTGTAAAATATCTTTCCCTACTGATTTGCCCTCACTCTCTCATGTGCATGCCACTTCTGGTTATTGTATGGTTGCTCATAACATGGCTATGTTTAAAAATATATATATTATATATATATAATACCCACCTACATACAGGAGCAAAATAAAGAGTGTTTCATTATTGCTCTGTACACATATATTCATAATATATGCACACACATACATATATGATGTGTACAACAGGTATATATGCTATATATACACACACATGTACGCGTATCTGTATCCAGATAATAATGAAACGCTCCTTATTTTATCCCTGTATGTAGGTGGATCCTAAGAAACGCGAGTCACCCACGCTTCCCCTTGCCTTAGATTACATATTGGCTAAGTCCGTGAAATTCCACGTGTTTGTGTACATTTCAAACAAAGATCTACATGGCCTGTTCAAACACTGCACAAACAAGAACGAGTGACCCAGGGAGCAAATATTTTTTTTCCTAACAGGATACACAGCCACCATTTAAATGTTTTCATAACTCCTACTATTTGCACCTGGATTTTTGTGTGTCACAAACAAGATAAAGCTTTTATGCGTGCTTCTTGCTTCTAACGTCTAAAATATTTTGCTGACCCCCAAATTTCAGATGCTGCAGAGTTTTGGGGGTAGACGGTGCCAATTTGTCAGACAGAAGAACTGCAGCTGGAACATGCCGCGAGGCTGATCTGAAGATGGAGGGGTCCATGTCCTGTTTGGAAGGGAGTTGATGACGCACAGGCAGGTCTTTTCTTAGTGTCATATTTTATTTACAAAACATACAGTGCAATGATCTCCCTCCAGCAATAAAACCTGCAAACTGCAGGCAGGCGGCTGCACCGTACAGGACCCGGCAAGGAGCTCGGGGCTCGCTGCTGCTCCGGAGCCTCCAGCTTCGCCTCGGGGCTCATGGAGGACAAACCACATGCAGCAGCCAAATGGAGCCCTGTCCCCAGACACCCAGCAGCAGGATGCCTGCTGGAGACTTCTCTCTCTTCTCACCAGAACTAGGCTTTGATTTCCTCTGAGCCAAACGTTTCGCAGTCTCAACAGCTGGTTCCCGTCTGAAATCTCCCACCAGTGGAAGCTGTCAACAACGACAAGTCCATCTCAAGTTTGTTAAAATCTCATTGTTGATAAAAAAAGTTAAAAGGTTCTGCTCGAAAAATCATGAGACAGGGTATTTTGGCTTGGAGGAAATGTGATTTGCCATTCCTCCCCTCCTACTTTTTTTTTGGGTTTTTTTGTGAAGGTTGAAGTACTTCACAGGTTTCTGATGACAGGTATTTTCGGATGGAAAAGTCTTCTTTTGGTGAGTTTTGGAAGGTTCATATTGGCAAAGATACTACCAATAAATTCCTTCTCATATAAGAATGTCCTAAGCAGCTTTTTTTTTCTAATGTAGCAGTGACCACAATAGGATTTTTCCTACTATAGCTTTTTGGATTAAGAAAACACAGCACATTCCACCTTCTCAGTGATTTTCTTATATGAGTCTGAGTTTTAAGGCTAGATGTGGTACAAGAGCCGTTCGGAGTCGGTTGATGTGTCCTGCCCCCATCAAGCATCCCTGGGCAAGCGTGGCAGAGGGCTCCTCTGTCGCTTAGAAAAAGAGGAGAAACAGCAGTAAAGGAGGCTTTGTCCTACTTTAAGTGGAGAACAGCCGTGGCGGATCACTTGACGCTGCTTTGGCAAGGAGCGGAGCCCCCGTCTTCCCCTCTTCAGTCAGGAATCTCTATGCCCCGCCAAAGCCTGGGTTTCATAACCAGCTACAAAGTTCTTGAGAGTTTCCACAGGGCTCAGCTGAGCTGTTCAAAGAGGGGGAAAGGGGAAAACGTAGGTGGCAGCCAGGGCTACACATCCAGCAAAGGGCTTTTCAGCCCTTCTTCAGCTAATTTATGGTGGGGCAAGCATCATTTGCTTTTTCTCTTTGCTGTGTGAGGGGAGAGGTGATGGGGAATGGACTGGCTTGCTGCATGGCTCGCCTTGGTCTGCCTGGCTGTGCTTACAGAGGCATGTGAATTGTCCCATGGTGTCGAGCAGACCTTGCAAGATGGGGAGAGGCAACTGCTTCTCAGGAAGATTAAGTGGGACTTTTTGTGTGGCTTCAGCTTCATGTGGCTTGAAGAAAGCACTTTGTGGATGTTCCTCTTTGCATTGGCCAGAAATGAGTGTCAGCAGCCTGGGACATGGCTGGCTTCTTTGCTTCATCTGATTTTACCCCAGCATAACTCCGCTTCATGGATGAGCTGCTTCTCTAATTAAAACCAAAGTAAAAGGAGGACCAGGAGGGCTGCCAGGAGAGCGGGAATGTGGAAATAAGATGAAAGTCTGTTGATTTGCTGTCGGTCAAATGGCTGCTTTGCCTCTGCGGACCACGGTGGGAGACACGTCACTGAACACGAGATGCAGGAGCAAGAAAGAGATCTTCCACACACTCTGGGGATCCCTCACTCCACTGAAGATTTTGAAGTGTAGATGAAATACGTGAGAAATCCGACCTGCAGGTGACTGCAGGCTTCCCGAAGGCTGGTACACCAGAGCCTTCCCAGGCCTGGGATAGCGTACAAATAATCAGAGGGCAGTGGCTTTGCTGGTCCAGATTTTATTTTCCCTTGCACTCCTGAAAATCCAGAACAATCCCACTGACAGCTCTCGGGCACCTGGAGTTTCTGCTTACATGCAGCGTTTGAAAACATGGTCCACTGTGGAGGTAGCTGCCACGTGTGCTTATTTATTTGTTTCTATTCTCACCTCCTCCTTGCTGCTCGCGAGCCTGGCAGATTTTCAGGAGCCGGGCTGCTCTTACATAACATTGCGCCAAAATCGGTACGAAAGGATTCGGAGGAATCCGTGGCTGGAGTCACCTTTGATCCCTGGATTCCCTTCTGGTTTGTTTGCGCAGCTGGGTGACACCACTGTGAGCTGCTGCTTTGCTCTGGGGCATCCTCTGCCACTTGCACCCCGTGGGACCGGGTGTAATGGGGAGGATGAGGTCTCCAGCGGTGCTGCTCAGCGAGTGCTGCCTTTGCTGCAGCCGAAGGCGGCTGCCGTGTGACGGCAGGTGGGGTCCTGTGCTGGCTCTCCTGGCCTCGCAGCAGCTTACAAAAGCAGCATCTTCCAGGTGCCTGAGAGAACACGGCCAGAGTTCAAGCCTGTATAATTAATGGTAATTATCCTGTTGAGGGAGTGGGTATGAGACTGATTTAATGCATCTGAAATCTTCAGCCTGAGTTGCGCTGAGCTGTGTTCTTGTCTCAGCAAACCTGCACACACAACCAGATGATGCCTTAAGTGACTCGAGGAAACCCAGTTTCTCCTGGGACAGTCTCTCCTCTATGTTGTGGGCAGCCTCAGCTGGGCAGAGCCCCTGGCACCCCTTGGCGAGGATGCGAGGGCTTGGCCCAGCAGTGGAGAGGGAGACCGTGTAGATCGCTGGCACGTCAGAGAGCTTGCAAAATGCTGTGGGGTGCACCTGATGGAAAGGTGGGCAGGGCTCACCGTGGCACCCCTGGGGCTTTGGGTGCTGGTGCGAGCTGGTTAACACAGATGCTACCTGGGTAGCTGCAATCTCACCTCTGGGTCGAAGCGCAGACAGCCCCAAGGCGATGGAGCCAGGCTCTCCCCCACGCCAGTCTCCAGCCAGGTGCCCTTGGTGATAAATGGTGAGCGTTTGGGTTTGGGTACGGTGATAAATCTAAGGGCGGTGAATGATAGCCTATACAATAGTGGGTTTTAGCCAATAAATGGGGCTTTTAGGTAAATACTTCCACACATGTGGATGCTGTCAGGTAGCAGGTGAGACAGGAGAGTCAGGGACATCAAATTGCAGTGAAAAGGGAGTCTTGGAAACTTGCCACTTCTGTTCCAGTCTGTGCTCTCCAGAAACTAGATTTCCCCCTTCCTTCTGTCCATGTTTTACTTCACGTGATTTTTTGCCTTTTAAGAACACATGCCTTGTTTGCAGTGAGGACACTCTCCAAGTGTTTGCGCAGCGGGTGAGATTCAGCCCAGTGCGGGACTGGGATCGGGTGAGACTTCAGCATCGCCTTAGCTCCATGTCAGCCGGCTGGACACGGGGGCTGATGTTAAACGCCTGCCTCAGAGCAAATGGCTGTGGGCACAGGCAGTCTGTTTCTTCCATTTAAAAAGAAGAGAAACGATTAGAGGAAGCATTTGCCCTGCAGCCAGAACAGCTTTGATTATTCAAGGATGTATTTAGGGTTCAAATGTATAATTACATCTTGTTCCTGGATTCCCCTCCTGCCCTCCCATCGCCTTCCAGGGATGCTCGCCACCGGGTTTGGTTGGTTTGGGTTTGTTATAAAGGGGGGGTTGCAGAAATTGATGTGCTTTGTGGGAAAGGGAGAGGAGTACAAAGGCAAACTATGGGCAGAGATTGAAACCTGAGCGTATGTTGCCTTGGACAATCATGGCACATAGCAAAAGGGAACAAGCACTGTAAAGCAGAGAGGACTGTACTGGTCCTTTCAGCTGGAGTACTCAGTGCTGTTGTGTTGGATCTGGCTGTGGCAGAGGGACGGGCCTCACGTTTCCATCCAGACACACATCAGGCAGGACTCGTGGCCAGCTGCCAGGAGCCACCGCCGAGTCAGCACAAGCCAGGATGTGCCCTCTGACAGTAGCCATCACATCAAAGCTGGAGCAGGGAAGAGATGTCCCATGCGAGGCTCTGCAGACCTGGTGAGAATCAGACCGAACCTTCTCACGGCACCTCCCGACACTCTCGTTGATTCAGCACGTGCAACTTGCCCAAACCTGCTGCGGGGACAGGTCCCCGCTCTGTTGCGCACGGAGCAAAAGCCAATTTTGTGGCCGAGGGGAGGTATTTTAGAAGAAAAGTAGTTTGTGAAAGTTTGTGCACGCCTGAAGGTTTATCTGATGATAACTTGAACCATTTGTTCTTTATTCTTTTACACAGCTTCACCTTTGTGCCTCCTCATGGGACACTCTGCCCAACACAACTGCCTCTTCCAGGTAGTTCAGCCTGAAACACAAGTGTCTGGAGATGAAGCAGGAATATTTCCAGAGGTGGACAAACCCCGCCAGGGGTCAGAGAAGCCCCACGCAGCACACAGCCTGCTTCTCTGCAGCCTCCACCGAAGGCAAAAGCCTTGGTGGCCTCCAGCTCAACTTTCACTCGTTTTCTGATATAGTTTGACTTCTTTGCCAAGAGTTCCCTCTGTGCTAAGCTCCCCATGAATTTAACTTTTCTAACATGGGGCGAGGAAGGGACCAGCAAGAGCTGCTCCTGGATAACTCTATGCACCAACAGATTTACACCACAAGCTCCCCAGGAGAGGAGGTTCACCCCAGGCAGTGCCTGCGTTGGGGATGCTTCACCCCGGCTCCAGGCTCGGTGCCCCACCTGTGCTGAGCCGTCCTACCTTTACCGCTTCTCCCAATGCGACCTCAAACAAGTGTTGGATTTTTTTTTTTCCTAGGTAGCATGTAGGTCACCGGAGAGCCTTAGGGACCTGACAGCTGACATTCATCCTTGATTTTGAACCCGTGCATCAAGCTTTCTGGAGGCAATAGAAGTGCAGTTGCTGGTGAGACCGGCTGCCTTTTGTGTGGCTTTAATTAAATGTCTTTCTCGGCATGGGATAGTTGCCAGAGCTCTTTTTTTCATAAAAGAAATGATTTTATTTAGATATATATAGAAAAAGTCCCACCTGGCTTTTTGGAAGGGTTTCAGCTGGAATGTAACAGATCCCATATTCTTCTATAAAAAGGTGAGCCATATTTTTCAGCTGAACTTTTCTTCCTTTTATAGCTGCGATTTGGCACATGCGAGGCGTAAGCAGCGGCAAGGTCACTGCCCTTCCCGGGCTGAGGAAGGAAAGCCACGGCACGCGCCGGAGCTGGCGATCCGGGGGCAGCTGCTGAGGACAAGCCTGGGGGGTTGTGAGCTGTGGGCTGACCCCCGAGACCTGCTCGCCATTGGGGTCTGCACAGGAGCCCTGGGGCGGCTCGGAGACCCCGGGACATGCGTGTCCTGGCCGCTGCGGAGCCTGCCCTGCCGATGGGATGCCTTCACAGCTGTGACCTCTGGAGAGGACCCATGGGGACAGTTATGCCGGAGCACGTGCTTCTTCTGCCAGCCTTTGCTTTGTCTCCACTGGTCTCTCAACCCAGGCTAACACCAGCTGGCTCTCTATTTTAACAACAGCGTAAGCATGGGCAAAGTGTCCAAACAAGGCAAGCAGTCACTGTTTCCTCTGTTTTCTTTCTTCCTGCACATTTTAAAATTTTGGTTGCTTAAATGACATTTTCCAGACCTGAGCATCCTCACGCCTCGTGAGCCACGCTGCCTGGTGTCTCCCGTGCCATGGCCTGGTGCTTTGATCCCCACTGCCATCTGCAGAGGAGGAGGTGGTACGAGCCAGCAGCTTTTCACTGTAGTGTGACATTGCTTGGCCTCAGATGCATTTTAATTAATTTATTGAATTATTTTTTATCAAGGTGGAACTTATTTTTGTTATGCATTTGCTTATCAAGGGTGCATATGGCAGTCTCTTCCCAGCCCCAACTAGTGAAGCAACCTGCTCTGTCTCATCCAGACTTGCTTCTTCCAACAGCAGCAGGCGATGCCAGAAATGCTCCAGGAGCCTCAGCACCTCGGCCCAGGCATAACATTTGCATGAGAAAGTGGGGACCAGTGAGGGAATAAAGTCCAAAGGCAGAGTCGTGAGTCACTTGGTGAAACTGCTGTACCGAATTCCCCGGTTCCTAAAACCAGGGCGCAGGAGGGATTGGAAATCCCAGGGGTGCGAGCAGCCAGGATGATGAGAACATGCTCCATCCTCATGTGCCGGGAGCTCAGCCATGCTGCTGAGCTCGTTTCTATTGTTTGATGTTTTTTTATTGTGCTCTGCTTAATATAGAAATCATCATATATGGCCGTGCTGGGTGACCACTCATCCCTGTGCTTTTACTGGTCCTCGCTCTGGAAATGCCTTTTGGGCTGTGGGGTGTCCCTGGCCCCCCTAGGTTGCAGCAGGAGCACGAAGCGATGCTTTAAATCCTCTGCTTGCTGCTCGCAGTTCTCCCAAGCACAGCCTTTAAACGCTGTGCCATCAACTGCTTCACTAATTAGTACTCTTCTGTTTCACTTGTTTGATGATGACATTCAGTGACGTGACTGAAACTCACCTCCCAGGGTGGAGACAGTCTCATGCACTGAAATGGGCTGGACGTGTGTTTTTAGTAAAACAGTATTTTCCTCTCAGGATTTGAAGTTTCTGGTCGTTTCCTCATCCCTCTCTGAGTCACTCGCCAAGTCCTTTCTGTTGTTTATTGCAGATGTTGAAGGTTACAATAATCTGGGAGTTAAGTACTCGTCTTTTGGAGGGGAAGGAAGAAAGCGGCAGGATGAGCTCTCACTGCTCATTGGTTCCAGGCACCCAAACTTACGGTAAAACTTCCAGGGAGCTCTAGTTTATATCTATTATTACAGGAATAATGTGCTGGAAAAGGCACATGGCAGGATTTAAGGCCACTCCATGTGATTGCTCGGCTCAGCCGAAAGAGGCGAGGGATCAGCGCTGCTGTCCTGGCCTGGAGATGAGCACAGCAGGGCTGGCTGTCCGTCCGTCTGGCTGCCCAGGGCTCTGGCCGGCTGCTCCCACGCTCCAGAAGCAGCAGGCTCGTGGCACTGGAGGAGCTCGGCGGCTGCAGCGCTGGGTGGGTGAGACAGGGTGCCCTCGTCTACCACCGCTTCAGCAAATATTCCTTAATGTGGCTTGTTGCCTCTGCTTGCAGGCAGGGATTTAAGCCAGAAACGCTGTCAGTCGGGTTTGTCCTGCCAGCCTCAGCTCACCTTGGATGTGTCAGCCCTGCAACAGTGCTTAACCCGTGATGCCTCTCTACAGCCTCTCCAGCTGGATGCTGGCACTGGTCAGGGCTGGATCCTAAAAGCTGGTACCCTGACATTCCCCTCCTTGCCCTACACCCCAGATTCCCAAACTCTTCAGCTGTCAATAGACACTCAGCGCACCGAGAAGCTTCAACACATGGATGAGGCAGGGGTCTGCGGCCTGCCAGCATGTCAGGCTTGTGCTGCAGTGCCAGAAGGAAGTGATGCGGTTATGTTCTGGTATTTGCCTTCCCTAACCTGTGCTGGGGCAGAGTCGGGTCGTTTGGAAGGACCAGCTGTGTCCGGGCAGGATGCTTGCTGCCAGAGCAGAGGAGCTGCTGGAAAATCTCTCTCCCGAGTGCAGTAGCAGCGGTTTGCTGCAGGCGGAGGCAGCAGGATGAGCTCTCACTGTTAGGCAACGTGCTTTTCCTGCTCCGGTGGGTCTGTACTTAACTCGCCATGGTCAGAGAAAGAGGGCACGTGCAGGGATGTGCGGCAATGTGGGGCCTTCCCAAAGTGTCGGGCTCTCACGTTGAGCTGGGGCGGCAGATGTGGAGAGAACCAGACAAGCTGTCGGGAGCACTGAGCATCAAAGATGCTGTGCAGCCACTGCAGATTTAGGGTTGAGTTTCTTCTCTGTGGGGGTGCATCCTAGGGCATAAACCCCCCATTTGTGATGCATGGGGGTCCGTAGCCCTCCTGGCATGTCCAAGGTGGGAGCAGCAGGGATACACGGACTGTGTGGCAGTGGGGCCATCTCTGCATGATGCTGACTGCCTGATGCATCACCTCACTCCCCCCCAAGCCTTGGGTACCCTAATTTTTTCCGGAAGGATGGGTGAGACGCCCTGCGGAGGCCAGCTGGGCCGGGGGGCTTGGGTACCCTCCCTCTCCACTGGCCCACCAGGGATTTCAGAGCCTGTTGGCCCATTTTGCAACCCAAAAGAGGGTTTCCCACTGGCAAGGGCTGCACCTGCCCTCTGAGAGCAGCACATCCATCTACCTCCTTTTGTCCTCTTGCAGGAGCAAGAAATTTGGCGATGAAAATGGAGCTGACGAGAGCACTAATTGCTTAAGAGACGGCATGGTGGCCTGGGGACGGGGGGATGGCACGCTGCGGGGTTTTAAAACTGCAGATGAGTGCCCAGTGGGATATTTTGCCAGCTCAGAAGGAGATGGGAGAGGGCTCTGCGCTAAACCGGGGAATACACTGCACAGGCGGGTTTCTAGAAGCAGCACAAGTTGAGCTGGTAAATTATAAAATGCCACACTTGAGGTCTGTTATATAATGTCCCTTTACAGAACCTGGGAGCTAAATATAAAAGAGAGTTACATTTTGGGCTGGTGTAAAATGATGCTCCAGAACGGGTTTGTGTGGGAAGGAACATTCTGCAGTGCTGCGAGGAACAGAAAGGCTTTCGGGACCCTGAGTTCGCTCCCAGCCTCCATCGCTTGTTTTCTCTGCAACCTTGTGAAAAACGTTTACTCCCCGGGTCTCAGTTTCCCTCCCTTTAAAGCAGGAACAGTAAAAGCTCCATTTCCTTGCAGCTGCGTTGTCAAGATTAATTTGTGTTCGCAAAGTGACCTGAGAATCTATAGAAACCCGAACAGTATATCATTATCCCGGTCTAAACTTGGCATATAATATCGGTGGGCCAAATTCCCCTCCCACACTGGAGGAGAAAGGGTTTGTGTCAGTGTAGCTGAGAGGAAAATTCCAGCCACCGTTCCTAATGAAAAAATCCAGAAGAGAAAAGCCTTTTCAGGCTGAGCCACTTTTGTTTTCCTTGAGAAAATTCCCCCCTTCGTTAGCTCTGAGCAGGAGGATCAGCTCCCACACAAGTCCGCTCATGCTGAAGTGTGGAGGGGGTTAACGGGGGTTTTGGATGGCTCATCCTTCCCTCTGGGATAGTATCGGTGAGGCGAGGCTCCTGCAGGACCTGCTGCGGCTGTCACCGGCTCCTGCCCTTCGCAGGTGACAAAGCCAGGAGCATCTCCTGTGGGAAACGCAAGCGGAGCAAAGTAGAAATGCAGAGAGATGCTGTATGCGCTGTGATATGTATGTGATGTGGTCCAGCCTGCTTGGCGATGATCTGGGGCCATTTTGCACACCCTCAGCTCCTGCCCCTTTTTCCCTTCAGCTGTATTCCCACCACCAAGCCCAGCGTGTCCCCCGGCGTCCTGCTCTGCTCACACGATGCTCCCTCCTGTCCCTGCTCTCCATGAAATGCCGGGAACAGCCCGTCCTGTCTTCCTTCTCCTTCCTCTTGCGCACAGAGGGAAGACCGCAGAGGCTGGGCAGTCACCGAGGAGCTAGGTGGTTTTTCAGGTCAGGTTTGATTGCTCAGTTTCGGGGCTCAAGGAAGCCGGGCGAGGACTGAAGGACAGCTGGAGCGTGGGGCATCAGAGGAAGGCCCGTCTGGGATGAGCTGGGGATGGTGTTGCTGCAGCCATGCTCCCGCATTGATGGAGGGATGCAAAAGCTGAGCTAGGATCAGCCTCGTTCAGCTTCTGTCTCAGCCTAGAGAGAGCAAGGGGCAGCTAATGGAGGGGTCCCCGGCCAGCAGGACCAGAGAGCAGCTTTCCTGGGCTCGTGTCAGCTGCTCGTTTCCCCCTCAGAGGGGGCTCACGCCCCATTCAGGGGTTGCCTACACACAGGAGAGGGGGAGACCATTGCGTCCTCCGTCTTTTGCTAGGATGCGGATGATGCAGAGCATTGTGGTCCTTGAGCGGAAGCTGAAATGGGGATGTAGGAGCCCCGGGAAGCCTGGTGACCCCCTCGCAGCCCTCCGCGCTGTGCGGTGCCCATCTGGAGCTGTGTTTTGCAGGCTGTGCCTGGCTGCATGGCCGGGACCTGGCCAAAGCGTATGCGCAGCCCCTCCACGTATGGCGTGTGGTTTGTTAAAACCACCTGATCATCCAGGCCTGATCCTGCACCTGTGAAACCCATCCAAATCGCTGGGAAAAAATGTTTGCTGACAGCACGGAGATTTGCAGGGGAGTTGCCAAGCAACTGGTTCAGCTCTGCCGCCTCCTGCTCCTCTCCTCCCTCTGAACAGTGAGCAGGCAGGGGATGGCTGCATCCCTGCACCCCTCTGCCCCGTCCAGCGCAGCGCTCACTGGCCCGTTCTGCCCTGCCTCCTCCTGCCCAGGGAGGTACCACAGCCAAAGACAAGGACCACTCGCTGCTGGAAGGACAGGGTGCTCCTGGCCGGTGGGGATGACCACTCCTGCATGCCTGACCCATGGCAAATGGCCAGCAGCAGCAGGGTTAGGAACAGGATCTCTCTTCCAACCCATCTCTGAGCTGTGCAGCTTCCTTTTGAACTAATCCCAGGAGTGTGTGCCAACACACCGAGCAAAACACCCAGGAAGACTCTTTATAACCCGACTTTGATTAGCGTCACCTCTGCTTTTCCTTGGAGTTGCTTCAGATTGACGCTAAGAGAAATATGCAGCCCGAACCCTTGGGATTTTCTTTTTTAGAGCTTTAATTTACGTCAACTCTTGAGTAACGGCTGCCTGTTACAACAATCGGCTGATGTCTCTCGTAAAGCCTTGGACCTGCGGTGAGGGGCATGAAGCAACGGCTGATGGGAGGGGAGACGACTGATAGCTGCGATCTTGCAAAAGATCGGCTGCTGAGTGAGTGGCAATAAACAGCAAATCCAGCCAGCTCATAGAAATGGCAAATGGACCAGACTGTTCAGAACAATCTGTTCCTTCTCCAGAGAAGGGCTGCGGTGCCGGCGGTAGGCTGGGAAAGCGGCTATTCTTGGCGTGAGCTGGTCTGAAATCCTGCTTCAGAAAAATGGCAGGGCCAAGACAGGGTAATTACTGGGACACACGTCCTAAATCAAATAAAAAGGCTGCAAGTGGCTTTGCTAGGCTGACTTTTTGATGGAGGTTTGTGCCGAAGGACCCCTGCTCCGCCTCATCCCACGGACCTGCTCGCTGCTGTGTCCACGGATTTCTGCTCCGGCAGGGCGGCCGCCAAGCTGACGCTCGGGCAGGGAAACCCTGCTGATCCATCTCGGGTCGTTGGCCTGCGTTTGGCCATGCACTTTAGTCTCTCATACCATCACCTACTTAATCGGGCACTAACGTCCAGAGGGGGAGCAGTTGGTGCACCCAGTTTCTTGCCCAGTGCAGCAATTGGAAGAGGACACCCCAGGTGCTCAAGGGTGCTCAAACCTCTCCCATAAAACCAAAACTGGGGAGACAGAGAAGTCTGGGACTGTCCGTATCGACCCCACGCCAGGAAGGACGTGGGCTGCAATTCCTCTGGGCAGATGTATTTCAGTTCTCCTGCTTTCCTTGGGGCTTGTGGGCTCCCCCAGGATCCTCTCCTCCTGTGGCCAACCCAGAGATCAAGTGACTTTCGTCTGATTTGGAAAAGAAAAGAAGACAAACCGAATGCAGATGGTGCAGAACACCTGTACGGCAGTTTAATTAATTGCCTTTAAATGTTAATTCAAAATATTTTCCCTGAGTGATCCTATATAGGCAAATCCTCGGTTGCCTTAAGCCACTTCCAGACCATGTTCAACTACTACGGTATTCTTAGTCCTCATCAAGAGCATTGCACGGGATGGTAATCACGAACGATTAATTGCAAATAGCTCTTCTGAAACAGGCTGTACTGCTGTGCGCTCCCGTGCTGCCCAGCTCTGCCCAGAGCTGACGGGGAGCCGTTGGGGGCCAAAGTCCCTTCCTAACCCCCAGCACCATGATGTGCCGCTTTCTCAGCCGAAAATCACCCTCCCACCCCTCTTCCCAGTGCTCTCCAGCTACATCTGGCACGGAGGGTTTCCAGCACGGCATCTAGATCTGCCGACAGACTTCCCTGGGGAAGAACGGGACCTGGGAGGTCACGGTGGGAATTTATTTGCTCGTAACCAAGCACCTCATCAGACCTTCAGAGCTATTGCTGTGTATCCCATCCCTGAGCGAAAACCCTGCCTCCTGCTTGGGTTTTATGCTGTCAAACGGCTGTGTCCCTCCAAAACTGCTGAGGGACCAGCAGCCCTGCTAAAAGCGTTACTTTGCGCAGCTTTGCCTAAATCACAAGCGAAAAAAAAAGTAATCTCTGCACAGAGAACCCCGTTCTCAGTCAGGCAAGACCCCGTGTGACAGCAGCTTCTGTGGCGGCTCTGTCCTTGAGTCCTCTGTTCTCTTCTCTTGCTTTAGCTAAAATCTTCCCGCAGCGTATGAGTGCCTGCTACGTGCCAGGTTTGACCTCAGGCCAGTGAAATTTTCAGAGATGTTTTCTTGCTTCCAGACGCAGCGTGTCCTCAGCTATTTTGCTTCTGCGTTTCCCCCCCCGCAGTGGCAGCCTTTGAGCAGTAATTCAGCACAACGTACCTGCTGTAGTCAAAGGCGTCTGTAAGTTAGCACAGAGGGATGAAGCAAATCCGTGTTATTTGGCTCCGCCGGAGGGGCTGAGCCCGCAGAGGAAAAGAGTTTTACTTTCCCAAGGTCAAGGCCTGGGGAACTTGCTCCTAAAATGACACTTTAAAAATTACCAAGTAATGCCATGAAGGAGTCAGTTCCCTGCTGGAAATCACATTTCGCTTGGTGTCAGCAATTCAGAAGAAACCCATCTGCAGGAAATTACGATGACAATTTCCTCTTAGAGTGAAGAGGATTTACAGCTGTAATTCCTCTTCGCTGTAATCGAGGAGGCAGCAAACAGCCTCCTCTCCCCTTACTTAATACCAATTACTCTTAAAACTTGGAGCCACGTGCCCGTGCAGAGACGTCTCCATCCCATCCTGCTACCTAGGGGCCATTGCGGCTGCACTCACAGGCTGCCAGGAACAACACACCCAGAGGTGAAACCAGCCAGCTTTGTGCTATTTTGTCGTCTCTAATGATGGATATGCACTTGTTATTTTTACACGGTAAATTTTCAGTGTGAGAAGGGTCTCCTGCTTCAGGTTTGTAGAGTGTCTGGCATATCTGGCTTTCATTTTGTGGAGATGTTAAGCGTTAAATGAGGAAAACAGCATCAGAAGTTTGCAGTATTGTTTCAGCTGCCGAGCCTGAGAGCCTTCTCTCCCGGAAGGGTGCGCGCTGAGGAAGAGCAGGCAAGAAGAAACGATATCATGCAGGGAGAGAGTGGCTCAGTGTTTGAGGACTAGACGGCACGTATTTTAAGGGAGAGACCTTTTCTGGAAGAAACACACGGTGCAACACTCGCGCCAATTGCAAAAGGCGGCAGGTCTACAACCCTCAATGTGTTTGCAATGATTTTAGGACCAAAACTGGCCTTGCTCATTGAAGGCTGGCATGGTCCTGCACACATGAAGATAACCAGAAATCAAAACCTGCGTAGAGAATGTGCTCAGGGGAGGCCATTCCGGAGCCAAGCCTTTGTATGGCGACACCGTGAGGCCGAGGTATCACTCCAGGTCCACAGAACAACGTTTCAGCAAAGACGGACGTAGCGTGTGTCTGAATTCAGGACCTCTTCTGTAAGGTTTTGCCATCAGACTGCTGGCTGAGAAGATCTTTCCCCCATCACCAGCTGCCTTAGCAGTTGTCAGCATCTTCCTGCTCCTCCCAGCGCTGCTGCTGGAGCTGTCGGGAGTTTGATGATGATTTAATCCAGGCTTTTAGAGGAGGGGAAAAAAGAAAGTTTTGACAGTTCCATGTATAGTGCTCTGACTCACAGATTTCATGTGTCAAACACCGAAGACGGGTTAAGTAGAATTAAGTACTGGATTTTTTTATAAATAGGCTTTAAGTAACAGGAATGTATTACATTTGCATGAAAATATGGGCCTGATTCTCTGGTTTACCCCAGAGATTTTCTTTGATGTCGATGGGATGCTCCCAGGTAGGTGAGCTCGATGAGAGCCAGCTCAGCCCTGACCGTCCTCTGCAGCCAGCAGTTAACTGGACCTGGTAGAACAAGGAAATCATTGCTGAAATCAGGAAGCATTTACGCTGCTTGCACAGATCAGAATTTGGCCCTTAAAATAGTACAAGTAGTTTTAATTAGACCTCAAATCTGCAGCTGAAGGAATAATTTCTCCATGTCAATCAGTGATAAATGCACCTATTGAATCAGGGAAAATGGGTTAAGATGAAAACTGCATAGAAAGTCACGTTTCTTCTGTTTCTCCCAGAAGATGCAGATTTGTTGGATTCAGATGTTACAGACGATCTCATCCGGCTCTGGTTACCGTGCTGCTCAGCCACAGCTCAAAGGTCCATCCAGAAAATGAGGTCACCCTCACTCAGAGCAAGTCTGACAGTCGAGCATTGCTTGGGTGAAAACAGTCCCCTTCAGCAAATTCAATGCTTCTGCAATGAGTGCGNATCTCATCCTGCTCTGGTTACCGTGCTGCTCAGCCACAGCTCAAAGGTCCATCCAGAAAATGAGGTCACCCTCACTCAGAGCAAGTCTGACAGTCGAGCATTGCTTGGGTGAAAACAGTCCCCTTCAGCAAATTCAATGCTTCTGCAATGAGTGCGGCGGACACAGGCTCTACCAAACCAGATCCCTCCTCAATAGTTTAATTTACTGACTTGTTCGTTGCTAAACAATTGAGAATTGGTCCATGGAGAAGGAACACAAAAAGGGCAGACAATATGGGCTGTATTTTGAGACTGGACTAGTCCAAGCCAAGGGAAACCAGGCTTCTGAGCCACCTAGCGGCATTGTTTCTGGAAAAATAATGTCCACTCCTGCCCCTCTGCCTTTATTCTGAACTGGAAGCTTGGCCCTATTTCTGCCGAGGGAGAAGAGAAGCAAACCGGCGAGAAGGGACCTGCAGTACGACCCAGCCAGGGCCACCGAGACAGACTGACAAGCTCATCCCCGGAGAAGTTGTCGTTATTATCCTACAGAGCTGTCAGTTGTGCAGGAACAGCATGAAAAGCTTCGTGAGCTTCCCCTGGCCCTGGCGGGACCCTCAGGCTCCAGTGCCTTCCCAGCACCGCTCTGCCCTTGGTTGTGATTTTTGGTATCTAAGGCCACATCCTGCTTCCTGCCGTGAAAATCATTTCCAATTAAATGCATCCTCAGAGTCTATCTGGCTGTGAATTAGCCTGGAACTTCATGGCTGCCTTGTTGGCTCGTCAAAGTCTCCAGGAATAACGGAAAGGCGCAGCCTCAAGAGCAACGCGCTGGTTGGGGATTTCACTCATCGCCTTGAACTCGCCGCAGCCCTGCAAAGTGGGACGCGGGTGCCCTCTGCTCACCTTCAGCGCTTCTCTATTCCCCTTCATCCCAGAGCTGAGTAAGCAACACCAGGGCTACAAAACACAGCTCTGTGGCAGCCTCCAGCGCTGTCTCATGCTTCTGCCCTCCAGGGATCTCAGGGCTTGCTGAGTCCTTGGGAAGGAGCTGGCCACGCGCTCCAGCTTATTGGGAAGGGAATATTGTGGCTCTTGTGACTCAGCCCACTGCTCCCGTGTGCTTCCCTGCACGGAAAGGAGAGAATCAGGCACGAACCCTCGATTTGTCCCCTGTATCAGCCGCCTAAACAGGGTCTGTCCCCAGGGACCTTCCCCAGGTTGGCACTGCCGACCATTGCTGCTCTCCCGATGGCGGGCACCTCGAGGGTGTCTGGGTGCCGGGGGCAGGGGCGATGATGCGGTCGTTGCTGCCTCTCCACGTGCAAAATGGACAGAAACCAGATAGGAAGCGCAGGGAGCCGGCTGCGGGGCTGGCAAGGGAGGGGGGGAACAGCAGCTCTGTGACCCCGAAGCGCTGCTGGGGGTGGCGGAGCCCCGGGTGCTGCTTTCTGGTCGGAGCAAAGGGCTTCAAAGTCCCAGGTTATGGGATACGGGACGATTCAAACACTGCAAAGAGAAGCAAGAACCAGTAAAATGAGGGTTTCTGTTTGTCGTGGACACGCAGCTGGGGAGGCATCAGAGCACACTGTTCAGGGCTGGTTTGGGGGCTGGAAATCCCTTTGGTCCATGTAGCGTGGGCTCCCAGCACTTCCCATGGGGCTGATGGAGGTGCCCCGGCCACCCTCTTGCTCCATCCTCCGTGGTGACGGTTCCCACGGAGAACTTGTCCACACTGGGCTGTGATGGCGCTGCTGTGGGGACCAGGCCAGTGCCTGTGCCACAGAACCTGGGGCAGTGCAGGGTGCAGGACTGGGACCGGGACCGGCTCCCTGCTGGGATCTCACCTCTCCTGTGCTTCCCACTGGAAACAGGGGCTATTCCTTGGGAATATCTGACTGCCGCCGTGGTCCTGTTCCTTGGCCGGAGAGGAACCGCAGCATCCTGCGGCAGGGTGAGCAGCGTCGGGGTGGGGACAGGGGAGCCTGGGGGGCTGCAGCAGGATGGGGGCTCAGTCCAGGCGATGTCCCCGGCTCATGCTCGCTAGGGGCTCTGCCTGCCAGCACCGGGGGGCCTGGTCTCGCCGGGATTTCTATGGAAACCCAGGTACTGAACAGGGCGGAATAGCTCAAACCATCTGTTCTTCCCCTACTTATAAACTCAATAAGAGGAGCGTGTTTCACGATGACATCACTACGAATGCTCTCCTTTTATTCATCGTGCAGCCATCTGTGATGGTTTCCTCATGTGCCAAACGTGCGAGCGGGTGCTGAGGGACGAGCACGGGAACGCAACCACCCCCTTACTCGGGTTTCATTTCTCCCCTTGGAAAGCAGGCCTGGCCCCACGGAGTCTCCCTCACCCCCTTCCCGAGACATCCGCAGAGCAACCGACCGAGTTAGGTGGAAGAAACGAGGGGCTCAAAGGTAAGAACTGGAGCACAATCCAAAGGTGGGTTTCTGCACAGAAGCTATGGAGGATCTGCTGTGGGAATCTCACCTGCAGAAATAAATTCCGCAGTGCGATGAGCCGGACAGGTGACGGGGAGCCAAGCTTTCTTTTGCCAGCAAGGTGCTGGGGTGCGGTGGGGCTGATTCTGCCTGGGGATGAATCCCCGGCTCCTGTGCTGGGGGTGAGGCCGTGGCCTGAGATTTGGATGTTGGGGGAGGCAGGGCTGGGGAATACGGGTGAGCTGCGGANCGAGCCGGACAGGTGACAGGGAGCCAAGCTTTCTTCTGCCAGCAAGGTGCTGGGGTGCGGTGGGGCTGATTCTGCCTGGGGATGAATCCCCGGCTCCTGTGCTGGGGGTGAGGCCGTGGCCTGAGATTTGGATGTTGGGGGAGGCAGGGCTGGGGAATACGGGTGAGCTGCAGACACAGGTAGTGCTGGATTTAGCTGCCGAGGCTTCAGTGCTTACCTGTTAGGCAGTTTCTCAGCTAGAAGTCACCTTTGCACAGCCGGGGATGTGCGCGCTCCTGCTCCGCTCCTGGGCAAAGTCAGGTGTGTTCCTTCATGGCCCCAGCATGGGTGGGTTTGGTTCTGACTCACGTGGTCCCCGCAGTCGTGCTGGGTGATAAAAGAGGTGACAACCTGCCGTTACCTGCCCTCCCTGCTGCTGGAGGTCTGCACACTGTCCCGCAATCGAGGTGCTGGCTGTGGCTCAGCCGCCATGGTCAACAGGCACTGATTTTGGTTGCTGTTAACAGCTCCTTGCCCTGAGGAGTGATGGTAGCATGGGGTTGGGTTACCCAAGAGCAAAGCACTCAGTGGAATTTGCTCTGAAGTGGATCAGAAGCACTCATGGAGTTGGTTTTTGTGGCTTAGTGTTTCGGGTGGTAATGAATATCTTAGGTGACAAAGAAGAGGTGAAGGTGGCGACAAACANTTCCTTGCCCTGAGGAGTGATCGTAGCATGGGGTTGGGTTACCCAAGAGCAAAGCACCCAGTGGAATTTGCTCTGAAGTGGATCAGAAGCACTCATGGAGTTGGTTTTTGTGGCTTAGTGTTTCGGGTGGTAATGAATATCTTAGGTGACAAAGAAGAGGTGAAGGTGGCGACAAACAGCCGGAGGTGGCGATGCCGTTAAGCCGCTCCCCTGTGTCCCGCTCCGCTGTCTACCACTGCTCGTCCTGTCTGCTCGAGTGACCAAACTCTCCTTCTCTGCGGCAGCGGGGAGGGCGCTGTTTAAGGAAGAAGCCTGTGGACTTCCCTATGAAGGAGGAAGAAAAGCTGGCTGAAGCTGAGATCCGGAGACTGCAGAAACAGTTTTGGATAGCAGTGGAGAAGAGGAAATCTTATGGTGCCAACGTGAGGCGGCAAATGCAGGCCCAGGGGTGAGTGCAGCTTCGCTCGGCTGCGTTGTGCTTGGAAAGATACTCAATGCCGAGATCTGGGGACCTGAGATGGGGAGGGGTAAGGACCCGCTCTGGCGTTGCAGGTGGGGTGTGCTAAATGTCATTTGTCATTCTGTTTTTACAGAAAAGAAATAGAGTCGCCGACTCAAGAACACAAACAGGTGTCGTTAATGCTGAGCCAGATCATGTCGCCGAGAAACGTGATGATGGATGACAGAAATTGTATGAAGGTCCAATGCCTTTTGTGGACCAAGTATCAGTACGATTCTCTGATTAGAGACAGAAAAGCCCTATTAGCTGACCTGGACCACCAGGTAAGAGCTTCTGGACCGTTCCCTGGCTAAGCATGGCAGAGCAGAGCTGAGCCACAGAGCGAGCCCTATGGCTGAAACTCCTCAATGTGAAACGCGTTTAATTCAGGCCTTGGAATATGATGCTGCCTCCTGGCAAAAGACACGATGACGAAAGGACAGAGCCAGACTCCCATTCAAGTCAGCAGCGCTGGCTAGGAAAGTAAGGTCTGACTCTCAGCCTTGTTGTCCCACCGGTCTCTGCCGCTCCTCTTTGATGGCACATACCTGCCCGGGGCCACGCAACATCCCTCTGCTTTTTCCCTTGATGTTTTTTTCCTCCTGAAAAAGATGCGAAACTGGAGCGTATAGTTGTGCTGCCTGACACACGGCAAATAGAGGAGCAGCAGCGTCTGAGGGATGTCCCGTCACTTCTGAGGACAGCCTGGTTGGATTTGGTCACCGGTGGGGTGGGAGGCCAAGGGAAACCCAGTGCTACGGAAGTGACAGGTCCCTGCAGCTTTCTGCTCTGAACAAGCTGCCCACGACAGAGGTCAGGGAACGTGCTCAGGTAGTTTCCAGTTGCTAGAGGTGCTGCAGAGCTTTCCACAACAAGGTTAGCTTTCAATCAGGCATGTCTTGGCTGAGCCATACCTCTCCCACCTGCCCCCTGCTTCCTTGTTCTCCAACCTACTTCGTACTTCTCATGAATTTATTTCCTCTGGCAGCTCTGGACGTCTGGCAAAAGTTTTCCTTCACTCATTCCCAGGGCAGACGGCACAGATCCATCTCTGGCCAGTGCAATACCACTACCAAAAAACCATCCTCATTGCCTCTTCCTCTCTATATAGAGTGCTGCTGTGCCTTGCTCAACACCTGCTGAATCTCCCTCCAGAGGCAGCTGCATTTCCTTCATGACACGAAAATAAACCCATTCCTAGTTACAGTTTATATTTCTGCATGTGCGGGATGGGATCTTTTGGGATTAAAGCTGCTTCTATAACTGTTAGCTCATTAATGACATGGTTGCTGTAGTTCAGGTCAACAGAGGGTATTTTCTTTGGCTAAGTGTCCTGACAAGAGTCCAGAACACAGGGGTGGAGATTATACTTTCTTTTTTTTTTTTCTCCCCTCTCTGCGTGCAGATACTAGAGCTGGAAAAAAGGATCGTGAGGCAAAACCAGATAGCAGCGAAGGTGAAGCAAGCGAACAGCAGCAAACGGCTTCAAAACCAGATCGAGACACTGGAGATGTGTCTAAACAACGTAAGCAAATGTTTTGCAGACCTTTGGAGACCACGTGCGGGGCCACACTGGGGCCTGTGTGCATAACGCTTTTTGGTCAGGACAAAGGGCGATGGCGCAAATGCGTTTGGTTGACATAAGCTGCGTAAAGGACCTGGCTTGTTGCCCTGGCCTGGTTGCTCCCAGAATATCTCAAAGGCTCCTTCAAGCTTGGTGACCCAAATGCAGCGCTTGTGCCATGCCAAGAAGCCTGAAGGTCTGCACCTGTTTCGTGATAAAACCGAGCTGCCTGAAGCCACCTTGTCTTGGACAAGGCCAGCTCCGCGTCTGTGCCGTGATCGGCCTGGCCTGCTGTTGCCTCTCCTTGTCTTGGGGAGGAGGACAGCACAGGGCAGACTTAAAATCTCTTGGGCTGTGTTTGTCCCAGCCGTGGTCAAGGTCTTTCAGCAGAGACCTGAGCCTCCAAGTCCCGCACCAGCTTCAAACTTTCTAGTTCCCTCTCTGCAGGTCACTGTCCATTCTGATGCCATCCTGACCAGAAACACCAAGCTTTGAGAAGAGATTGAAAACCTATGAATCCAGAAAGCCATTTTGGACAACTTGTACTTGAAGCTCAATAAGAAGCTGGATCAGCAGAGGAGAAGGATGAGCACTGCCGTTGAGCAATCCACACAAGCCTTTGAGCAGCTGTACGTGGCCTTGCAAACCCGCTGCGGCAAACTCGGCACCAACGGGCAATGCCAGTGATGAGTATTGATGTAAAGAGAGACCTACTGCAACTTCAGAGAGAGGATTCACCGCTCGTGTCTAGACCTGGGTGCTAAGGGCTGGGTGCTTGGTCAGACTAGCACCTCCAGGGTGATTTACTTCACCTATCCCAGATGTTTCTCGGGATGGGGTGAGTTGCAACCATGGAGCAGTCTCTTTCCTCAGAGTCCCACCTAAGCCCCCATGGGAGGATGCAGCAGACCTGGAGCAGAGGCCAGCCAGCTCCAGTCAAAATGAACCTGGCTGCCACAGCTGGGTGCTGTGTCTGAGTACAGAACCCCACCAAGAGCTGCGTTAGCTTGCTGCTGGCCTTGGGGCTCACACAGCTGCATCTGTGCGAGAGCCAGGCAACGTGCACAGCATCGCGGGGACTTTCCTAGGTCAGGTGCAGAGATGCATGGGAATGGCCAGGAATACAAATCCTTGCACCTACACATGGTGTAACCTGCGGCTCTCTGTGTGCAGGATAGAGACTCTGGCAAGGATTTCCGCCATGAATGAAAGGCGCATCAAAGACACTGTCCAGTACAATGTCGAGCTGCTTGAGTGGGAGTGTGTCCTTGACCAGGAGACCAAACTGGAAACCTTCATGCTCGCGAAATTTACAGATCGCTCTGAATTGGAGGAACAGGACAAAAAGAAAACAGGTATCGGATGAAAGAAACCACTTGTAACTGGGACCCCAAGCTCGGAGTCTGCAGGGTTGGCAAGGGGGCTGCCTGTAGCACTGCACTCCAAAGGCAGGACCTCTCCCCTGCCTGCAGGCTCTTCACCCTACAGAAGAAAAGGATGAACAGTGATAATCAAGTGAGGCCACCCAAAACCATGTGTCTTGGGGTGCCTTGGGGGAGAGGGAGAGATGGGGAGGAGGGGAGCTGCCTCCATGTGCAACCTTTTCTCCTCCCAGGGAGGGATCGCAATGTGTTTGCCACATTCCCATGCAGACTGTGAGCTCCTTGCTTTATTTCTGAGTGAAATAAAGACAGCTTCTACACCCCTCTGCCCCGAGCACCCTGCCAAACCTCACAGCACCCGCAGGAGAATGCTCTGCAAAGGGCAGCCCATGGGGATGCACACAGCCCAGGCTGTCTCTTCGTCAGCCTGCGGCAGGCTGAGGAAGGCAGCCCTGCGGGCCAAGCAGAGCCAAAGCGAGAGCTTCAAGAGCCAGGAGATGGCTTACAAGTGCCTGCTGGAGCTGGTGGAGGACCGGGACATCAACCGGCTGCTGAATGGCTTCATCGAAAAGGAGAAGAAGAATTTCGCCTGCTTCAGCTGTGCTGCCGAGCTGAACAACGAGATGAAGAAGATGCAGCAGAGGATCACGGACCTCCAGGTCTATTCCAGGCTCCTCGTATCTCCCCTTCCTGAGCTGGTGCTTTTGGGCTGGAGGGGGTTTTTCCTCTCCCATGTGTCCGGCATCGCTGCCCACACCAGAGCCCGGCTCACAGCCTGCTGTACAGTGCGTTTAGTGGAATGCAAAAGGATAGCCAAAAATATAACTCAAATAGACAGAATGCTGGGTTCTCAGAGCTAAAAGTGTCTCAATGCTGCCACCGTGTACCCAGGAAAAATACTGCAGTATCCAGGAGGGCCCAGAGCTGCCTGGGCCGTGTGTGGGGCTGGCTGGAGCGAGAAGCAGTGCTGCTTGTTTTGGGGTCATCACCGGCCTCCTGGCCCGGAGACGGTGGACCCCAGAGGGATCAAGTGGGATGTCCCTGCTCCCAGGGCGGAGGGATGGTCTGCAGCCTCTGTTAGGCGTGTCTGGTGGTCATTCGGCCAGTACCCCCTCCCTGTGCTTGTGTTTACACAGAACAAAATTACAGCCTTCGTGACGGAACAGGAGTATGCAGAGAGCTGCAGCCTTCACGTCCTGCAGGAGCTGGAGGTAAGGCGGCCAGGATTTCCCTCTGCAAGGGCAGCAGACTCCTGTCCGTCCCGGCATGTGCCCTAGGGAGTCTGGTCCTGTCGACACCTGAAGAGGTGTGGGCAGAAGAGGGCCATGCATTGGCTTTGGCAGCTCTGCCTCCTGAGAGATCCCAGTGCATGTGAGAGGGTGACTGAAGGGCTCCTGCCAGCCCTGGTCCTCCAGTGCCCGGGGCCTTTTCTGAGGCATGGGGAGCTTGGGGTCCCCTTTGTAGACCCTTTCCCCTGCAGGGATGGGAGCATCCCACAGCCTCTCCTGGGATGTCTCCAGTGTCCAGACTGGAGCTGACCAGCACTGGGGTCGGGGGTAAAGCAGGGGGCTGGTGTGACACCTAGCAAAACCTTTGCTGGTAGAGAAAAATAGTGGAAACCACTGAGGAAGCCAACTGGTACAAAGACAGGTGGGAAGAGAGCAGCAAAGTCCTGGACCAGCTCAAACCTAGCATGGAAATTCTGTTCAAAGAAATCAGCTGCCAAGCTACAAAGACAATGATGCAGCTTGGAGAAAACGGGCAGATCACGGATCTGAACCTGATGCAGTTTTTTGGTGGGTCAGGGCTGCTCGTCTTCCCCTGCCACATGGCCCGGACCTTGTATGTCCACCACTCACTTGCACTATGTTTTAACTGAGCTGGTTTTTTCCCCTGCCCTGTCATGCATGGGTGTCCCTAATGGAAGTTTGGGGTGCCAAACTCACAGCAAATTCAGGAGCTAACCTGGCTCTATCAACATCCCAGTGGACCCCCAAGCCCTCGTCTTGGCTCTGGGTGTGTGACTCAGCCTTGGGCCCTTGCCTCTGGGGACATGGGCTGCCAATGGCACTGCCCTGGGGAAATCAATGGATCCTGCCAGCAAACAGCTGGGGTGGATTTGGGCAGGCGCCTGGCGCAGGGGCCCCGTGGGACGGTGCTCTCTCCCGCCCAGATCTTGTGGAGAAGACGACCAACGAGCTCCTGCTGATGGAGTCCATCCTGCGCTATACATCGGCGCACGGCTTGCAAGTGGGCCAGCCCTTCAGCAGCCCAATGCTGGGCGACACCGGGCTCCTCCGGGCGATGGACGAGGCCCCGCTGCCCCCACCCTGGACAGCACCGTCGACGCCATCGACGCCTGTGAGTGTGTGAGGTGGAAGGGAGGGGCTGTGGCCACGCAGCCAATCCGCAATTCCCCCCTGGCCGCCCGGCCAATCCCCTGTTGCCACTTGTCCTCCCCAGCCAATCCCAACCAGCCTGCCCCACCCCACCGGGTATATAAGGCCCGGGGTCGCCATTTTCTCAGGCAGTGGAGGTGCTGCTGGACCATGGCCAGCTGTACCAGCTGATTCTCCAGAGCCAGGAGAAGGAGCAGGGCAGCGCTACCTGCATGGGCTAGCAGGGGAGGAATGGCGTCAAGGTGTGAGAGCCCGGTGGGAACAAGGTAAATGTCACAGTTTAAACTGGGCTGGCTATTAAACGGACAACAGGTGCTCTTTGTTAACTCCCTCCTTCCTTAAAAGGGGGAAGAGACTTACGGTTTAGAAAAGTTAAAACAGCTTTAATTTAGCTACAGTAATAATAGTAATAGAAATAATAAAATATATACAGACCCGGTATCGAGCTCCCTGTCCCTGATGACAGATACATCCCCGGACGCTGTGGTGCGCACCCCAGAACAGTCCTGGACTGCACTCAGCAGCGGGTGGGAGCCGGATACAGGAATGCACAGATGGGGATTGAAGGCAGAAGAATCGGGCAGAGTCCTCCTCCGACTCTTGAGCAGGGAGCTGGGCAGAGCTGGAGAGCAGGATCCTGCCACGTCCCTAGGACTCCCACTAACAGCCCCGTGCTGGGCTGGAACAGGCTCCTGGGCCACAGGTGTGGGTGGAAGCACCAGGCGAGGCTGCTTAGGGCGTTAAAGCCCATCAGTGCCCTCAGGCCCCTGGCCATGAAAGGAGAGGGAGTGACCCTTGTGATCCCTCAGCTTTATACTGAGTGTGATGTGTATGGGATGGAATAATGCATTGGGTCAAACCAGCACAGTAAATACACAGTTTCACTCTTGAGCTCCCTCTATTCTTTTTTTCCCTCTGGCTGTTGTTACAGCTCCCTTCCCCTCTGGAAGGAGCCCAAAGCCTTCTGCAGGCTTCAAAAGCTCGCAGGGTGATATTTTGGCATGGTTTCACCCACTGCTGACTGGGGGTGGGAACAGCTGCTCTC
>VZSC01012447.1:5251-20965 GCA_013398225.1 Steatornis caripensis
GGGGGGGGGGGGGGGGGGGGGGGGGGGGGGGGGGGGGGGGGAGGAGGGCCTGGCGCGCATGCGTAAAGCGGCGGGCGGGCGGAGAGGCACGTAGCGCATGGCTCGGCCGCGAAGGGCGGTGCGACCTTCAGGGCGTGACGTCACCTCGCGGTCACGCCTGCGCAGTAAGCCGTCGTGGCGGGTGCCGGTCAGGCCGCGGGCTCGGTGTGAACGGTTCCGTATGGGTGTGGCACCGGCGGTGCGCTCTGCCCCTGCAGGGGATGTCAGACAGACTCGCTCGCTGACGGCTGCGCCTAGGCCCCTTGGGTCTCCCATCCAAGCCCCAACCGGCCGCGACGCCGCTTAGCTTCCCCGGCACGGCTCCCTACCCACCCCACTGGGAGGCGGCCAGCCCTGAGGGCAGCGGTGCCCTCACTCAAGATGGCGCCGGAAGCGGAAGGGGGGTGGGCGTGGCGCGGTGGCACGCGGAGCCGGGTCCAGCATGGCGCGGAGCGGGCGGCTGCGGTCGGGCGCCGCTGCCAAGCTGAAGCGGTGGCGGAAGGGCCACAGCAGCGACTGCAACCCCGAGACCCGTCAGCACCGCCTGGCCGCCCGCAGCCGCTTCTGCAGCCGGCCCGCGGGTGAGAGCAGGGGGCGGGCGGGGGGGCAGCGGCCTCGGGTGCGGAGCGCGATGCGGGGCGGGCAGCTCCCCGCCTGTGCCCGGCCCTTCCCGGCGGGGGCTGCGGGGCGAGCCTTTGGGTCCCCGGCTCCCGAGAGCTGGGACGAGGGCAGGAGGGCCCGGAGCCGCTGACCCCCGAATTCCAGCCGCGGGAGGCAGAGGCAGCGAACCGGGGAGGAGAACCGAGCCCGCGGCGTAACGAGCGCGGCCTCCTTGCCTTCAACTGTGACACCGGGCCCGCGGCGTGAAGTGGGCCACAGCCTGCGGCAGTGCCTGTCGCGCTGCCGGGACCCGGTGCGAGGCCCTGCCTCCAGCCGCCGCGGTACACGGCGGTACGCGCTGTCCCGGCAGGCTCACGGCAGGAGCGGCTCTGCTCCCCGAAGCCCATGGCCACACCCGTAAGTGCTGCTGCAGCGTCGAGGAACACGACAGGGGCTCCTGCTCGTGGAGGCCGCGTGATGAGGGAGACAAACCTCTGGGCATTGCGGTCTGCGAGGGGACGGATTTCACAGCCCTGGCTGCAGTTCGCCGAGGAGATCTTTCTCCTGCAGATAAAGAAGCGCATCTTGCAGCACGCGTTGTCCTCTTGCAGCTGGTTGCAAGCTGGTGTCTGGGACTCGGAGGGAGGTGAAGTATGTGCCTTGGCTGTCTGGTTGCCAGGGCTCCAGGTGGAAGCAGATAAATGGAGCAGAGTACAAGGAACACCTCAGCATGAAAGCCTTGGTACTCCAGGGCATGTTTGCAAGGATACAATGCTGTCCATCAGAGATGGCAGGACTGTGTCCTGGTTTGTCTTCACAGGAATGAGGAGCTCTCTCCAGTTATCGCTGTACTTTCTCCCGTCGGGGGAAGCAGCATTCATGTCCCATGTGCTGGAGATGAGCTCCAGCTGAGCCAGTCTGGCGGGGGTCAGGGTGAACGGCAGAGCAACGCAATTTCATGGTTCTAAGCGTACCTCTTCACCCCAGCAGAGAAAAGTAACCTGACGGTGGATGCGGTGAAGCTGCACAATGAGCTGCAGTCGGAGTCCCTGCGTTTGGAGCGGACGAGTGACAGCGCTCAGCTCCGTATGGAGGAGGATGATGCTGCAGAGGCTGCCACGGAGAAGTCCTCCGGCACCTTCCTAAGCGGGCTGAGCGACTGCACCAATGTCACATTCAGCAAGGTGCAGCGCTTCTGGGAATCCAACTCTGCCGCTCACAAAGAGGTATGGACAGGAGCAGGGCTGGGTGGGGGATGCAGTGGGGATGGCCCCCAGGTGTGAGGCTGAGGGTGCTGACCTGCTCCACTTGCTGCTTGTAGATCTGCGCTGTGCTGGCAGCTGTGACGGAGGTGATCCGCTCCCAGGGTGGCAAGGAGAGCGAGACAGAATACTTCGCCGCACTGGTGAGTGACAGTCGTGGGGAGGAGGCACAAGGGGAGCTGCTGTTGGCAGTATGGGTGAGCCCTCAGGAGGGTTGGTGGAGGAAGGTGCTGTGCTCATAGCCAAGGTCCTAGGTGTCCTTCTTCAGCAGAGATGCTGTTGGGCTGCTCCTGGTTTCTCTGCCCTGCTCCCCAAGGGTTGGGAAAGGGCTGGCCTGGTGTGAATCTCCGCTCCCCCTCGCTCACCCATCCTCTTATTTCCAGATGACCACACTGGAGGCGGTGGAGTCCCCTGAGTCGTTGGCTGCGGTCGCCTACTTGCTTAACCTTGTCCTAAAGCGGTGAGTGCCTGGCAGAACAGTGCGGGGAGCTGCCTGGGCCCATCATGGAAGATGGGCTGGCACTGTGCCCCCTCCCAGGCTGGGGAAACGACCCAGCTGGGGTAAGCTGGGGATGCGGTTCCCTGTGTGACTGCCACAAGCTGCCCACTCCTCACCCCGCTGACATGCTCCCTTCTACTGGCAGGGTCCCAAGCCCTGTGCTTATAAAAAAGTTCTCAGACGCCTCAAAAGCCTTCATGGGTATCGTGTCCTCACAGGCCTGCAGCAGCTCCACCTCTGCCCTGCGATGGGTGAGTAGCCCATCAGGTTGAGTAGCAGCCAGCTCTGCCTGGGAGTCTGCTGAGGGCTGGGGTTGAGGCTGTTGCTGTAGGGTGGTGCCGGGTGCTTGTCCTGAGGCTGTTGGCAATGAGAAGGGAGGTCTCTGGGGTGATGCTAATGCCCCTGTTGTTCCTTTGTCATAGGTCCTCTCTTGCCTGGCCACACTGCTGCGGAAGCAGGACTTGGCAGCCTGGAGCTACCCTGTCACCCTCCAGGTCTATCATGGTTTACTGAGCTTCTGTGTTCATACCAAGCCCAAGGTGAGCACCCAGTACGCCTGGTGAGGGATGATGCTGCCTTTGGGGCTAACTTATGGGGCTGGCTGTGTCCCCAGGTCCATGGCTTCTACCCACTTGGGCTCTCGTTCCCCCAGGTGCGGAAAGCAGCGCAGTATGGTGTGTGCTCCATCCTGAGAGGCAGCGAGTTCATGTTTGGAGACGCAGCCCCTGAGCATCACCCCATGGCACCCTCCACTGCCAAGTTCTGCGTGCAGGAGATCGAAAAAGCTGGAGGTGTGGGGCGCTGGAGCAAGGGGTCTGCAGCTGAGTGTGGGGGTTCCTGCAGCCATGGGACAATAAGAACTTGAAGGAAAGAGGGGGGGAGGGTGCAGCACCCTGGATTGTTGGGGAGGGTACGAGACACCTCTGGGGCACCTAAGATGTTTTGGAGGGCCCTCAGCCATCTCTCTGTTGCTCTGCTTGTCCCAGAAGTCGGTGGCAGGGAGTGGTCAGCCCTGGCGCTGTCATGGGGGCTTTGCTTCAGGCAGGGCTTTGCCATGGGATGCCACAGGCCCGGATGTTGCTCTGCTCCCACAGGCACCAAGGAGGTGACCACTACCCTGCATGTCCTTGCCCTGCTGCGGGACCTGCTGCCCTGCTTCCCTGCAGCCGTAGTGAAGACCTGCTGCGAGACCTTGCTCCGAGTCATGACCCTCAGCCACGTGGTGAGTGTCGCTGTGCTGAGGATGGGAGGGAAGCCCCTTTCCCCCTCAGCTGCACCTTGGAAGGGCTCACATCCCCTCACCTGCTGGCTGGGAGCCTGGAAATGCAGGCTGCAAACGTGGAGGAGCCCAGGGCACCTGGTGCTTGCTGGCCTGCCTGCTGTGGAAGAGGAAGGCTGAAGATGGGACACAGTCGCAGTAGTGCTGGGCTTCCCAGGGCAGAGCCTGCTTTGGGTTCGGGCACAGTGGGTCCAAAACAGAGCACCCCCCTTCTGACACCATGTCCTTCACAGCTCGTGACGGCATGTGCCATGCAAGCCTTCCACAGCCTCTTCAGCGCCCAGGCCAGCGTGGCCTGCCTGCCAGCTGAGCTCAATGCCCAGATCATCACCGTGAGTGTAGGGTGCTAGCGTGGGGAGGGACGGGCCACGGCACGCACCCACCCACCCTCTGCTTCCCCAGGCCCTCTATGATTATGTGCCCAGCACGAGTGACCTGCAGCCGCTGCTGACCTGGCTGTCCACCATGGAGCGGGCTCACATCAACCTGGGCAGGTGCGGGCAGGGGCCACAGCTGGGCAGGGGGAAAGGCGGTCGCTTGGTCTCTCACCCACCTGGTCTCTCTTCTCCAGGCTGCAGAAGGACATGTGCTGGGCTCACCTGCCCCGGCTCTTCTCTGCCGCCATGAACTGCTTCCTCTCCCCGCACTCCCAGGTGGTGGCAGCAGCGGCACAGACCCTGGAGGTACTGCACGTGGGCACCTCTCCTTGCTTGGCTGCCCTGGGCTTCGTGGGGGGCTCTGCCCAGGGGTTTGGCACTTGCCAGGGAGCAGTGTGCCCCTCTGTGCCTGCCAGGCGGGGGGATCTGTGGTCCACTGCTGTCCCATTTTCCCTGTTTGCCCTTGCAGACCCTCCTGAGTGAGTGCGTCGCGCCCCACATGGAAGACCTGGGCACCGTCTCTGCATCTGCCCCAGCCCCTGCTGCCTACCTGTGCAAGATGTTCAGGTGAGGAGCAGTGGTGAGGGAGAGACTGTCCCCATGAGCCTGGCTGACCTCTGAACAGCCCCTGCCCGGTCCATGATGGGGGCTGGCAGGCCTGGTAGGCACCCTGAGCACTGCTGGGTCGGTCCATGCCAGCATGACTGTCTCCTCTCTCCTCCCAGATCAGTGGAGGAAGGGCTGACATACCGTTTCCACGCGGCATGGGATGAGGTTCTGCGGGTGCTGGAGGTCTTCTTCGAGACGTGTGGGAAGCAGTGCCACCCCATCATGAGGAAGGTGAGCCAGGCTGGGAGGGCATACACATCCATGGCAGCAGGTGCGGTGGCTGCGCTGCTGCCTGGGCTGTGGTGCCCTCTCTGGCTGTGGAGGGGGCCATCGCAGTGCCTGCTGTCCTGTCTGTGCATGGGCAGGGTGTGCACAGCTCTGAGGCTTGGCACAGGGACACGCAGCGCAGCTGGCATCCCTGGGCAGGCATAGTGGGTGCCATGTGCCGGACCTGCCTCCATGGCTCCTCTGTGACCATCCTGCACTGTCCCTGCAGTGTCTCCGGTCCCTGTGTGACCTGCGTCTCTCCCCACACTTTCCCTACACCGCTGAAGTGGACCAGGCGGTGGGGGCTGCCGTGAGCACCATGGGCCCCGAGGTGCTGCTGGAAGCTGTGCCCCTGGAGATCGACGGCAAGGAGTGAGTACAGTCATGGGGTAGCAATTTCACAACCTTCTGTTATGTTCCTGTTCAGTCCCCATGCGGTGCTGGAGGTGTTTGGCTCTGACAAACTTCCCCACGTGCGGCTTTCGGGCTGGGTGGAGGTGACCTGTGCCTGGGGGCTGATGCTGGCAGTGCCCTGTGCTCTCCTGACCTGTGCCTTCTCTCGCCAGGGAGATGCTGGATTTCCCCCGCAGCTGGCTCCTGCCGGTGCTGCGGGACTTTGTGCAGGGCACGCGGCTCGGCTTCTTCACCAGTTACTTCTTGCCCTTGGCGGCCACCCTGAAAAGCAGAGGTGAGAAGGGTGGCATAGTGGGGGTCCCAGCGGGGTGTGATCCTGCCCTCCCGGGAGCCCCAGGGTGCTCTGTGGTACTTCCCTTCCCTGTGCTGGGACGGAGCATGGCTCTGCCACCTCTGCTGGACTGCTCATCTCCCCCTTCTCTTCCGCAGCCCTGGAGTTTACCCAGGCTGGGAAGAGCGTGGAGGCCAAGATCTATGACACACTGCAGTGGCAGGTAATGAGGAGTGCCCGGGAGCCCTGCCGTGGCGTACCCGTGGTGCCAGGCTGGGGTGTGGTGACTTGGGCAAAGGATGTTGGCCTCCCACCTCTTCCTGTGCCTTCCAGGTCTGGACCCTGCTGCCCGGCTTCTGCACCCACCCCACGGACGTGCTGGGGGCCTTCAAGGGGCTAGCCCGCACCCTGGGCATGGCCATCAGCGAGCGCCCAGACCTCCGCCTCACTGTGTGCCAGGCCTTGCGCACCCTCATCCACAAAGGCTGCAAGACAGGTTGGGGGGAGATAGACCCTCGTGCTGGGTCCCTGACCCCTGTGGTGACCCGGAGAGGAGAGATGCTGATCCGTATCGCTCTGTCATCCTCTTCCTAGATGCGGAGCGGGCAGAAGTGGGTCGCTTTGCCAAAAATTTCCTGCCCATCCTGTTCAACGTGTACAGCCAGCCCGAGGAGGATGGGAGCAGCAGTGCTCAGCGCCGCTCTGTGCTGGACACTGTCCGTGCTTACCTGACCATCACTGATCCTCAGGTGAGAGGAGCCTGGGGTGGTGGGGCAGCTCGGGCCAGCCTCTCCCACCCCGACCCAGTTTGATGGGGCTGCAGTTGGTGCCTGACTGGAGAGGACAGGAGGAAAGCAACTGGGCAGAGAGCAGCCCTTCCCTGCCCTCATTGGGAGGGAGCCCTTCCCAGCTAGTGGTCTGGGATTTCCCAGTCTTGAAGCCACACCTGGCACATTGTGCATGAGCCCTTTGGGAATTTGCCCAGCTCGTCTTGCACGTGCTGGTGCTTCTGGTCTCCACAAAGTCCTGTGGCAAGGCGTTTGCCAGGTGGATTGCAGACTCCTGATAAAGTGCTCCCTTCAGTCAGTTTGATCCTGCTCTGTGTGTCTGCCCTGCAGATGGTGTGCGGGTTCCTGCAGAAAGCCAGCGATAAGCTGACCAGTCCCGAGAGCTCCGAGTTTGCCAGGTAACACCCGGGGGCTGGTGCTAGTGGGTAAAGCTGCTGGCTTCCTCCTGGTGAGAAGTGCTAGGGCACTTGTACTGTCCTGTGTGGGTTGTGCCACTCTCATGCATCCCATGAGACTTGCAGATGGAGTCCCAGCGTGATCAGGTAGTGTTAGTGATGCTGCAGTTACCCATCTGCCTGTTCTTCTCTGCTGCAGACTCTCCATCCTGGACCTGGTGGTGGCAATGGCACCCTATGCTGATGAGCAGTCCCTGGGCTCCCTGTACCACACAATCCAGCCTTCCCTCCAGGTGAGTCGACCTCCAGCCCCAACAGGCACAGGGTGTGCAGTGGGGCACCTTCCTCTTGCTGCCAGCTTCAACCCACGCTCTGGGAGGCTGAGCAGCTGCTGTAGGGGACAGGTGTCTGCTGGGTGGTGTGGGGTGCTGTGGGGGTCTCTTCAGTCACCACAGCGAGGGGCTGCCCTGATGGCAGGGGCGTGTTGGCTGTCCCTGCAGAGCAAGGAGCGCAGCATGCAGAAGAAGGCATACCGCGTGCTGGAGGAGGTGTGTGCCGCCCCCCGTGCCCCCTGCCAGGCCTTCGTCCGCTCCCACCTGCAGGATCTGCAGACAGCGCTGCTGGACTCGCTCAAGACCGCGGCCTCCCCGGCCAAAAGGGTGAGAGCAAGGGCTGCGGTGGCCGAGCTCGGCCCCTGCCAGGAGGGGAAGGGGTGGGGGCAGCCGAGTGTGCGTCCCTGGGTGTCCCAGCGGTGGGCTGTTTCTTTCCCCAGCCCCGGCTGAAGTGCCTGTTCCACATCATTAAGCAGCTCTCCGCGGAGCATGAGCCCTTCATCACCGCCCTGGTCCCAGAGGTGAGCATGGTCATCGGGGGGGCCCCGCTGATTCTGGCCATGGGAGGGGACAGCAGGGTTGTGATGTGCCTGTGTGCCTCCAGGTCATCCTCTGCACCAAGGAGGTGTCAGTGGGGGCCCGCAAGAATGCCTTCATGCTGCTCGTGGAGATGGGGCATGCCTTCATCCGCTTTGGGCCCACTCCCCAAGGTGAGCTTCTGCTTTGATTACTCAGCTCCACGGCTGCTCCAGCCCCAGGGAGGTCAGACCCATGCCTGGCACCTTGCTGAAATGGGCCAGGGATGCTGGTGGGCAGGGGGTGAGTCAGGGCCTGAGTCGTTCTCCTCCTGCAGAGGCCATGCAGCGGTTCCTGCTCTTGGTTTACGTGGGGCTCACGGGCTCGGTCACCATGATCAGCTGCACGGTGCTGGCACTGACCCGCCTGTTCTTCGAGTTCAAAGGTGAGCAGGAGCAGGAGGGGTGAGGGGATGGGGTCAGCACAGCAGGATGAGGTAGCACCCTCCGGTGAAGATGGGTGCTGGGAGGTGGCCAGCTGTGGCTGAGACCTGCTGCGGTTGCAGATCACCTGGAGCTGAGTGTGGTGGAGCAGCTCCTGCAGAACGTCTGCCTGCTGCTGGCCTCGCGCACACGGGATGTGGTGAAGGCGGCCCTAGGCTTCCTCAAGGTCACGCTGCTGCTGGTAGACATCAAGCTGCTGGCCAAGCACGTCCAAGCAATGGTGAGATCCCGTGTGGGATTCCTCGAGGAGGGTGGCAGGGCAGAGCTGGGGCTCTCTTGGGCAGCTGGGGGCATCTCCCGCTTCACCCTACTTCTGCCTGGGAGCCAGGGGTGCAACCTTGATCTTGGTGGCTGAAAAGGCAGTAATGAGGTCCCTCTCCTGAATGCTGGCATGGACTTGCCAGAGAACTCCCATGAACCAGCACTGCCAAGCAGGGGGACTTTCCCACAGCCCTGCCTGAGGTGGGTGTGGGGAGACGGCAGCAGGGTGAGCAAAAGTGGCTGTGCAGGGAAAGGGTGGGAGGCTGGGTGCCCAGGGCAGGCGTGCTTTGGTCTTGAGGGTCTCTGTCCTGGCAGCTGGAGGCCGTGGGGAACCTTTCAGATGACATGAGACGTCACTTCCGTATGAAGCTGCGAAACCTCTTCACCAGGTTCATCCGCAAGTTCGGGTGAGTCAGGGGCTGCTGGGTCATGCTGAAGCTGCGCTGGGGCAGCGAGGGAGCTCCCTGGAAAGCGGTGTGGGAGGAGATGGGCACTGACCGCTCTCTGTGCACTCCTCAGCTTCGAGCTGGTGAAGGGGCTGCTGCCGGCCGAGTACCACAAGGTGCTGGTGAACATCCGCAAGGCGGAAGCCCGGAACCGCAAGCAGCGCGCCTTGAGGCAGGCGGCTGCAGATACGGATGAAGAGGAGGCACCACCGGCACAGCCCAGAGGAGACAGGTGAAGATGGGCCGGGGTGAAGAAGGAGCAGCGCCATCAGATCTAGGGATGGGGACATCTCCAGCACTGGGGTTGCTGTGTGCTGTGGGGCAGGCTGGGGTCTGCACTCCTGGGCTTACTCCATTTCCAACATCCTCTCTGCCTTTTGACCAGCATGGAGGAGATCCTGGCTGACTCGGAGGATGAGGAGGAGGAAGAGGAGGAACGGCAGCGGAGCAAGGAGTGGAGGAAGCAAGCACGGCAGAAAGGCCAGGCCTGGCTGAAGGAAGGGGAAGAGGATGAGCCCCTCAACTTCCTGGACCCCAATGTGTCCCAGCGGGTGCTGGGTGAGGAGCAGAGCTTTGGATGTGGCTGGGGTGGGGTGGAGAGAGTGGGAGCTGGTGTGATGCACAGGGGCTCTGGGGATACAACTGACCCACCTCTCTGTGAGCAGCCACCGAGCCAGGCCCCAAGCGGTCCAGAGGAGTGAGCCATGACTTCCAGGTGTCTGAGGACGGGCGCCTGATCATCCATGAAGAGGAGGAGGAGATGGACGATGATGAAGCCAAAGGTACTGCCTGGGCTGCGAGGGAGCCATGCTAGACTTGCTCTGGTACTCCAAATGGTTTTCTTCCTGCCACCTGTATGTGGGAGGTTGGGGAGGGATGTGGGTGGAAGCGGCAGGAGTTGATGTGGTTGTCACACACAGTGGCTCTCTTCTGGGCCGCTGCCACCCAGGGGAGGCACCCCCCTCCACCAGGAGGGGACTGGAAGGGGACATGGCCACCAGTGCCAGTTCAGCAGGGGCACCCTGCTCCTGCAGCCTGCTTTGCGGGCTGACAGAGCACAAGGGCTCTTCTGCACCCGGATCCTGCCCTGACCCTCTTGTCCTGTGCTGTAGGAGTGGACGAGGAGATGGCAGATGTGCTGCAAGACATGGGTCTCCGCAGTGTGAGTATGGGGCTTGCGGTCCTGAGGAGATGCTGGGGGAAGTCGGCTGTGCCAAACCCCTGCCTGTGCTGCAGCAGCTGCAGCTCTGCCCAAGAGGCCACTGGGGACACAGGGCATGTGCCAGCTGCTTGGAGGAGTGCGGGAGGCTGGCTGGGGCAGGGGACATGCGCAGGCAGTCTGGAAGGTCTCTGGGCCCCCATGGCAAGAAGCAGGAGGTCAAGGGTCCATGGGAGGGCAGAACATAAGGACAAGCCAGCTGCAGGGTCCCCGCTGCCTTTTTCTGCAGAAGAAAAGCCAGAAGCGTCGGTTCAGAGAGGAGCCAGATGATGAGGAACCCGAGGCTGGGACCTACCCTCAATACAGAGGTAAGTTCTTCACCTGTGCCCGGTCTGGGGCTCCCCAGGGGGCCAGAACCACGTACCTGTCTTACTGGGCTGCTCCAGGGCAGCTGGAGCAGACATCTTTACTCAAGGGAAATGGTCAGCTTTCTCTGTTGTCCTCACACCCAAGAGCTGGAGGCAAAAATGGGAACAGCTTCCCTAGCCCTCGTGCATTCTAGCGTAGAAAATGGGAAGGGGGAGCACCGGAACCCCTTTTCAACACACATTCCCTGTTTTCCAGCTGGAGGCTCTGGGATCCACCGGCAGCTGGACAAGGAACAAGCCTTCGGTGCAGAGTACAGATCCAAGGTGAGGGGCCTTGGGAGTCACAGGGTTTGGGTGGGAGGTGTCTGGGGCTCTGCTGGGGCAGGATTGCTGCTGGCCTGGGGGGCAGCTGAGGATCTGATCTAGCAGTGCTAAGGCTGAGGGGGTAAATCTCTGCTCCAAGAGTTGTTGCCAAACACTTAGCATCTGTGAACGTTTCCAGCCCATCTCAGAGTCCTGGTCCTGCCCTTGCTGAGGCCAGTTCTGCTCACTGCTCAAAGCAGGTGTCTAGCATCATCTGGGTGGGAAATCAGCTCCAAGGGCCCTGTGCTCTAGCTGGCACCCTGCTACAACGTAGTCTTTGGGGTGGCCAGGTGCCAGGGTTGCACCAGAACACGACACACTTATCTCGCCTGGTGCTACATCCTCTCCCGTGTCACTGTCTCCACAGAAAGGCAAAGGTGACGTGAAGAAGAAAGGCCAGCTTGACCCCTATGCCTACATCCCTCTGAACAGAGCTAGACTCAACAGAAGGTGAGACTATCCGGGAAGGGCTCAGGGTGGGAAATGGGGCCAAAACATGGGTTTGATTCNGCCAGGGTTGCACCAGAACATGACACACTTATCTCGCCTGGTGCTACATCCTCTCCCGTGTCACTGTCTCCACAGAAAGGCAAAGGTGACGTGAAGAAGAAAGGCCAGCTTGACCCCTATGCCTACATCCCTCTGAACAGAGCTAGACTCAACAGAAGGTGAGACTATCCGGGAAGGGCTCAGGGTGGGAAATGGGGCCAAAACATGGGTTTGATTCTGGTTTTTGTTGTTATGATTTTTTGTGGGTTTGGGAACTCCCTGCCAGCCTCTGCACCGCTTCTTGCAGAGCTTGGAGCATCCCTGTGCATTGGCTGTGCCCAGCACCTGTGCTAACCCAACCTCCTGCTCTTTCCTCCCTCCAGGAAGCGGGCAAAAATGCAGGGCCAGTTCAAGGGCCTGATGAAGGGTGCCCAGCGTGGGGCCAAGGCTGGCCGCAGGAACCGTCTGAAGGCCCAGCGCCCCTGAGGAGCCTTGGGTGCTCTGCCTGCACCTGCCCAAGGACGGACAATACCCTGTGGCCTCTGGGCACTGGGGGACAGGGGCTTCATGAGTGGAGCAGGGGTGCCCCTCTGCAGGAGATGGCCTGCCTCTGTTGGAGACTCGCTGGGAAGCCACCCCATTGTATTATGGACTCTTGGCCCAAGCTCTGCCCTCCTGTGCCTGGAGGAAGGTGCTGGGTGCTTGGTGCAGGGGGGTGCGTGTGTGAGAGCAAGTAACGTGTAATGAAGTCTCTATATTGATAAATACCCACTGTTCCTACCCAGCCCAGATTCCTCCTCTTCTTCCTGTGCACACTGCATCCCTGGTGCAGCTGGTCCTTCTGCTGCTGCAGCACTGCACCCCATGGCGCTCACACCTGTATCAGCCCGGGACCTGGGGACGGACCCCTTTCCTATGCGTGGGGCTTGCCTGGGGCCTGCCAGGAGCAACACTGCGGTGCAGAGCAGTGAGGCACTGCCCGTGCCCCATACCCTCCTGGCAGATATGCTGTGGGGTTCGCCAAAGAGAGAAGCCACAGATGGTGAAAAGTCCTTTGCTACAACCAGCTTCCTTATACAGACTCCCTCTTGGCAGCATCTCTTGGATGATCAGGGTCTCAGCCTGGGGATCTGTGCCATGGGGGGAGTGTCTGCCATTTGGCTGCCACTGTTTTTGGTCCTGCCTCTTGCTTTTCTCACATCAGCCGTGCCTGGTTGCACAGCAGAACAGTTCACTGCAAATTTCTTCAAATTTGCTGGAAAACTGCTGCAGACCTTGCCCTTTCCTTTACCGGTGAGAGTGAGAAAAGCCCTTTCCTCTCCCCTGACCACCTCGTGCCAGCTAGGCCTGAGCAGTGCAAATAATAAATCTCTGGTTGGCCTGAGCATCTGTTTTTGCCCAGTTACTTCTGCACTGAGACCAAAAGATGGTGTTTGGCCAAAGCATGCTGAAGAGAATGGAGCTGAGGGTATGGATACAGGTCCCATGGCTCACACAGCAAAGAACATGTATTTGTGAACGTAGCTGGCTTCCCCTTCCTCTTCTGTATTAAAAAACCTTTAGTCCTTTGTCATTTCTTGCCGTGGTAGCTTACATGCTGGAATTGCAACGCTTCTCAGTCTTCTAATAAGCTAGAGGGATTGTGCTTGTTCAGCCTGTTACTGCAGGCTTCTTTCTGGGGGCTGCAAATCCGGTTTTGTGGCTCTCTTGCTTTTTGGTTTTTTCTAAGATCCTTTTAAAAGCCTGGGGGTAGACTCTTGTACTGGTATTGGTCCTGCCTTATCAGGAGCACTGTCCCCTTCCTGCTTCCTCACCCAGGCCTCTCACCTGGCCCCTTGAGCCCCAGGGCCCTGTTGAAGCACTGCTGCTTTAATCCATCCAGAAGGGACCCCACAGCCTGGTTTACAGGACAGGCATCTCTAGCAGCACCTCCTGACCATGTTCAGTCAGCAGGAGCTACATCCATCTTCCTGCGCTGCCTGCAGCCTTGCCAGAGAGCAGGACGGGGAGAGAGGCAGCAGCCACCTTCCAAGCCCCCAACACCTGTAACACGTGACTCCAGGCCTACCGGAGTTATCTTTCTGCTTTCTCTTCTTGGGAGACAGGCTCTGGAGAAGGCTGTCGCTAATTTGTTTGAAAGCTCCGGATTACTCACCGTATTGTTCTTCATTTGCATGTTGTTGCTTAAATTAGTGCATGCCTGCATGGAACAGAAGAGTTTCATTAGCACAGAGGATGGTGTTTGCCTGAGCTGGTGTCCAGAGAACACATTCTTCCGCAACATGTTGTTAATCAGCTAATTAAACATGTAATGCAATAGAATACCTTGGAGAGGAGACGTCATCCTGCCTGGGGAGACTGGCTGCGAGTCAAGTCTGCTCCCCACCAGCAGTTGTTCCTGACAGGGAGCAGAGCTGCATCTTGGGGGGCTCACAGGAGGCTGAGCACAGCTCTCTGCTGTGGGGCAGGTGAGGGTGACGTGGGGTCCAGCCTCCTACATCTGCCAACCACAAGTATTTTACAGTTACCTGCAGAGAAGTACAAGACAGGCACCTGGAGCAATGCTTGGCATTCATTGCTCAAGCTGGGGGCTGGCTGGAGGCTATTTCTTCACCCACTAAACCATGCAACACCTTTCCCCAGGCTACAGCGGGTGGTGAAGGTGTACCGGTGTTCAGTTATGCTTCTGCAGGAAATGGTCACGAAAGGCTCTTAACCTTACAGCTACCATCTGCAAAGCGGGAGGTGTCCAAATTGTGGGCTGCAGGCGTACTAAGTGCATTTGAGGAGAGGCTGGCAGGATTCAAAGGCTGCCCCTGGTGCTGGCTAGGTGGCCCCTGGACTGGCTGGGACTGCTGCAGATGCCCATCATGACTTTTAAAGTTTAAAATCAGGTGGGGAAGGAAAACATCATTTCCTTACCCTGGAAGCTGCCTGGGTTGTGTCCACTGTGGCATCCTGCTGAGAGGGACAGACATGCCCCGTGGGGCTGTGCCCACACAGCGTCCAGCTGGACCACCACCTTCTCTGAGCACCCTGCAGTGCCTTTGCATCTCCCCACAGGTGCACCTGGGTCTTCCCAGTTCAAAGTCAGGGATTGGCACACACAAAGGTGCAGGGATGGGAAAACCCTCCTGGGGGCGGCGGTATAAGAGGAACCTTGGTGTTTATGCTAAAATGATTGGCAGCGAGATAATTAAGTGTGAAGATTTAAGATGCCAAGGGACCACTCCAGCTGAAATCTAGTCAATTAAAAAAAGTCAGATTAATTCCTAGTCACCTCAGCACTCTGCTCTACAGTTTCACTTGTTTCTAAAAAGTTGTCTGCCTTTTCTTGGTTGCTACCTGAACACTGTGTGCAAACCCAGGTGTAGCAGGGGCACAGGGACCCTGGCTGGGTACAAGGCAGGTGCTTCCACCCACACAGGGAAAAAAAAAAAAAGAAAGAAAACTGCTTTTCCAGTGTCTCTGTTCCTCTAATTCATACTTGATGGTTAACAAAGACAAAAAATATTCAAGCTGAGATGTGAGCTGGGCTTTATGGTGCAACTCATGCTTCTCGGGGCAATTTGTGTCAGTCACACATAAACCACGTTTTCAAAGTTTTCTTGAAGTAAAATGGTTGCAACTTGTATTTTTCTGCAGAATACAAAGGCCTGGGGTGTCAGATGTGCACCAGACCCTGAAAGACAGCGCCGCAAGAACTTCCAGAGCTCCGCACTGGTGCTGTGCTCAGGCCCGTGGCTTGCGCGTCCTGGCAGTGCCCTGCTTCTCCTGCCCAGGATGGTGACAAGGGGTGGCCGGGGGGGACACCGCCGTGCCCTGTGCCTCTGAGCCTGCTCCGCATGGCCTCCTGCCACACGAGGGATGCTCAGCCAAAATGGCCTGTGCACCTCCTTGGCCCCTTTGCCCCCCAGGAACGGGACCGTGCCGGCCACGCCATACGTGCTGCTGGCTCCCGGGCCGCTGCCGCGGCTCACGGGATGCCAGGGACAGCCGGGGCAGGCCGGCCGGCCGCCGTCGTGCCTCGGGCCCGCTGCGGAACCGCTCCGGGGCATCTAGGGGCTCTGCGGCCTCGGCACCCGGCCTACAACTCCCAGCATGCCGCGCGCGGCATGGACGGCCGTTGCCCCCTCCCCACCGTCGTGCGCGCGGATCGGTAGTTGCCTGTTCGAACTGTCCAATGGCGGCGGGGCGGCCCCGCTTGCAGCCAATGGTGATGCGCGTCCCGGGCGGGGCGGGACCGAGGGAAGTGGCGTGGCGGGCCAATGGGGAGGCGGGGCGGCAGGTATGACATGGCGGCGGGAGCACCGGCGTCTGGCGGTCTGCGCGGCGGCAGGTAGATAGGACTGGGCTCCTCCGGGACTGGCACCCCCCTCCCCTTCTTCCTCTCTCCACCTCGGGGCGCGCGCTCCCCGGCCCTTCGCCGCCTTCACGGGTCGTGGCTTGGCTTGGCTTGGCTTGGCTTGGCTTGGCT
>VZSC01012447.1:21677-75324 GCA_013398225.1 Steatornis caripensis
GGGATGCCAGGGACAGCCGGGGCAGCCCGGCCGGCCGCCGTCGTGCCTCGGGCCCGCTGCGGAACCGCTCCGGGGCATCTAGGGGCTCTGCGGCCTCGGCACCCGGCCTACAACTCCCAGCATGCCGCGCGCGGCATGGACGGCCGTTGCCCCCTCCCCACCGTCGTGCGCGCGGATCGGTAGTTGCCTGTTCGAACTGTCCAATGGCGGCGGGGCGGCCCCGCTTGCAGCCAATGGTGATGCGCGTCCCGGGCGGGGCGGGACCGAGGGAAGTGGCGTGGCGGGCCAATGGGGAGGCGGGGCGGCAGGTATGACATGGCGGCGGGAGCACCGGCGTCTGGCGGTCTGCGCGGCGGCAGGTAGATAGGACTGGGCTCCTCCGGGACTGGCACCCCCCTCCCCTTCTTCCTCTCTCCACCTCGGGGCGCGCGCTCCCCGGCCCTTCGCCGCCTTCACGGGTCGTGGCTTGGCTTGGCTTGGCTTGGCTTGGCTTGGCTNGGGGCGAGAGCTAGTGCGGAGCGCTCGGCAGTTGCGGGGTTTGGTAGGGTGATGGCACTAGACAGGCTTGCGTTACATCCAGCCCTTCCTCCCTTGCTTTGTCCGCTTTGCGTGCGTTGTTCTCGCTTTCTAAATACGGGTGTGCTGTAAGCGTCACATAATTAATCTTTAGCACGTACTTCTACCGGCATAACTGTTCTGTGACCGCTGCCTGTAACATAGCGCAGACTGCACGAGCGCCTCACTGGAATAGTCTTTTTGGATTACTGCTAAAAAGCTGTAATACCGCTTCCTCTTCTTCCTTTTTTTTCCTCCTGTATGTGGCGTGGAGCTGCAAACTGAGTATCCTTCGAGTGGTAGTTCTCGTGGCCTTACAAAATAAATTAAGGGTTGAGGGCTGATGCTTCAGACCCAGCCTGATTCACGGTGGTGCTGTCCTGTTTTCTGCTGAGCGGGACTCAGCCTGATGGCGCTTGCTGTGCTTATCTGGGGGAACTGCTGTGGTGCCTGGGTTGGGGCAGGGTGTTGCTCTGGAAGGAGGGATGAAGAGATGGTGCTCGGTGTGGCACATTTGAGCAGGGAGTGCCTCAAATGCTGGACCTGGTAAAGAGATGAGTATGCTCTGTGCAGCTGATACTTACAATGCTCTTTTGGATAAGGCATTTTAAATGTGGCCTGGGTCAGTCCAAATGAGTGAATTTATTTGTTATATACTGACAGTTGCCTTAGTATGCAACCCCCTGGCTCTTTACCCACCCCACCACCCCGCTACCGCAAGCAATTGTGTTAAAGCAAAGCCTGAAGCATGAGTTTTACTCCAATGCTTCCTGCCACCCACAGGTAGCACTAGCAAATCAATTTCTTGCTTTGCAGAGCTATCACTGCAAAGACCACGAAGTTTGCTTTTTTTTTAAAGTGTGCTCTGTGACTGTGCTTTTGCCCATATTTCCTCTCATCTGGAGAGAAGTGCAAGTTAGCCAGTAAAGCTTGCATGCTGCACGTGTGGTCTTATAGCATGCTGGCTTAAAGACTGGAAATGAAAGCTGGTTGTCTTAACCTCCTTGCCAAATGTTACTCAACATGACAAAAGATGACTTGTGCGGGTCTCTCTTCTGCTTGTGGTCTCTCTAACCTCTGCCTGGCTCTTCATAACTGATGATTGCAGTGTGCCTGAGTGCCCAATTTCAAAAGAGAAACATCTGTCTGATTAATGAATGCATTTAATGTTCCATTCAAGCAGGGCCTAAATGCTTTGCCAGGCACTCAGTGTTTGCGTTGGCCATTTGATATGGCAGGGGTGGGGTGAGTGGAAGGGAAAAAGCCATGGGCCTGGAAGGCAGAATGTGCTGAAAAAAAGGCATAAGGCATCTTGCTAAAATGGCTTGATAAATTGTCACTGCACAACTGGACATCAAGAGCTCACGTTGTAAACAGGCAATGAAAGGAACCACAATTGCCATCTATGTTTTACTGTAAATAGAAAAACGCTCACTGTAAACATGAGGTAACGGGAAAAAGTCAAAGTGACTTGCTGGGGTCATGCAGAAAAAATGGTTGACTTCAGAGTTAAACCCAAGTCTGAATGCTTGCCTACTTTCCTCTGAAGATAGTGTGGAGCAGGGGACAATCTTATTCGAACATTCCCTTCTCCACAGCTCTTGCTAAAATATTTGAGACCTAGACTTGCATTTAACCCCCCTACTCGGTCCAAGCCCTGTCAGGCACACATCCAGACCAGTACTCAAGGCTGTGTTGCATTTGTAGTATTTTTGTATGTTTGCACGTAACACTCTGCCCTGTTCTCATCCAGGGTCTGAGATGGGCTTGGACAACAGGATCCTTGTTCTGCTACGCTTCAGTTTATTGTCTGTTTGCATGAAGGGGGAGCGCTGCTTGCCCACATAGCCCAAGCAGCGTCTGGATCTCCTTGCCAGTCTAGTCATTGCCTTGTTGCTGTGTGTGCATTTATATGCATATGAAAATGGCACCAGGCTTCATTAATGCTCCTTTAAAGGTGCTTGGGCACTCAGTTCAGTCTGAAATTGAAGCACTGAGTGCTGGACGCTGTGCTGGGAAATCAAATTCCTTGTCCTAAAGGTCAACAGTCTTTGGTGCATGTTGGTTTAATAAGTGGCATGAACAGATGGGAAGGAGACAGGGCAGCGTGGAAATGTTGGCCAATACCTAATGGTTGCACGCAAGTCAAATTCCTCTTGGAAATGCTGGATTAGGCTCTTCGTCACAGCCGAAGCCTTCTATGTTCTACTTGTTTCAGAGTTGGCTCTTTCTGTAGGATCTCATTTTCACTTCTTCCCTAGCTGTAGGCAAGAACAGGGAGCTGAGGCCCTTTCTTTATAGCTCTGCTGGGTTCAGGCCCGGATCTGCTGTGCTGTGTTTGTGCAGAAGCAGCAGGCTGTCACCGAACTGGCCGTGATGCTGGGGCTGACCCTGTGGGCTCCTGTGGTCCCAAGTCACAGGGGCCTTGGAGCCACCTTGGGGAGAGAAATGGGAGGAACCATGGCCCCACGGTGTGATCAATTTGGCTGACCTTTTGTTTCGGAGCTTCACAGGGTGGTGTGTTCCTGGCCTCTCATCCCAGTAACATGTTATGCTTACCACTGTGTCGACAAGAGCATTGGGCACTTTTCTCTGAGGTATAACAGCCTTGCTCCCTGGCTCTTAGCCTTCCTCACCTCTACACTAGGTGATTGCAATTAAGCTATCTAGAGTTTCCTCATAAATTTTTTCAGAAACTATAGATAGGGGGGAATGTGATAAGCTGCTTAAATAATTGCCTGCCAGCTGGCTTATGAGAACTTTTAATGTGTTTGCTTTTGGCCTATAAAGCTCTAATAATTTGGAGTCTGGCCAAAACATCCTTTCTTCTTCAGTGGTAATGTGGCAACTCTGATTTTCTGAGGCAGTAAATTCTCGGGAGAGCTGGCATTAGTTTCCCTTTTTGTTTTGCTGGAGTTCAGACTCAATGTTGAAATGTAGCTTTATGGTTTGGGAGTTCTGTATGGTCATTCCTAAAGCCCCACTTGTGAGCTGTCATATAGCAGGAGACAAGTGTGCCATTGCCGTCCGTGCCTTGGAGAGCGGGCAGCCTTTTAGGGAACATCCTTGACGAGCTCTCAGGGGTGCGTGGATCTCTCCTCTCGGGCACATGCCACTCTGCATCCTCCTGAGTGGCCCCTGGAGCAGCACCAGCACATAAATATATCGCTGCTCCCTGGGCTCTGCAGAGAAACCGAGTGAATCCAGCCAGAGATTACCTGTCAGGAGGAGTGGGAAGAGAAGCAGTTTCTGATCAGTATGGAAGAGCTGCATAAAGTGACAGTATAGGTTATCACACGAATTCTGGTATCTGCGTACAATATTCCAGTTTTTGACATCTTAGCTTGCCCAAATCCCCTTCAAAAGCGCTAAGCCCCTATTTGGTGAGTTAATTGGGCTGCTTTGTGCATCTCTGTCTCTCTGGTACTGCATGCTGCGCTGCTCTGCGGCTAGCCTAGCCTGTTTATCTGTGTGCCTCGGCAGCCCTGACCAGATGTCACCAGCTTATTTAAATGCTGGCATGTGTCCAGGTGTGCCTCATTGCAATTCCAGCTTGTGAGAGTTTACACATCTGGAACATGGGATGTGGCCTCTGACATACTCAGTGGCGTCTGCAGAGGATTGCTGATCAGAAGGGATTTGATGTGCTCTCGTGCTTTGCAGATGCCACTGTGATTCAAAATACAGATACAAGCACACAGCTTGCTCATTGCACCTCCAGAGCTACGAAGCACTGTGGGTCCTGACCCAGGTCTTAGTATCCCCTTGGTACAGAAAAAACAGCAGCAGTCAAGTGAACCTGTGAGTGCTACAGCATATTAAACTCAAGTTGCGATGCTTTGCTCGAGCGCTGGCAGTTGATGGTGGGATGGGACTCCTGATTGTGTTCTGGGCACGAGTTGGTGCTACCAGTGTTGGGTGATTATAATCCTGTGGGAGTGCTGGAGAAAAACACCCTTCCTTCCTTACTGGGTTGCTCAGAGTTACCGGATTAGCTGCTACAATAGCTTGTTAATTTTGCCATGCTGTTTTTGCGTGATTGCTCAATTTCTTCATGTCAGAAGTAAACCTGATTGTTGTGGGGCTCATCTTCATAGATGGTAATTTTGCTCTGACCTGGACATGGGACTGAGGAGCATCTGCATGGTGTATCTTTGCTAGTCTCTGAGCTGCATTTTCCTCTGCCTCTGAAGGATGCCCTAGGGCTCTTCAACTGTAATGGTGACAATCAGGGGTGCATGCAGCAATTTCTGGGTGCTAGAGGCCAAGGAGGTAAAGATATGATTCGGCTATGCCACTTGATGACTTCCAGTAGACCCAGAATGGGGAAGTGAGGAAGTTTAAAGACATTTTAAAATGAGGAAAGTAAGGGAATGCTATAATTGTTGGCAATTGGAAGGTACCCATGCACACTTTGAGGATACAGCAGACATGCATGGACCTTGCAGTACACCCAGCTAAGGACAAAACAGACAAAAGTGGGAAGGAACTTCCTACCTGGGATGTGAACGAAGTTGAGGAGCTGTCAGTTGGCATGAGTCCGTGGACAGACGTTCAGTAAAGAATTTTAGATTACATGAGAAAGGTGGTAGGGTTCATGAAAAGAGGCGGTGACCTTGCAGTTTGTTAGTTTGACTTGTAGTCAAAGATTGTGGTACATAATTCTGCAGGGCATGGGGAGAAGAAAAGGCTCAAAACTCTTTGCCCTGGACGTGGGACACAGCATTCAAGGCAGATACCACCTGGCCCCACAGGGTACCTCAGACCTATGGGATGTTATTCACAAAGTGAATGACTTAAATTAGTAAAATAAAGCAAAAAGATGCATTGTTTTGTCATGATTATAACTATATGACCGGGACAGGGAAAACTACACCAACACAGTTTCTATACAGACCAGCCCCCAGCCCTGGTGCCCACCTCCCAAGGCAGGCAGCATACCTGTCCGGCATGTTCTGGGTGGTGGGAAGTGGCTGAAGGGCTTCTTTGGGCTGTGACCCTCCCACCCTGCTGTGGGAGTCTGGATGTGGCTGCACAGTGCCCTGCAGTGTTGCTGGGCTCCTCTAGCTCCCTGGCACTGCTGGCCTTGTGTCTCTGCCTTGCCAGCAGTTCCCCGCCAGTGTCTGGAGCTCACCTCTTGCCTCCCCAGCTCCGCGTCCCAGCTATCCCTGCCTGATAGTGTTCAAACCAGCTCCTTTGCGCTCAGTCCCATGTTGCCCCTTGCGCAGACACTGGATTTCTTCTTAATGTCTGCAGTGTGACCTGATTATTTTTCCTGTCCTTCCTCGCCCTCCTTTTTAATAGTGTCTACAGAAAAGCTGGCAGAGTTCAGTTAAATCAGTCATGCTGACTGATAGTGCTGCCTCTTCTCTTGGGATTCCTCCTCTTTTCTGTCCCTCCAGCATTCATTTCAGATTTAGCTATCAGCCCTCCAAAGACAGGGCTTTGTTCTGTGTTTGTACAGCATGGAGCACAGTGGAGTCCCCAGCTGTGACCAACGTTCCCAATGCCACAGTGATAAAAGTGAATAGATCAGCAATGAGAAGAGGCAGCTGCTGCCGTCTAAAAAGATTCTGTTTTGGTGCTGGTTTCAGTGAAATCAGGATTGGATCTAAGGCTCCTCTTCTGTTGCCACTCCCTGTAGGGGTTTACGTTAAAATAAAGACACAAACTTTAGACTGCATTGAAAGTCATGAAAATCGGAGTGGCATTGCCATTTAATGCTGTTAGACTGTGTTATTCTGATGTTAAGGCAGACATACGAGCTTGCAGATCTTTAATGCAAAAGTACTGGGCTTCTGGTGGTAGCTGCGTGTCTGCATTTTCTACAGAGCCTTGGGTAGGAGGCTGAGCCATTGCACAGCATGGGATCATCCAGAGCTGTGGTGGTGGTGCTGGGAAGGAGACTTGGTGAGGAGCACTGCAGCGAACATGCGGTTCCTCTCCAAGGCGCCTCTTGGTTCTTTTCTGTCTTCTGGCACTAGAAAGCATCTGGATACCCTGATGTTATGGTGATGGCTGACTGAAGTACTGCTTTGTTGACTTTACAGTATTCCAGTGGCTGCTATTAAAGATATCACAAAAGAATTCACTGAGGTCAAACTTGAGAAATTTCATGCTGAAATGCAAATTTCTTGATGTTTCACATATATCAAGCTGTCTTGCTACTGCAGTTTTCTTTGACGCTGGTAATATGTTGCATTTTCAGTTTCTTCCAAAGCATATTTCCTGCCTCCCATTCTGACCCTTTTATCTTCCCAGATAGCTCCGTCTCCAGGTTCACATCACAGATGTGCAGCTGATGTTGCTGAGGTCTGCTCTTGAGTCCTTTACTGAGACAGAATTTGAATTAATAGATTATAGCTGTGGCTCAGACATCGAATGTACCCAATGTCCAAAAGATGGCCAGGTGCTATGTTGGTTCCAGGATGTCCAGCACACAGGCTGCCATCACATAGTAGCAGCTTTCTTGTCTAGCTCTTTGCTGTTTACATTGTATATTATTATCTGGTTCCCATAGCCAAAAGGCTGAATCACTCAGCGTTAGCTGTTCAAATGTGAAGAAAGCAAAGCAAAAATTAAAAAGGTAGTGTTATCTAGTATGGTTTACTTGTATTGTCTAGAGAGAGTAGGCAAGGATCGGCATCCACTGTGCTATGCGCTGTGTACTCATCACGAAAGGACTCTGCCCTAAAGACCTTATGAGTGTAACCCTAGGCAAAAATTGCTGCATGTTTTTCTTGACATTTTTCAGAGCTAAATCAGTCATCCTATGCAGAGTTACTGTGCCAAATCTGAGGCCTGAATGTGATCTTTGTTACGCTGTCTTACAAGAATGTCAGTCTGAAGTACAGTCCTCAAAGCAGCCTTAACTGTGAAGTCACTTCTAATGTATCTGCAGGCCATTCCCATTAGACTTCTGTTAAATCTCTTTTTTTTTTTTTCAAATCTAGGAAATAATTTGTCTTCTAGTCCTTTTGTGCTTAAAATGATTCCACATAATTCCACTACGGTTCTTTCATCTCTTTGCAAAATCTGGGTTGGCTCCTATCTGGCTCTGGAAATACTATCTTCAGACATCCTCATTAATTGATTCCGTACTCTGGCACAACGTAGGAAATGATGCTACTTCTCTATCCCTGGGGAAATACGAGCCTGTGCGCATCTGTCCCGTCTCCCTTTGTGCTTAGCCAGGCAAAGAATTGCTCATGTTTTGTGTTCTTTAGCACTGCCTGCTTATCGCCCTGCTCTTGGCATTTGGTCGAAGCCTGGCCGTTTCTCACAGTCTAAAGATTTTATTATAGAGGGAGATTTTCTTCCATTATCTGCCTTATTTTCAAAAGCTCTCTAATCCTTTTACTCCTATATGGTAAGACTCGTCTACTGTGGTGTCTCTGAAGTGTTAGCTCTTTAGTGACAAGATACGAAGTGCGCAAAATGGTACCAGAGATGGATTTTGCCCACTGAATTAGGTACATCAGGCTCCTCTGAAACCTGCAGCTTCCAGCTTTTCCACTTTCCCAGCTAGACAAACGCAGCTAATGCCTTGCCCCAAAGGTATCTCTTTCTTGGCTTACTTATGTTCTCCTTATGCTCTGTTTCATGTTGCTCGAACCTGTTTCTACCTTTACATGGGTGGTGGTAGAACAACATAAAATCTGTAAAAGCCACTGGAACAGTTGAATCTCACCTACCTGAATGCAATCTTGCTGCCACGTGAGCTGATCTGCCTGCTTGCACAGCTCTTGCACCACAGGTTCAATCACCATCTTCTGCCAGTTAAAGCCTTGTTTTTTGCCAGAGTTTCCAAGGCATTTCCCTGGCCTGGATCTAGTTACCTTAGGGATTAATTGATCCATCATGATTTTGACCTCCTGCACCATCCACTCCCCATGAAATGATGGGGCTGTCATGCCTGAAGCAAGAACGCTGTGTGTGACAGCTTGCTTTGTGACTTGGCTGGGATCACAGGCTTCGCTCTTGAAAGATACTAGAATGGCAAGAATCTCAGCACAATATAGGACCTGTTTTTTTAATCTGCTGTCTTAATCACAACCCTATTAGTACGAGGTTTTATTATTCATTGGGATTTGATTTTATTCATGGGATAGGAGAGGAAGCTATTCATTCCTTTATTTTATCGTCTTTTGACATGTCGTAAAGCAATCTGAGATCACGGCATGTAGAAAATATGTCTGTAATTGCAAGCAAAGCAAACAAAAAAGAAGCAATAAACTCCCTGCATACATGTTTGTCTCCCCTTTGCTGCTGTTATATAAACTGTGAGTGTAGGTAGAGTACATCCATATTCCTTTTTTAACACAAAAACAGCAGATGGGGCACATGGTTTTTTCTGAAGGTTATAGTGTGTGCAGCAGCAGGGATTGGCAGGGTTATTGTGTGTAAAGCCAGTGGGGGCTTTATCTTTGCTCAGAAATAGGGGTTTGCTTCGCATTTCCATTTTGATTAGCAAATAATGATACAAAGGCAAATTTTCTCTGTGAGGAAGAGCTGCTAATAAAGTGACCTTTCAAAATTAAGTAGCTCATTGATGTGCCATACCACAATAAGAGTATACAAGGCTGGTCCCAGCTGCGGCAGGCAGGGAAGCTGGATGGGAATCCAGAGAAACATGGAATGGGTAGCCTGAAGTGGATGAACCAACTGCACGTGGTGGCACAGTAATGGTCGCAAAGAGCAATGGCCTGGTGCTGTTTCCAGCTCTGGAGAGGCTTTGTCTCTGAAAAGATCTAAAAGTGTGAAAGGTGGGGTGGAGAGGGTTTCTAGCAAGGTTTCTGGGCACGGGGTGGTGCAGTTGAGGGACTCTGTCATTGTCCTGCTGGTGCCATAACATCGGTTGTGCTTGGATGCTATTGGGAATGTGTTTGCATGGCTTTACTCATGGAAAACACAGGGTAGATTTGGGGCTATTTTGTGGATTCCTCTTGGATACAGGTGGAGAGCACTTAATATCACGCTGGTCCTAATTCAAAACCCCGGTTTCTATGTAGGAATTATTTGCCGTTAAACTCCAGCTACGCAGCCTTTGGCAAGAGACATGAATCAATTTGTCCAGCTTTTCTTTTCTGTTTTGTCTCTGTGTGAAGGCTGATGCCCAGTGTGTGCCAAGGGGGCCTTTCAGGCCCAATAATGCGCCCTTGTGTCTCATAGCATGCGTGGAATTTGCATAGGCTGTGCTGGGACAGGCAGGTTTCTTTTGTTGCTGGAAACAAGGAGCAAGTTCTTTTCCCTGTCCCTGCTTCCTAATGCCTCTCCAAAAGCTCTCAGCACTCATGTAAGAAATTTACTTTTTTATATTTATTTTTGCATTAAATGTTGTTAAACTTTGTGGAACTTGTAATGCTGGCTATGTGGAGGAGTCATGTCAGTCAGTTCTAGTTGACAAAATTGTTTAATTTTCTTTCTCTGAATCTAGATATCTAATTGTCAGAGGGAGCAGATAATCTGTGATGCTTGATGTAACTGCTGCAAAGTATTTGCATATCTTCTCTGTGGGGAAACAAAACTGCTAGTGAGTGAATAACAGTGCACGGATCATTGCAGGCAGGGTCACTGGGCCTATACACTTGCTATTAACCCTTCTCAGGATCTGTATTGCCACAGAATGAGTTGTCATGGGTTTCAGGCAAAGGGCTTGCTCCACATTACGTGTAGAGCTGGCACTTGTTTGTGCATTGTAGCCGGGCGCAATGAAATGTGAATATGATCAGATCAATTGGCAATTGCTTTTTGGCAGATGATACTGATTTGTTGCGTTTCGGTCTTGATTTATTGCAGATAACAAACTGTTGAAAAACAGGCTGGGAGGTACTTGGAAAAATATGGCCCCCACTTGGAGTCGGCAGCATACTCACTAGGCTACTCTGAGCCATGCAGCTGGGAGCCTTTAAGAGCTTTGTAAAATTTTAGATGACCTGGCAGATTGCCTTGCAGTCTGCCTTGCAGACCTTCCTCCTCTCCATCCTCTTGAAGGAGTCTTTGACATCTGTGGAGAGCAGTGGCAAGGGGAGAGGGTTTTGTATGGATTCTCATGATGCAAGTGTTGCAGAGAGCCTGGTCTCCTCTGGTTCCAGCAAGTATCTTTCTCCTTGTGTAGCCTGAGTCCCAGCTTTTATTCTCTTACTTTGTGATCACACATCCTGGAAATCGTGCCAAGCTGGTCTTTCAGGTCAAAGAGGTACAGCAGTAACTCAGATAACTGTTGGGCTCACAGATACTGCGTGAAGGCGTGCTGGAGTTAGGTGACTTGCGGGTGTGTGCTTTGATGTCCTCCCCTTCGTTAGCTACTGTTGATTTTGATCGGAACAATAAGTTGCTCAGATCTCTGAACTAGTAGCTGAAGCGCTCTGTTGCTTGAACCAATGGATGTAAGCTCCAGTGCGTTGCAAATGCCCTCCCTTTTGATGCCAGGCGTGCTGAGCAGTGAGCGCAGATGCCCAGCATGGTCCCAACACAGTGACATGGCCTCCACTCTCGTCAGAGACGAGGAAGGGCAGGGTGCTCTGGTCTTCTATGGGAGAGCCTGCTTTGGAGGGAAAGCCTTTGGTGGCCTCTGGGGTGATTGGCAGAGCTTGTGCTTCCTCTGGGTGCCACACCGCACCTAAGGGACTGACGCAATTGCTGGCGCACGAACACAGCATTTCTATTGCCTGTGTGCCTGGCAGCTGATATTGGAAAATGGTGCTTGGTGGGAGCTCACAGTTGGGAGAGGGATGTTGAAATGGTGGAAAAGATTATTTAAGAGCCCAAGAACGATTAAAGGCTTGGGGAATGTCATGCAGTGTGTGCAAGTGGGGTGGGTAGGCAGCCTCCACCCAGAGCCCTGGAAGAACTGGCAAACCAACTTGTAGGACCAGACCAGCACTTCATAGCAATGACATCGGGCAGTAGCTTGTGACTGGAGAATAATGACACTAATCCTCACATTTAAGTAAAAGAGGAGCAGGAGAAGCATGCTAGGCAACTCTTGCTTGTGCGCTTGCCTTCAGAAGCGTGTAAGTGTTTGAAACAGTGGTGGGAAGATGGTAATGGAAAACCTAGAAGTAGATGGAAATGGAGATAAGCTTCAGGTGTGAGCATTAAGAGCTCTGATTAACCAGAGATGTCTGTTTGATAGTTCTTTATTTTTATTTTAGACATGGTAAATGTAGCTTACCTAATCTCTGGTAGGGCTAAGTATCTGTTATAGATAACCCTTAGTAGAGCAGTGTCTCAGATGCATCCCTTTTCCCGTTCCACATGAGAAGCTATGAAATGGAGAAAGTAGGTGTCAGTAGGGAAATACGGAGGTTGGATAAAGGACAGCCTGAAGAACAGGCAAGAACTGGATGAGCCAAAAAGATGTTCTAGGAGAAAAGTTACTAGAGGGTCCTCAAGGACTGATCTTGCATGGCTTGTGCTGATACTGGTGAGTTCATGCTCGCTCCAGACTCAGAACGCATAGCTAGGCAGTTACTGGAGCTGGCTGAGAGCAGTAACCAAAGAGTTGGCAGCTTTTCACCTGGGAGTGTTTGACTGCATCCCTAACAGAACTGTGGGTCAGTGTTGTTGCACATTTATGAACTTAAAAACAGTGTCCCAGGGCATGGGAACTATCTACTTGTTGATAGGAAGGTAGGGGTGATGGAATGCCAATAGGAACTGATGAGTATAAGCTGGCCACGAAAAAAAGATTGGGATTTAGACTTTCAGGCCACAGGGAGCAAAGGAGACAGAACCAAACTTATTTATGACCGAGTGGTAAGTTAATGTAAAATATTGGACATCATAGCTGCCTGAGCTAGCAGGATGTAGATACAGTGATAGTTTTAGTTGGGTGTTGCATGTGTTGCTGTCACCCTATGGAGTGCTAGTCTTGGGCAGTATTGTACAAACAGGCCAGAAATGGTTTTGCTCCAAAGGGAAATGTAAGTGTGCTGTGCTGAACGCTCACTAAAGACAGACAGTGCTGTTGGTGTAGACCGGTAGCAGAGGTCTCCTTCAGGGCAGACCAGCTGGCTGTAAAAACCAAAGCAATGAGGAGTTACTGTATTTTTTCTTTCCCTTTTTTCCAGTGATGCCATCTGCAATTTTGTCATTTGCAATGACTCCTCCCTCCGCAGCCAGCCGATCATCTTCAATCCTGACTTCTTTGTGGAAAAGCTGCGCCATGAAAAACCAGAGGTGTTCACAGAGCTTGTTGTCAGCAACATTACCAGGCTCATTGACTTGCCTGGGGCAGAGCTGGCCCAGCTAATGGGAGAGGAGGACCCAAAGCTGCCTGGGGCAAACAGCACAGCCTCTGGCTTTTTTCGTTCTCTGATGTCTCTGAAGCGCAAGGGTGAGTACTGCATGAGGTGTGGTGCTGACTGTCATCATCTGTTACATCTGTTACGTGGTTTACAAAACTTTCCGTGTAGGCCTGTTGTTTTGAGTTTGTGCTGAGTGGTCAATACTGTAGGTTTGTAATCTCTGGGGTATACTCTAGAAAGGAGCAAAACAGAGGAGGCCAGGAGGTTCATCAGGAAATGCCCTGCCGCTTCTAGAGCACTGTTCTTCTGGGGATTATTGCTGTGGTTTATGTCAGGTTGGCCTCAGTGGGTCAGCTGCTTGCTGTCCTCAGTGTAGCACAAACCACAGAGCTACAGCTTTGGTCCCTGAGTGTTTCTGGTCTGGCTCTGTGGAGGGCAATGAGCTGGAGGGGTTCTTCCAATATACACAAAGGTGTCCTTGTCTCTGCTTGTTTTCTGTGGCTCATTAGCTTTCCTCATTAGTGATGGAATATCAGTAAAGGCTAAGAGCATCAGGTTCCATAAAGAACAATAATGCCCAGGTTTTCCAGGCCACTGACTTCACTCACGGCCCAGTGTCTCTGTCAGTTGCTGTCCCAGCTCTCTGGAAAGTCTTGTCTGTGCAGCTCAGAAGTCTGTAAGCATCTCCCATCCAAATGCCAGTGCTGCTCTGATCCACATCCCAGTCCACTGAGTCAGTGACAAAGCTCTGCAGACTGACTGTGCTCAAGCACAGATTCAACCCCAGGAGATAACATTTTTTTCTCTTTCTCTCCGAGACAAGAATTCAGCTGGAGTTTTCTTCTGATAAACTGACTATTCTTATCTTCTCTTTCAATTTCAGCTGTCTTGATTATGAAACGTTAGCCCCAGGCCCCTTCTCAGAAGTCTGAGCTTTGCTTCTGAGCACAGTTGTGTTCAGATCCTCTCCTCTTCATGGTCTGTCATTTACCACTCTGTTTTGTTGTAACTAAAAGGGTGTTCTAGGTGTGTGTGCCTTCTCCCACCCCTGCCCACACTCAAGGGAGGCCTGGTTCTCCTGGTAAGTACAGTTAAAACTTCTCACTCATCCAGACAGAAACTGCCTCCATCTGGGCACCTCTCACATGCCTCATCAGCTCTGGTTTCCTAGGTAGACTGGCTGTCTGCTGGCAGAGAAGCTGTGAGTAGCTGCCTTCAGATGTTGGCAGCCTGAGGTTGAACAGTTCTAATTAGTCTTCCCCTTCCTTTGAGCGATTCTGCTTTTGTGAGGACCTCTGAAAAGGGAGGTATCACTATGTCTGAGTATGGCTTTTTTTTCTTCAACCTTTGTACAGTTTCTCTAAATGTTTTTGATTCTACCAAACCTATTCCTCCATTGTGTTTCATAAGGACAAGCTCTGCAGCCCCACCGCTCAGGCTGAATTTTCTGGTGCTGGCTGCAGCCCTCCAGTCCTGGCTCACCCAGTGGGAACCCTGGCAGATACACTCACCCTGGGCTGGACAGCACTGCAGGGGAAAATGAAGTACTGCAATTCAAGTCCTTTAGCATCCTTAGGTGAGAATTATTCAATATTGCCATGACTTACCTTGCTGCTCTGTAATAACAGGTCTTCACACTGCCCCAAAGTGCATTTAGACTGTGCTCATACCTGTTATTGTTCCTCCCTCTGTTCCACGAGAGTAGTAGGACACCTTAATTTCAGACACTTGCCACTTGACAAACAAAAGCAAGGGAGAAACCAGGTTGAAAGTGTTTTCTTAGCATGTATGGAAACTTCCCTATTCTTGTCAAAACTTTTTAGCAGGGGCTTGTGAGCCTTTGCTAGCCCACTTCTTAAAATTATCTGTACCCTGCTGGAACACTGCTCTCACCAGACCTGATGTCTCCTGCTAGATCTCTTCCCCAAGAGCTCTGCCTTCCCACAGTCAGACGTCTCCTGTCCGTAGCCATGTGTCGTGCTACAGCTACAGCTAGCAGATGTTTCCGAGTCTGCTGGCTGCACTCCCAGGCTGTAATGGCAGTGTCTCCCTGCATTGACAGGCACTGTCTGTGAACTCCTTGGCCAAACTCTGAGAAAAAGTAGTTTGTTCCTACAGAGAAAACCAGTTTCATATACTACGTGTTTCATCTTGGAGCCATCATTTGTTTTTGTTCATGTCATAGACCAGCTAGAACAAACAGGTTTTCTTTCTTCAAAGCCAGAGGCCAAGGACCATAGAGCTCAGAGATGATCAAACTGCAAATACTTACAACTCCTTTGAGCATTAGGAAACTCAATCTCATGCTGCTTCTTAGTTTCAGAAGCAATCATACAATAACATCTAAGTCCTTGTAACTCAGCATCCATTCTCCAGACACTTCTTTCAAGTTTCTTTGAGACTCAAATTCTCATTCAGATATCAACTTCTGACTTCAAAAGTAAATTGAATTTGTCAGGCCCTGCGTGTCTCAAGAAGATGTATTTTCCTCTTCCCTTCCTGGCCACTATTGATTTTATCTGTTGAATGTCTAATGAGTTTAGTTTTCTTGAACAAGAATCTTTTGCCAACCATTCTCTCCCTTTGCATTCAAGCCTTTCAGATCTTACACGTAGATCAAGAGGTCACATTGCCCTCCTTTCTCCCACAAGACTGAAGCATGCTCTTTATCAGAGGGAGGTCGGAAAGTTCTTGATTTAATGGGAGGCTGGAGTTCCTGGTGGCTTACCATGTGTTTCAGAAGTCCTGGAAGAAAGTGGAACATTCTTCAGGCGGAATAATTTTAGTTGCACAGGCAGGCTGCTAAAGAAGTGCACAGGGTTAACCAGGTCTTTCCCACATGGTGTGAGCATCAACACCACAGAACGGTAAGATCTGTAGTACCACAGACCAAAAGCTAGTAAAATCAATGTGCTGGGAGGGGGGGGAAAGAAAGTAACAGAAAGCTTGTAGGGGAGATAACTTTTATCAGACCAGCCAATGTACTGCTTGGATTGCTGGGCTATCAGCTGTAACAATAAGGAGGGAAATCTTCAGCCACAGACAACTGGGGTGCAAATGCCCAGCTTGCCCTCAGAAGTGCCCATGCTCCTGCCAAGTCTGGTCATGGAGAAGGGAGGAATATTCTTTTCTTGAGTCTGTTGGCTCTTTGAAGGCTAAGTGCAAGGGCAGGACAAACCAGCTCTGTCCCTGGTTGCAGTTCTCGGTCCCGCTCAGCATGTTGCGGTATGGTCTATGCACCAGCTTGTCTGTAGCTGCAGTCAAAACCTACATGCATCTGAGGGAAGAAATGGTGCTCAGGGCTCAGGTTGTTGCCAGTAAAGCCCTGGGAGTTGCCTTAGCTTTTTGAGGGACAGAGCTTGCTGTCTGTGTGTGCCTGATTGAAAAAGCCACTCACCAGCAAGACTCCATTTATTAGAAAATACTGTCTTGCTGGATAAGCAGTCCCTTCTGTGGGAAGTCTGTCTCTGGACAAGAACAGTTTTCTGCATTAATGCAACAAGTGCCTTTTGGTTAAATGGACTTCTCATCTAATGTTTCCTTCCATGCAAGGATGTCTTTCCTTTCAGCTCAGGTGCTTCCATCTTCCTTTGAGGCTGTAGCTTGTGTTAAATGGAGTTCTGGAGCTTGCAACTCATGCCTGATCTGTAACAGCCCTGTGAGATGAAAGCAAACTCCAGGGGTGAGAGGAGCTGTCAGTGTACCCTATGGAGAAGGGCCCAGCTCATTGCTTCCCTCTCCTATTTTTTTAGCTTTTCCTTCTTAAGCTTTCTGATACTCCGTACTTTACTGTATTCAGACCAAGGCAGCTGACATGGAAGAGAGATTCACTGGAATTAGGGAATTCCAGGGATTACCCATCCATGAAAAGACGACCAGTGTGAGCCAGTTGGATCATACCTGCTCTCCCCACTAATGCTTGTTTTCTGCTCCCATAGTCTCATAGCTGCACCTCTTCTTTCTGCTCCATGTCAAGCCACAGTGAGGATTAATCTGGACATTCCTTTCCAGGTATGGAGTATGCAAATGTGGCAGGCACCTCGGCAGTCCTAGCTGTCACATCTGCTCTTCCCACGTTCCTGTTTCAGGAAAGGTCCAGGCTTGCAGATGATACGCCCTTTAAAACCAAAGCATCTGTTCTGGTGGTGTTTTCTTTTCAGGAGCTAGAAAATGTTTGCTTTAGCTGATAAAAACTATAATTAAACTGAGGTAAGGAGCAAGATTATGAAGCCCTTGTAAGTACAGCATGATGAGATGAAGTGACATTATTTTTGAGTGCTTGTGATATCTCACATCTGTGGGGGCCCTTGTGACCTTCACCCTTAGCATTTTGGGGCACTGGTCTTTGCTGAGATGCTGTTCTTTGGGGACCACTCATCTCTGTGGCTGTTGGGCTCTGAGCTGCCTGAACATGTCATCTTCTGTTCTGCAGAGAAAGGGGTGGTGTTTGGCTCACCGCTGACAGAAGAAGGCATTGCACAGGTGTCCCAGCTAATTGAGTATCTGCACAAAAGTAAGTGACTTTGTCTTGCTGCCTTCCTATCTCAAGGGGTATCTGTCTGGCTCACTTCATGTCTCTGCTGCAGAGTAAAAAGCTTGTAGCTCTATAGCAGCAGGAGTTTGGGGCTGGACTTACATGACTGTTCCCCAGAATTGCCTAGCAGAGATGTTTGTCTCTTTCCCTCTGTGCATGGACTTTTTGTACTGATGGGAGCCAGCTTGAAGTCATGTATCTGAATGCAGCTCACTGAGGTTTGCTGTCAGGGTCTGGAGAGGGGAGGGAACTGCTTTAATAAGAAGATAGGACTCAGCCTCTGATTAGTCAGTGGCCTTTTTTCTCTTCTCTGCTGAGCAGATCTAAGAGCAGAAGGCTTGTTTCGGGTGCCAGGCAACAGCATCAGGCAACAGATCCTAAAGGATGCGCTGAACAGTGGTACAGATATTGACCTGGACTCTGGGGATTTTCATTCCAACGATGTGGCCACCCTGCTTAAGATGTTCCTGGGTGAATTACCAGAGCCGCTGCTGACACACAAGCACTTCCATGCCCACCTCAAAATTGCAGGTGAGTGAGCAACTAGAGGCAGTGATGAGCAGAGGGAATGGAGCCAGCCTCCTAGAAAGCTGGTAATGCTACAGAGCTGCACACTAGGCTGTGCAAGTGTAATCCTTAAAGGCAGGGTAAGAAGGAATCTTCCTGCCACCTCAGCCCAATGGTGGAAAGACTGGAACTGAAAATCCTAAGGAACTGGACCACGTCTATCTAGCCCAGTCTTCTCTCTCCAGCAATAAACAGATACCTACAGGAGCAGAGCCCACATTGGTAACCTGGGTCTCCATCTGTTTTGTCTGAGGGCCTCCTGAGTGAGGTGTGACTTCTATGTGTTTAGTAACTGTTATCGAACTACCTTATATGAACTTCCTCCATCTTGCCTTCAACCACCACAATGCTTAGCAACTGTGTTGTCCTGTGGGAGGAGTACAACAGATTAACACATCAGGTGGGGAGCTTAGGAGCTGGGTGGGGAGAGAGACAGAGGGAAAAGAACTGCTGGAGTTTGGAGGAGAGCTATATATGAAGAGGGAAGGGTAACCAGCTGCAGTAGGCTTGCTTTTAGGAAAGGTAATGGCCTTCATGTTCTGCCTTGTGATTTGGCAGACTTGACGCTGTTTGATGAGAAGGGGAATAAGACCAGCACTCCAGACAAAGAGCGCCAAATCGAAGCCCTCCAGCTGCTGTTTTTGATCCTTCCTGCACCCAACCGCAGTCTGCTCAAACTGCTGCTGGACTTGCTCTACCAGACCGCCAAGAAGCAGGACAAGAACAAGATGTCTGCCCACAATCTTGCCCTCATGTTTGCACCCCACATCCTGTGGCCCAGAAATGTGAGTGATGCCTCAGTATCTGCGGGTGGGGTATTGCAAGGTGGAAAATAGACGCTTGGCAGGCCTACAGGAAAAGAATTAAGATGGGAAGATTGAGTATTGATGGAGTGATGTGAGGGTTGGAGGATGGTGAGGTGGATCTTCCTGGCAGGACTCTACCCAGACCTGCCATAGGCCTCACTTGCAACTGGTGCTTCGTATTTTTCAGTAAAATTGAAAGAACAGCACAGTCCTGACAACTCCAGACAAGCCTTGCAGATCTCTCTGCAGTGTTTCTTGTGCTGGTGGTGAACTGTTCAGCCCTAGACTTGTCTTGTTCTCCTTCTCTCAGAGCACCTTTGGCTCCGTGAGCTCTGCTTGTTAGTGTGCTGTGAGCCCTGCCTGCCTAGCTCATTAGAACAGGTCTCCTGCCGAGGCACTGTGTGTGTCTATGTCCCAGAGACAGCAAGGGCAGCAGAGACCCTTCCTGCTCCTCCCCTTGTAACTGCTGCGCCTTTGGCTGTGTCCCCTTGCCAGGTGACAGCAAATGACCTTCAGGAGAATATCACGAAGCTAAACAATGGAGTGACCTTCATGATCAAACACTCTCAGAAACTCTTCAAGGTAAGTGTGCTTTGGGGTCTTCAGCAGGAGACTGAATGCCCCTTGTCCAGACAGATCACAGGTGTCAAGTATATATTCTGGGTACTCTTCTGTGGGAGGAGGATTTCTACAAGAAACTTGCTTTAGTGACTAGGGCTGGGCAGGTCAGCAGCATGGTGTGGTGTGTTACCACCCTCTGCTGGGCACCCACTGCCCACCCGGGAAACCTGGTTCCTGGGGGCAGGTAGTGACTGGGTTCCTGCCAGGTTCTGGCAGGAAACTGAAAGGACTTGTCCTGGATGAGTACTGCCAAGAGCTGAATCCCTAATACAGTGGGTCATTTTGTTGTGAACTTTTCTGCAAGCGGTAGGCACCCATAGCTGGTAGAGGTACACAGCCTGGGGTCCTGGGCCTCTGTCTAGCTCGGAGCTGGGTGCTGTCAGGAGTGTGGGGCTGCCTGCAGGTTCCCCCAAGGAAATGCTTCTGCAACAGGTAGGCTCTTGACTTCTTGGGACTTTCCTGGTCGCTGTAGGCATCTGCTCTCTGCAAAACTTTCTCCCATAGAAAGTTCCCCTTCTGTGCTCTTTGTTAGACCCCTGTTCGGCCAGCTCAGAGCTGGGGGAATTGCTTGGAAAAAGTTCCTGTGGAACTCTGCTCTTGGTCTGTGGTCTGCTTCTGCTGGTTGCCTGCATCAAAAGGAAACTGAATGAGGACAGCACTGGGAACATGAAATCCCATTGCTTTTTCTGCTCTAAATGGCTGTGTCTTGATGGAAGTGGCTTTTGGGGTATGGTTGAAGAGCAGCTCTTGCTGGGGCCACTCTTACCCCAGGGCCAAACATGCTAAACATACGTTCGGCCTTTTCTCTGCTCATCATCACAGGCCCCAGCATACATCCGGGAGTGTGCCAGGCTGCACTACCTGGGATCCAGAGCCCACACATCAAAGGTAAGGCCAGCAAATGTAGCGCCTGCCCTCCATGAAAGGGCAGAGGCTGTGATACAATGAAGGGATCTTTGTGAGCGAAAGAAGCTGAAAACAAACCAAGTCATAAAAGAGGATCTGTCAGAGAGCAGGAGTGAGGGAACCATATGGTATGGTAGTGCAGGCAGTTGCATTAGGGAAATTGGACAGAGTCAAAGCATCTGTTAATCAAAAGCAGAGGGAAAGCTACCAGCCCCTGTTTAGCAGCAAACCTGCTCCCTGTGCCTGGTACATGCAGCACCTGCTCCTTCATGGGGTTGTGCCTTCCAAATAGGCAGATGCACCTGCTGCTGTGGCCAGGCTGCTTGGAAGAGGGGCTGGGATAAAGGCTGTTTCTGCCACTGGGACAAGATTTGTCTGTGTCTTGCCAGCAAATGCTTCCCTGCCTCATATAGCTGCAGAAGAGGGAAGATGCATTTCAAGGAGCTGCACTGACCCTTCTCCAGCCTGGAAGGGCTTCTGCAGCTGGCATCCGGGAGGAGAGGGAAGCAGCAATGGGGTCACCTTTGTATTGCTGTCACCTTTTCTGGCACAGGGCCTTCTGGTGCAGTGCTGCTGCAGAGGGGTAGGGAAAGCACAGCCCTGTGTACTCACCGGAGTTGAGGCAGCTCATGAGACTCTTCCCGGCCTGGCTCAGATGGGTGGCTCATTTGGATTAAAGCATGGCAAGCAACTGCTGTCTCCGATTTCCCAGGACGACCTGGATTTGCTGACGTCTCCTGCCTCCAAGGAACTGCAGCCCCTCAAGTCTCAGAAGCGAAGCCGGCTGGATACTTGCCATCAGGAGGAGACCCAGCAGCGCACAGAGGAGGCACTGAAGGAGCTTTTCCGCCATGTTCACAATATGCCTGACTCCGCAAAGAAGAAGAAGCTTATCCGGCAGGTAGTGTGGGGAGGAAAGGTATCTTTGGGATGTGCTTGTCAGCGCAATCCTGGGCACAGGGCTAAAGGCAGGGCCTGCTTGAGAGCTTTTCCTAGTCCTGGGCAGAATGGGGAGAGTGGACTTTGGGCTGTATAAGGGGCAGAGCTGTAAGGAGGCAGGGAAGGACGAGGAGGCCTATTCTGGATTTGGCTGATGGTGATGCTTGCTGCACAAAGCTGTGCTTCAAGCTCTGTGTTTTCCAAGCCAGGGACTTGCCAGCCAGCAGTTCCCCAGTCCTGATCATGGTCTTGTTGAGCTTCCTCCCTCAAAGGGAAAAGTCCTGTCACCTTGCCTGGAATGAGTGGACAAACTGGTCTCCTCTCGGTCCACTGAGCATTCCCACTCAACCTGCTGCTCCAGAGACTGGACGGCATGGTCAGCACCAGTCCTGGCTGCCAGCGTCCAGCTCCTGCCCAAACTCCTTTCTGGTCCAACAGCTGCTGCTTTTGGCTAACCTGGTAGCCAGCACAAAGCATCCTCACCCAAGCTCCCAGTAAGCGTGGGTGGGAGGTGTGGCCTTCCTCTGCTTGCTTATGCCTGCAGCTCTGAGCTGCTTTTCCATTTTGGGGTACAAAAAGAGCCAAACTGAGGTCTAGGTAGAGGGCAGCCGGTAGAGCAGCACACCGCAGCTAGAGACTGGTGTAACAGTAACTTTGCTAACATTGCTCATTTTTCCTCCTAGTTTAATAAGCATCCCACAGCTCTCACTCCTGGCTCTGGTGTACCCACATCCCCAGCAGTGCGACGCACCCGCTCACGCTCCTTCAGCGGCCTCATTAAGGTAAAGGCAGCCTCTGACCCATGCTCTCTGCTGTGATTTTTTCATGTTGTTCTCTGCTTCTGCCTTGCCCTGGCCTGAATGAGGCCCTCAAAAGGTAGGGAGTGTTCAAAGCATTGGCTGCCAAAGAGCACAGATCCACTGGGGACAGAAAAGCCAGCATGGTGACAATAAGCCTTGTTAGTATTAAATGTAATTAGCTATGAAATGATAGCTGTATGATCTATGTGGCTGTAGGATCTATGCATTTTTCTGAACAATTGGTTGCTTCCTGAGATGAGTTGAGGACTGATGGGGAGCTGGTAATGTAGTCTAGCCTGATAGCACACTGTATGCTGCCCCACAGCAGCATGGACTTGCTTCTGACAGGCTGGGCTCCTGGCCAGGCCTCAGGGCAGCTCCCAAACCCTTTACAATCAAGCAGGCTCAGCCTAGAAGCATGGTATTTTAGGTTTGCAATCTTTGTCCCAGCTTGGCTTCCTTTTTTCTTTCCCAGCATCCAACTGCTCACCAGCAATGCATCCTGCTCCTTCCCTTTCTTTTTCACTTTGCACTCTAAGCACTAGCAAACAGCCCTCTCTTCTTATGACAGCGGAAAGTTTTGGGAACCCCAGTTATCCTGGAGAGGAAGAGCAGGGATGCCACACCGGAGCCTGAGCGAGTCAGCAAAGAGAATGTCCACCTGGTAAGCGCTGCTCCCAGCACTGCTGAAGCTGCTGATGGGAGAGCATGTGAAGGGAGTTTGAGTGCAACTTGGGCACTCGTTTCAGCGATCCTTGCGGAGCTGCTTGCTGTTCTCTGCCCAAGAGAAGGTTTCCAAGTTTCTTCTATATGATAAAATAAGGTCTTAGGAAGCTCCTATGAGGACAGCAGAGCAGATGGCAAGGACAGCATCCAGACGGGGTGGCAGCACTGGGCCTCCACTCCAGTCGTGTTCCTCTAGCTGTGTTCCTGCCCTGAGGCCCCTTCCCTCTCTCTCATCCTCCTCCACAAGTTGTATAGAGCCTGCTGCCTGTGGTAGTAGGGCTGTCCTGTGGCCCAGACAAATGAAGAGTGGATTTAGGTGGTAGCTGCTCTTTGGTGGTACAGGCTGCTCCCAGAGAAGGCTGTGGATGCCGCTCCGTTCCCTAGCTCTCTACTCCTATTCCACTCTCTTGTCCAGTTACAGAAATGTGGCTCTCCAGCTCACATGTCCCAAGCAAAGCTGAAATCTTTGGACGGCCGGAAAGAGGTGAGGTGTACACCCCTTCACACTCTCCTTTCTGCAGGGAACCTGACCTGCTGGGCTTTGACACCTGCAGAGGTGATGGCATGCATGCAAGGCTCTGTGGCAGCTGCAGTCACCTGGCTTGTAGCTGTCTGCTCCATGCTGAGCTGCAGGCAGTTGGTGTGCTGGAAGCTAGGCCTTGAAGGGTTTTACCCGAGCAGGTGTGTACAGCTGTTCTACCTGTGAGCTGGCCATCACAGGAAGCAGAGGGAAGCTGGCAGCACAGGGTAGTGCTAACAGCCTGTCAGTATGGCAGGACAAGAGGTTGGTACAGCCCAAGACCGACTGCTGTGTTTGTCCTCATCTGCTGATTGCCTCTTGTCTAGTGCTCTGCTTTGGTAAAAGGTGTGGGAGGCAGATGGCGGGGGGAGCTCTTGCAGGGGGAGGGCAGCACATCAACCTTTTCTTGCATGGCATTCTGTGTTTCAAGCATTCAATTGCTCTAATTCTCTGCTTCAGGAATCCTGTAGACGCATGCGAGCCCTGCTTTCCAAGGATTCGTCATCCCTCTGAATCGTCTCACACCAACGCATGGGTGGGGAATGCCCAGCCTTGCAAGCTGTGAATACATGCTGCACTGAGAGGGGAGTGCTGCAGGCTCACGGCAACCCTCACCAACATGGCAGCCCTCTTGAAACTGGACCTTTGCAAAGACTACAGGGACTTGTTTCTTTCTGTATATAAATTGTATTTCATTCTACTATGGGGCAAACCACTATCTAACCGAAACTTGTGCAGCATGTCTGACCTGCTAGCTCTGGGAAGAGCTGGAGTGCTTGGTTACAAGGAGAGTCCTGTGCATTGTGGGGCCATTTGCACTCCCAGCTTTCTCTGCAATGTTGCTAGACTGTATTTTTTTGCTTTTCTGCTCCGAGTTTTTAACACATTGGCTTATTTTTGCTCCCTCTCCTCTGTTAGCAGTGAGAACGATGGACTCCAACCTTCACCTGCATCCTGACAGCTAACCTTCCCTCCAGGCCTCCTCTGGAGCCATGCCCTTCTCTGCTTCATCTGGCTCTGTTTTGCTCTGCTGCCCTGCCCGTTTGCCCTGTCCCCGAAGGGCTGGAGCACCTAAATGGTACAGAGATGGGATGGGCCTGGGAGAAGAGGAGAGCCTCTAGGCACCATCATTTCATGTAGGGCCAGGGGAAAGCAGATTCCCTGCTTATATAAACACATCCCTCTGTTTCAGCTTGAGCTGGAGGCAGCCCTTGCTCACTGCCTTGGTGTTTCCATGGCACAGCTCTGCCTGGTGAGCAAGGAGTGTCTCTGCTTTGTGTTTGCCTGGGGAGGCTAAGTCGAGCCAGGCAGGAGGCTGGCAAAGGCTGTCTGGGGCAGGACGGCCCAGTCTTTGGAAGCTGTGATGTCTGGGGCAGGCAGAGCCTAGTGGCTATGTGTGCAGCATAGGAACAGCATGCGCAGCATGAGAGGTGAGGGAAGGCTCTGGCCATTTGTGATCTGCAAATGGTGCCAAAGGCTTTTGCTCAAGATATCCAGATGGCTGGTCAGGCAACTGGCTGGTTAGTCATTAAACTGGGGGAAGGGTTTGAGCTGGGTTCCAGTCTTTGGCCTGAGCTGCAGAAATGAGATGAAACTGTCCAGATATGGGATAAACCCCCATCACAGCTGGCAGTCAGCTGCCTTGTTAAGCTAAAGTGCTCCAATAAGCCTATCTTGCAAAGTACCCTGTCTGCAAGCACTCTGGGGTAGGAAACACACAGGGTCGCTACTGTGAAATAAAGATTTAATCAGCTGAGGAACCATCTAAACACTTCTCAGCCCTTCTTGGCGAAGCAAATAATCTCTGGAATCCAATTATAGTTGTCTTCTAATCTTTAAGAACCAGCAGCCGGCAGGAGTTAGAGCTCTGTCCTTGACAGCTTTCTGAGACAACTTGTAGCAGGAGGTGTGAATATTGGGATGTGAGCAGGGAGTTCAGTCTGACTGGCTAGAGCTGTCGAAACAGGGCATCGGAGCCCTGTGCAGCTTAGCTGGAATTTGTCACTTTTTTTACTGTGATTTTTTTTTTGAGATACAAGGCTATGTGCCTTGTGCTGCGCTGTCTAAAGAGGTTTTCCTGGTACTTCATTAGGAGTGCCTGTCCCCAGTCTGACCCTAAATTGAAGGAGCTGCCTTGAAAATGTAGGGGGTAGTGGGATGTGTGAGTTGGGAGTTGCTGGTGTTAGGAGCCTCTGTCACAGCAAAGAAAGAGCTCTGGTTCTTCAGGGCCTGGGCAGGCTAGGATGCTGTGAGCAAGGGCAGAGGCTGTTTGCTGTGGTTGCAGTATGTGCTTTTTGGATGTGTCTCTAATCATTCCCTCTGGAGACTGAAGCTGTCTCTGTGCTCTTCTCCAAAGGGCATGGTGTGTTTTGCTGCCTGCACTTCTACCCTGCAGCTTGCTGTTAGCAGAGACCTGGGGACTTTGCATCTGAACAGAGATGAAGCAGAGCTGAAGGTCACGCAGCAGCACAGGGAGAGTTGGGTCTAGTCCTGCTACCTCTGCTCTTACTTGCATTGGAGGTGGTTGCTGCATGAAGTATTTGTTCATCCCATCCCTCCTCTCCCTGTTGCCCCTAGCTTACTTGGGCATGTATCCATACAAGTGTCTGCTTGGCAAGGCAGTCTTGTTCCTAAGACTAAATACGCTATTCCTGTATACATGAGAGGAACATAACTCTTCACTTTCCCCCTGTTGTGATGGCTCTAGCTCAGGGACTCTGTCTAGCTTCTGGCACAGGTGAGATTTGCTTAGCTCTAAGAAAAACTATCTATGGGGCATCAGCCTGGCATTCGGCATGTCTCAGATGCCTTTGCTGCCAAAGCAGTGTGCGCAGTCTCCAAACAGGGCAGTCCCAGGAGGGGTTTGGTGCCCTGGGCTGTCCTCCCTACGTAGAGGATGGTGGTACTAACAGATTTGACCTCTAGGACCCTTGGCTGTTGCAGGACCCTTGGCTGTTGCAGTCCCAATGTGTTCACACTGGCTCACAGGTGAGGGGGAGTTTTAGTCGTGCTTGGATGTCTCATTTGTCTGCCCTGTGCAATGACTCACAAGGATGCTTCCTCCCAGAGCAGCCACTAAGTATTCCCGGAGTTCATCATTTCCAAAGTATTTTTAATCTTTGTCCTTATTTATATATGCTATGTATGTACTGTTTCAGACTGCTGCATTTCCGTGTGTTCATGTGAAAACCCTGTATTAAATGCTTTTATTTTTAGTGGTTTTGCTCAGTGGCTTAAGCAGTTTCATTGGGACAGCGAGGACTTGGTGGTGCATCCCCCTACAAAAGGAAGGAAATGTCTGATCAGAACCCCAGAGCTGCTACCCTTAAGTGCCAGGGAGCTTGGTGAGGTGCTGCCTGCCTGCAGCACTGGTCTGCTGTGGCACTGGGGCTTGTTCCCTCCCTGGGATCCTGATGTGATGCAGGGCCCCCAGACAGGCTGTCTTTCCCTCAGAGGTATGAAGTTGGACCTCTTCTTTTCCTGTTCCCCCTGCTGTCATCCAGGGTGATGGGAAATCAGGTTTACAAAGAGCACTTTATATAAATAATGGATCAAACGAATACATTTTTCTCTGTAGAACCATTCTTCTCTTGCCACTCCTGGCTGCTGAGGGAGGGTGATTTCTGCTTGCATTTTTCTTTTCCTCCTTAATAATGGCGTCTCAAATTTTATGCAGATTATTTCTCTGTGAAGTTCTTCCACGTTTGAAATGCCCTGGGCTTGCCTGCCGTCGCTCAGACACTCATTAACATCCTCGCCATGCAATTGAAAAACAAGCAGGCGAAACAAGTGGCGTGGTACGTTTGAAACAAGCGCTGCCTCCCTGCAGGGTGAGCTTCAAGCAGGGCTCTGTCCATCTCTGGGGCTGCAGTCGGGTATCATGGGACTGGTGCGCCCCATCTCCACGGAGCTCGGGGAGTGGGAGGGGATGGCCCTCTGTGCACTTCAAAGTGGCCATGGGATTCCAGAGGGACGTTTCTGTTCTTGAACAAAGGAATGCAAAAACTCATAATAGCTATTTCTTGAATAGTGCAAACCCAAATATCGCCTCTCTGATAAGCTGTGATTAAAAGTGACAGCTTTATATGGCTTATACAATTTTAAAAATGAACAGTTTCTAGGCCCTGAAGCCATGACCCAAGCACTTAACGCTTGGCTGCAAGTGAAAGGGCAGCAGTCCCTGGGACAGAACAGTGGGTGAAGGTATGTATTTAGAGGGGGATTGCTCAGCTTTCAGTCTGTTTGCTTTGGCCTGTTGGTAGTCCCGCGCAGCAGTGCCATTGAAGCAAACAAGCAGCACTCATCCTTCATTTCCTTAAACAGTTTTTATCTCAAATTGTACAGCGCAGACTTGCAAATAAGTTCTGCAGAGTGTCACTGCTATCTAAATAAATTTTTGCAAGTTGTCTTGATTTTTTTTAACTGTTCTGCCCTGGTTTGGAGTTGAAATAGGATATTTTTTTATCTCTTAAATTATCATGTGTGGCTGGGAGCTGTTATGCTGCTGCTGCATCTCACTGCCTAGGGCAGCAGTGTAGACAAAAACCATGAGTACTGCTAGCGATAGATGCTGGCACCAGCCGGACCAGTTATCAGGCTTTACAATCCCATTGGCTTGGATTAACTAATATTTTTTCATGGAGTGAATAAATTACCATGTTTAGTTCTGTTTGCTCATCCCCCCAGCAAGGGTTTCGTGCCGAAGCTCATAAATTGTGCAGGCACGTATATGCCAAGATCTCCATGCTGGGTCCTGCACTGACCTTCCACTTGTGCTGTGGACCAGGGTGGGATCTCTGCTGGCACCAGCTTGCTGGCCCCATCCTGCTCCAGCCCAGCTTTGTTCCTGGGAAGCACCCACAAATGAGGAATACAATGAGCTTGTTTCTGGGCTCCTGTGTCTTCATGCAAAGAGAAGCTGTCCCCAGCTGTACATCACAGGGTGAGGTTCAGATACTTCCCAGCGCCAGTCTTCGAGGTGCTGATTTCATATTCTGGATCAGAGGGAGCAGAGCTTTCCTTTCCCTGCCGAGTCCCAGCTGCTGTGGGGCTTACTCTGCTCACCTCCCCAGTCCCATGTCTGGATTGAACTAGGCTCCTCTCCCAGGCTAAACCAGCCTCCCCTGCCTTCCTGCTGGGAAAGATTTACAAATCCACCACCTCGCCCTCCTCTGGGATGCCTTACATGATTTTAAGCTGGCTCCTTTTGCACTAGAGAGGAGGCCTGGGTCCCACCTCATCTTCTCTGCTTCTGCCTGAAGCTCCTGTGCTGCTGGGGCTGAGAATTGGGATGAACAGAGATGCCAATTCCCTTGGCCATTGTGGCTGTATGTAACTGGGTGCATGTACAGGTCTATGATGTGGGGGTGTCTGTGTTGGCCTGAGGTTGTTTTAGGGTTTGTTTCTTTCAAATTTTATGTTTGCAAAGCCTGAGCCTTATTCCTCTGGGAGGGGAGGATGAGCAGGCAGCCGACCTGGCTGCCTGCCTGTCCTCCTGTCATAGGAGAGCAGGATCTCAGCACCCTCTTGCACAAAAGCCTCTGGCTCCAAGGCTGTTCTGCAGCAGCAGCGCAAGAGGGGGCTGGCAGCATGTGCTGTGGGATAGGACCCCCTGCCTGCCCTGCAGCACTGGGGGCCCCAGGGCCAGATGTGCTGGTCATGGGGGCAAGGTTTGGGGATGTCTGGTTCTTCCTCCCTGGCTGCATCTGGGTGATGGAGGGGGTAGGAAGTTGGGGCTACAAGGAGAACAAGAACATAAAGAGCACAGAGAAGGCTAGGGAGGGATGTCCTCTTATGAAGGACAAAAATCATCTTGGCAGGTAGCTCCTAGCATGGTCCTCCAGCTCTAGTGAGAATCCCTGCCCACAGCTGGGGCTGAGGAGAGCTATCACAAGGCAAGTTAAACACTTTCCTTCTCCTTTTGAAGTTATTTTTGGGTATTGGCACCCTCTTGCCATCCTTCAGAGCCAGACCCTGGTAGCCGGTCACTCAGGCTTGTGCCTCTGGGGCTGCTGCTCCTTCCTGCAGCACCTGCACCCTGAAGATGGCTCTTCAGCGTGGGGATTTGGGTGGTGGAGGCAAAGTGGGGCTGGCACTAGCCTGTCTCACGTTGTGCAGGATCTGACTGTCTGCCAGCCTCTAGTAGCTCTGTAAGGGCTGGGGGAGAAGCGAGGACATGGAGGCACACGGTCTGGCAACTGTGGGACCAGAAAGGCCTCCTGTGGCTGTGAAAGCACAATGAGCCCAAGCGGACACGCAGCTTATTGATTACATCCCTGTGTGGGACTGGCTGCCAGCTAGCCATAAATATGGAGCAGAGGCAAGCTCATCTGCACCCAGGGCATCTTCATTAATAAAATCAGGACAGAGCCATTGCCTCCATCATTTGTCAGGCTGAGACACTCCTTATTTCCCAGGTTATATGGTTTCCCAGCTCAGGGATGTCAGTGCAACGGGGATTGCAACAAAGCAGAAGGGATTGGTGGGAACAAGCCCTGTTCCTTCAAAAACAAAGCCTGGTGTCTCTGCTCGCCCCATGGCTAAGGTCATCAGTTGAATCCTGAAAACCCACCTGCTCCTACTGGGTGGCAGAGTTTTATGGCAGAGGAGCTGCAGTTTACGGCACCATGGAGAAATATGTTGGATGCGCTTGGCAACAGCAAAGGGAAAGTTAGTCTATTAAACAGTAAATTATCCCTCCAAAGCATCTTAATTGAGGAGGGTTAATGAGTGGCTCCAGGCAGAGTGAGCAGGGAAGAGTGTGTGTGTATGTGCTGTGCGGACGGGGAACAATTGCTGCATCTGGGGATCCCCAAATCCCCAATCCCATGCTGCGCCAACAATAGTGTTTCCATGTGCAAGGCGCTTCACAAACACCTCCTTGGTGTGTGGTTTATTCAAACCAGCTTGCACCACGCCACAGAGCTCCCAGGCAGTTGTGTCCAGCTGCGCTGGGAACGGCATCTCCCTATCTGCCTCTGGGCTGCTTGGCACAAATGTTTTCCTTGTGGGCTAGAGCTGGTTTTGGGAACCCAGGGTGCAGGGCTCAGCCCCTCTGCTCAGCAGCATGCCACAAAGCAGGGATTGCAGTTCCTTGCGGACTGTCCCCCTCCTGCTGCTCTGCAGTTGCTCAAGGTAGTGGGGCAGGCTGGGCTCCCTCTGCTCAGACAGTCCCTGTTGTGCAAGGCTGGGGCCAAATCTGCCTGACTGAGAGCTTCGGCATCTCTCATATCATCCTGGAGGACCTGACGGGTGCTGTTCCCTTCACTCAGTCCCAGTAGCCAGATCCCCAGGCAGTGGACCTGCTCCCCTCTCCTGCAGTCAGTGGGGCCACGTTCGCAGAGTGATGCTGGCCATGTTTGCAGGGTGATGCTGGCAGGGTAATGCTGGTGGTGTTCACAGGGCAACACTGGCAGCATTTGCAGGGCGATGCTGGCAGCGTTCAGAGGGTGATGCTGGCCATGTTCACAGGGCAATGCTGGCAGCATTTGCAGAGTGATGCTGGCAGTTCTCAGCGTGATGCTGGCCACGTTCACAGGGCGATGCTGGCCATGCTTGCAGGGTGATGCTGGCGGTGTTTGCCAGCGAGATAGGGCTTGTTCCTGGAGAAGTGCCAGACAGAGCCACTTCTCAGCACATCCCAGCCCTGCCTGCTGCCGCTGTTAGCCAAGCGAGATTTACTGTGAACCCAGTGGCCCCCAGCCGCCCACACCACTCCATAATAGACCCATCAAGGGCATTGTAGCACTGCACAAGCCCAACAGGTGCCCTAACGGGGCCGACACACCGGCCTGCTCCCGCACAATGCCTCACCCTCTGAAGACAAATGTGTCCGGTGGGACAAAGGCAGCCTGGCCTCCCAGCATGAGCCGAGCTGACCAGGCTTGACAGATGTGGCCCTGGCCGGCAGAGGAGCAGCCTGGCAGCCTGCCCTGCGCGGGGTCTCCGGGGGACGCCAGGCAGCTGATGTCACCACCGCTCTGCTCCTGGCACATCTCCAGCTGGTCTTGTGGCTGCCACTCCCAAACCAGGTGTGTTTTAGCAGTGTTGCTGGTGGGAGGAAGAGTTTGAAGCACAGCCCCGGTGCAAGGAGAGCTGGATCCTGCCATTGGTAAAGCCTCCTTGGCAGGCAAGCTGGAGCACTGTGCGTGCACGCTATTGCCTGTGTTTTAAATGCTTCTGCTCTGCACCAGTGCCTAGTCCTACCCTGAGAAGGGCTTAGCGCTGCTGTGGGCTAGACACAGCTGTGGCACCGCTTCTAAGAGCAGCATAAATGCCACAGCAAGCATGGGTCAGGACATGCTGCCTCCTCCCCTGTGCATCGAGGCATGGGGTGCAGCGGTGCAGCGCAATTGCCTTGAAGCCCAAGCATGCTGGAAGGTGCTAACGGCTGCCAATGGCTCCATCGAGGACCCAGCACCAGCCAGACCATGGGAGACCTAAGAGGGGCAGGCTGCAGCCCATCCCCGGGTGGGTGGAAATGCCTGGATGCTGCCCTGGGGGGCTTGGTTTAAAACTGGCAGCAATTTTTGTTTGAAGCTTTGTAGCTGCTTCGTATCTCTTTGCATGACAGGTCTGGCACGTACCCTGGAATCCTTCCCCAGATCTTCCCATGAAAACTCCTCTCCTGCAAAAAAAGCTTCTGCTTCGTTTTAACCAAACCCAGAGCCCATCAGACAATCCAGATGGTCTCTCTCTCTATCAAACAGTTTGGCCCAAATCCCGGTGGCAGACGGTAGGACCAGGCCTCCCCCAATAAAGAAAAGTTTGGGTTTTATTTTTCTCTCTGCTTCTCGTCCATATTCAGAGGCACCCTGGGACTTTCCTGGGCAGCTGTTGCTCTCCAAGGCCCACACCACCCCATGCAGGGTGCCTGGGCAATTTGGGATGGCCCAAATGCGGTGTCTCAGCGCACAGCCCGTCCCCCTGCCCTGCTGCCTAGCCTCCCGGGCTCATTCGGCCCTCGCTGTGTTGGCAGTCCTGAAAGGGGCCTGCTTTTGCAACCAGAGCAGCTGCAGAGATGTTGGCAGTGGCCGGCAGCGGCCGGCAGCCCAGCTCAGTGGGATGTTCTGTGGTGCCAGGGCACGGGGCGCTGGCTGCATGGCAGGCAGTGGCAAGAAGCTCTGATGGAAGAGCAGGAGTCAAGGTATAAAGTCCACAGGATAAATTGTGGATGTTGGCCTGAAACGGGGTTTTCAGTGTTCCAGCCCTTCACTCCCACTGGAACTGGGACAGGAGGAGGTGGCCCCTCCAGGCAGACTCCCGCCGGCTGCTCCCAGTGCCAAGACCACAGCCCAGCTGTAAATGTACCTGGTGTTGCTGCAGATGGACACACAGACACAGAGATGGAGGGAGGCTATTTATTCTGCAGATCACGAGGATATGCCTGGAGCAAGTTCCTGCAAAAGGGAGGAAACAAGATCCCTCATCCTGCTCCAGCCTTCCCGCCAGCACAGAGGTAAAGGGCAGGTTAGGAAGACCTGGCTCTGCTCTGCTGGGCAAGGGAGAGTTTGGGAGGAAGGGAAGGGGGTTGCAGGCATTGCGCCAGTAGCAGACAGCTTTGGGGAACACAGAGCCACTAGGAAACAGCCTTCACCCCCAGAAATCCAGCCAAGGTCTTCAGCACAGGGCCCCTTCGGGTGCTCTGTGGTGCTGCTGCCACTGGGGTCCTCTAGGGCTGAGGGCCACCTCTGCTGAAGCCGTGCCAGCGAGGGGTCGGCTCCCGGAGTCCTGGGAAGCAGCTCATCTTCTTCGCTGTCAGGGCTGCTGGGTAGCAACGAGGAACAAACCCCTTTCATCCATCTCAGGCACAGCTTCCTCCTGGGATTGGGGCCAGAGGAAGGAGATGTCACAAAAATGCAGACAGATGATGGGAGCCTGCATTCGGGATGGGAAAGGGCTGCTGATCTGGGCCAAGCTGGTGCTGGCCCTGTGTGTGTGTGGGGTGGCCCTCACTGGAGCGAGACCCCATGCAGACACCTCTCTCTCACCCTCATTAAGGAGCTTGTGGAGCTCCATATGCAGGGGGCGTTGATTTAAGAGGCACTCCTGCCCCCGGGACCTGCTACCGTCCCTGCAAATATCCTGCTGGCTGGGGGAATGAGTGTGCAGCAGGGTGTCCGTGCTTGCACACCTCTCCTCCTGCTTCCAGAACAATGTGACAGGCTCCCACCTCCCCTCCTTCCATAGGTTTCCCCTCTGAGGAGGACATGTGCAGTAGTTTCGGCCAGCAGCCAGGGCTCTGTTTGGCACCTCAAAATGCCTGTTGCTTTTCTTAAGGACTCAGCTCTCGGAGCCATGGGGTTACACGTGCTTCAGGTGCCATTAATATAACAGGAAACCAGCCCTCCTGGTTACACCCTCCTGCTTTGGATTTGCATACATCAGGGAAGAAAATTGGAGGTATTAGAAAGAATGCAATGCTCACGTTTGTGATGTCAACCATTTGGGGCCAAGCTTACACAATTTCTTGGCTTCACTTCTTCTTGTGTTGAAATGGGTGCATTTTGCCTCATTATTCCAGGTGGATTAGCCACAAAGATATTCTGGTGTCTTTGACCTTAAGATGTTCTCCTGGAGTGGGAAAGGATGATGCCACAGCCAGGGCTTTAGGACTTGCTGGCTGTGTGTGGGGCAAAGAGCAAAGTGGAGATTCATCCCCAAGTGCGCCCTGTGTGCCGGGGTGCTTGGCCACAGGGTTCCCATGGGCAGACCGGGTATCATCCTGGCTGACCAGTACCCGCCTGCCGTGTGGTCCCCACCGGCTGCTGGGTCCCTGTGCTTCGCCTGGGCTCTGGATGATGGGGATGGGGCTCTGGGCTGCCGGGTAGGAAACGGGCCAGGGGCGCCTGGCGCACACCGGGGGATGTGAAAGCTTTTGGCAGCCCCCGAGGGGAGGTGGGAATGCCCTGCCAGGCTGTTTCTCTGCTCTCTGCCAGCCCCCGGGGTGCCCCTGCCCGCTCGCCTTGCTGCACCCCGGCATCCCGCAGCCATCTCACGGAGGCGGGGTGTCGGCTGCCCCGTGGGCCAACCCCGCTGTCCCGGGTCGGGAGACTGAGCCGGAGCCCACCTCGCTGCACGGCCGGGGCGGCGCAGAGCCCCGACGGCTCCGGCCGCCCGTGCCCTGCCCANGGTGTGTGGGGGTGTGCGCGTTCAAAAGCGTGTGGAGAGTGCGTGTGAGTGCCCGGCGCGGGGGGACACACGTTTAAGAGCTTGTCAGGAGCGTGTGCAACAGCCCGGCGGGATGCGCTTGCAAGAGTCTGTCCGTGGGGTGTGCGTGCGACAGCCTGCCTGGAGGGCGGTGCGAGCGCCCACCCACGGGGGATGCATATGCCTGCTAAGGGGGGTGCATGTGCAAAAGCCTGCCCGAAAAGCGAGTGTGCAAGAACCTGGTGGGGTGGGTGCCATGTCCAGCGTCCCGCTCAGCGGGAGGGCTCTGTGTGTGTAAAAGTGCCTGTCCAGGGGCTGCGTGTGCAAGAGCCTGTCGGGTGGGTGTGTGTGCATCGTCCCCTCCAGGAGGGGGGTGCAGGACCCCGTCGAGGTGGGGAATGGTGTGTGTGCAAGAGCCAGCTGGGGCAGGGGATGTGTGCAACCCTTTGTCTGTGGGAAGCGTGTGCAAGGGGTCCTGCGTGTGCTGCTGTGTGTGCAAGCACGTGGAGCAGGGTTGGGGTTAGAGCTGTGCCTCAGGGGGTGGGTTGCTCCAGGGGGGCATTTGCACTGGGGCAGCCCAGAATGGGCTGCGTGTGGGGGACTGCATGCCCCATGGCACCCACATGCAGGTATGTGGCCGCTCCTGCTGTGACTTGTCATGGGCATCAGCACAGCCGGAGGGGTTCCCTGCAGGTCCCTACCACCCCGAGCCCCTACTCCTTTGGTGTGACCAGCCTACAGCCATGCACACAGCTCACCCAGCCCTGCCAGTCCCCTGCCACCCACATCTCCCTGCTCATCAAAGCCCCTGCCACATCCCCAGGGGTGCAGGTGGTGGTCCCTGGGTAGCTCGGCTGGAGCCCATAAGGAAAGCTTTTCTCCCATGGAGCATAGTCATGGTCCAGCCAGCTGTGGGGGTCCTGCAGCACCCACTGAGCTCCCCAGAGCAGGGTGTCCCTTTGCTGCTGCACCCGTCTGGGCAGGTCTCTGTGTCTGGGTGCCTTGTGGCTGCAGCGGGTCCCCACTCTGTGGAGAGGGACTTGAGCTGAATGTGTCCAACCCACTGCTGGTGGCAAGTTCTCAGTGTGTGGGTGTCCCCAGTCCTAGCAGGAGAGCAGGGCTGTGCCCAGCATCTCCCCTCCACTCAGGGGCAGCAGGTGCCCCGTCCCAGAGGCTGCAGTGGAGCCTGGTGACACAGTAGCCCCCCCACAGCTCCAGCTGTGGGGCTAGGCTGCCCAGATATTCCGCTTGTAGCGCAGGGAAGCATTGGGCTGCTGGCTCTTCAGGGCAGGAGGCATCCNCAGCCCCCGGGGTGCCCCTGCCCGCTCGCCTTGCTGCACCCCGGCATCCCGCAGCCATCTCACGGAGGCGGGGTGTCGGCTGCCCCGTGGGCCAACCCCGCTGTCCCGGGTCGGGAGACTGAGCCGGAGCCCACCTCGCTGCACGGCCGGGGCGGCGCAGAGCCCCGACGGCTCCGGCCGCCCGTGCCCTGCCCAGCCGGGACCGCTCCGTACCCCCACCGATGCCACGGGAGCGGGGAGGGGCGGCGGCGGTGGGGGGTGTGGGGGGGTCCGTCGGGGCGGGCAGGGCGGGAGGGAGGAGCCAGCGCGGAGGCTGAGCCTGGGCTGCGGGATGGGGCGGCAGTGAGGGCGGGCGGGTGTGGAGTGATGCNACAGCCTGCCTGGAGGGCGGTGCGAGCGCCCACCCACGGGGGATGCATATGCCTGCTAAGGGGGGTGCATGTGCAAAAGCCTGCCCGAAAAGCGAGTGTGCAAGAACCTGGTGGGGTGGGTGCCATGTCCAGCGTCCCGCTCAGCGGGAGGGCTCTGTGTGTGTAAAAGTGCCTGTCCAGGGGCTGCGTGTGCAAGAGCCTGTCGGGTGGGTGTGTGTGCATCGTCCCCTCCAGGAGGGGGGTGCAGGACCCCGTCGAGGTGGGGAATGGTGTGTGTGCAAGAGCCAGCTGGGGCAGGGGATGTGTGCAACCCTTTGTCTGTGGGAAGCGTGTGCAAGGGGTCCTGCGTGTGCTGCTGTGTGTGCAAGCACGTGGAGCAGGGTTGGGGTTAGAGCTGTGCCTCAGGGGGTGGGTTGCTCCAGGGGGGCATTTGCACTGGGGCAGCCCAGAATGGGCTGCGTGTGGGGGACTGCATGCCCCATGGCACCCACATGCAGGTATGTGGCCGCTCCTGCTGTGACTTGTCATGGGCATCAGCACAGCCGGAGGGGTTCCCTGCAGGTCCCTACCACCCCGAGCCCCTACTCCTTTGGTGTGACCAGCCTACAGCCATGCACACAGCTCACCCAGCCCTGCCAGTCCCCTGCCACCCACATCTCCCTGCTCATCAAAGCCCCTGCCACATCCCCAGGGGTGCAGGTGGTGGTCCCTGGGTAGCTCGGCTGGAGCCCATAAGGAAAGCTTTTCTCCCATGGAGCATAGTCATGGTCCAGCCAGCTGTGGGGGTCCTGCAGCACCCACTGAGCTCCCCAGAGCAGGGTGTCCCTTTGCTGCTGCACCCGTCTGGGCAGGTCTCTGTGTCTGGGTGCCTTGTGGCTGCAGCGGGTCCCCACTCTGTGGAGAGGGACTTGAGCTGAATGTGTCCAACCCACTGCTGGTGGCAAGTTCTCAGTGTGTGGGTGTCCCCAGTCCTAGCAGGAGAGCAGGGCTGTGCCCAGCATCTCCCCTCCACTCAGGGGCAGCAGGTGCCCCGTCCCAGAGGCTGCAGTGGAGCCTGGTGACACAGTAGCCCCCCCACAGCTCCAGCTGTGGGGCTAGGCTGCCCAGATATTCCGCTTGTAGCGCAGGGAAGCATTGGGCTGCTGGCTCTTCAGGGCAGGAGGCATCCCGGGATAGTCACATGCATGGAGCTCCTCTTGGGCTGTGNCAGGGTTGGGGTTAGAGCTGTGCCTCAGGGGGTGGGTTGCTCCAGGGGGGCATTTGCACTGGGGCAGCCCAGAATGGGCTGCGTGTGGGGGACTGCATGCCCCATGGCACCCACATGCAGGTATGTGGCCGCTCCTGCTGTGACTTGTCATGGGCATCAGCACAGCCGGAGGGGTTCCCTGCAGGTCCCTACCACCCCGAGCCCCTACTCCTTTGGTGTGACCAGCCTACAGCCATGCACACAGCTCACCCAGCCCTGCCAGTCCCCTGCCACCCACATCTCCCTGCTCATCAAAGCCCCTGCCACATCCCCAGGGGTGCAGGTGGTGGTCCCTGGGTAGCTCGGCTGGAGCCCATAAGGAAAGCTTTTCTCCCATGGAGCATAGTCATGGTCCAGCCAGCTGTGGGGGTCCTGCAGCACCCACTGAGCTCCCCAGAGCAGGGTGTCCCTTTGCTGCTGCACCCGTCTGGGCAGGTCTCTGTGTCTGGGTGCCTTGTGGCTGCAGCGGGTCCCCACTCTGTGGAGAGGGACTTGAGCTGAATGTGTCCAACCCACTGCTGGTGGCAAGTTCTCAGTGTGTGGGTGTCCCCAGTCCTAGCAGGAGAGCAGGGCTGTGCCCAGCATCTCCCCTCCACTCAGGGGCAGCAGGTGCCCCGTCCCAGAGGCTGCAGTGGAGCCTGGTGACACAGTAGCCCCCCCACAGCTCCAGCTGTGGGGCTAGGCTGCCCAGATATTCCGCTTGTAGCGCAGGGAAGCATTGGGCTGCTGGCTCTTCAGGGCAGGAGGCATCCCGGGATAGTCACATGCATGGAGCTCCTCTTGGGCTGTGCTGCCTCTGGTTACTGGAGTGTGAATGTGCCCTTTGCGTGCAGCTAGGGAGAGACCCCGCAGGCAGGGACTGCAGGCAGCCTGGCAGTTGCCAGAGCTGCACCCAGCATGCAGCGCTGGGAGCTCTGTGGGACACCGCTTTAGTGGAGTTTTCTCCCGACATAATTACCCTCATACAAATGATTATTATCCAGCACAGCAACTAGGGTGCTGCAAGCTGCGGTCCCATAGAGCCAGTTTGTGAGCTCTGAGACAGGATCCCCCTTTCCTCCATGCCCAGGGCAGTGGGGAAGATTTGTGCACAGCTTCTCCTGCCTGCACCAGCCCTTTCTGCCCCTCAGGGAGCTCGGTGGGCTCCGCAGCATCTGCTCTGCACGCACCTGGGTGCAGGGTGCTGGGGGAACGTGGGACAGCGAGCCCTCGCCTCTGCTGGCTGGGCAGGTGCTCAGCACTGCTCAGACCAGATGATGCTGGAGTGGGCTGATGGAGGATGCCCTTGGGTGGGCGTCTCACTCCTGCCCTGCAGGGCACCTCTTCCCCTCTGGCAGCAGGTCCTGCTTGCTGTCCCCTGTTCTGCCTCCACTGACTGGGTCCTCCATGGCTGTCACTGCTTGGTGACACCGGGTTTTCTGTGTATTCATGCAGCTGCTGGTGCCGGATCTGCTGCCTGGGTTGAGCTAGACATGCTGCTCTCTCGTGGGTGTTTTCTGCTGGATAACTGCTTCCCGCTGTGTTGCACGTCCTTGCAGGTGCTTGGGGGTGTCTGTGCAGAGCAGGTCTATCTCCGAGCAGTGAATTCCTGCTATAACAGATCGTAAGGGAGTTCAAGTTCCCTGTAAAGGGGCTGCAACCTCACAGTCTCCAACTTCTCACTGCTTGATGGAACGGGGTCAGCTAGCAACCGCAGGAGAGCCTGCAGCAGAGTCTGTGCTTGGGACTCGCTGTCTCCAGGGGCTGGCCTTCTTTGGGAAGCCAGCAACCCCTTACTGGTGCTCTCTGCTGTCTGCCTCTTTTGCCAAACCCTGGGATGTGCAGTGTGAGCGATGCTGACCTTGCTGTGCATCCCACAGTGCCGGTGAACAGTGGTGTCCCTGCTGTCGTGTTGCCTGCCTGTTGCATGTCTGCAGCCTTGCAGGACAGCCTGGCGTGGTGTTTGGAGGCTCCAGGCTTTCTCCAGCCAGCTGAGCCCCATGGTGGCATGGGTCAAATCCCTGGACAGGGCAGTGCTGCCGCTGCCAAAGCCGTCATGGGGATTCAGACAGCAGTGTCCTGTAATGAAGTCTGAGCTCCATTGCTTTTCAAACACACCCTTTTCCTCTGAAGAAGATGGAATTATTTGCCTTGCAAAGTCACTGCAACTTTGGGGAATCACGGGCTGGGGAGAAATGGTCTTGTCTGCTGCTTGAAGGTTTCCTGTGATGTCTGCCAGGTGGCAGTGCCATGCTGTCAGTCAGGGTAAGGGCTGGAGATGTGTCCAGGAAGGAGCACAAGTGGTGGCTGCATGGGAGGACAAGGAACCCCTCGTTCATTGCACCAGGACATAGCACATTGCTCCCTAAGTGCCTTCTAGTCTGCAACTCAAACGCCAAGCAATGCCTCCCCCCAAGCCTCCCACCCACCCTGGATCAGGCACCGAGCAGAGAGGCTTATGCTGCAGCAAGGGGGGAAGCAGCAGAATCTCTGGGTACTTCGCACGGCTGCCTGTGCTCCTGCCTTTGCCTCTGGCAAGCATGGTAGAGCAGGTCCTGGAGGCATCGAAGGCAGGATGGGATGATAATCCTCCAGCACTACTGTGTTACCGGCTCTCAGGAATCCCTTGGGTCTCAGCTGCTGGGGAGAGCTGTGGGAGAAGTGCAGGGTTCCCTTCCCCGTTTTCTTGCTTTTCTTCCTTGGTTTCCTTGAAAGCACCTCTGAAGAGCAGAATGCCCTGTTGGGGAGCTGGGTCACTCTCCCCATGCCAGCAAGATCAGTGCAAATTTGCCGTCGTCAAATGGCTGCTTTCAGCCCAGCTCTTTGTATTGAGCCTCATGGCGCTGCACTCACTCCTGCTTTTGAAGTTTTTAGCTGACAGCTGAGAATCGCCCTGCTCACGCTTTTTGCCTCCTCTCTGGTGGGCTGAACACTCGCTGTCTAGCTGTCAGCCGTGCTGTGTCCCTGTCTGCCCACGTGGAGGGCAGCAGAGCTGGGATTGGGGGCCCCCCATCTCTCCATCCCCCTTGGCTCCCTCTTCTCCCTCCCAGAGTCCCTGGCCGCAGCATTGCATGGGGCTCCCATTTGCCTTGTTCCCTCAACTTGGGATTTGCCTGTGCCAGCTCTGCTGTCTGCCCTGTCTGCGTCCTCTTCTGCCCAGCATGTTGGCGGAGGGAAGGGGTGCTAAGCCTTTGGCTACGGGAGCTCGATGCCAGGACGGCCGCACCGGAGCCACACTTGTGCACTGCCTAACTGTCTCCTGCTGAAATTACAGCAGCAAGCTCTTGTTCAGCGCGTGTTTAATTCATGCACGCGCATCTCCCTCTAGCTGGTTCATCAAAATGTCTTGCAGAGGCAAGGCTGGTGTATCGCAGCAGCGCTCGTGTATTCAACACCAGTGATTGTGCTGTGTCTCCGTGGAGTGCTTTGGGGAACGTTAATTCTTAGGAAGCACCTTGGAGGGGGGTCAACTTCTCTCCCTTTCCTGGGGTACCCAGGCAAGTTTTTGGTGTTGCAGATGAGCAGGCCGGTTGCAGGGGGCAGTGGAGGAGGGTGCAGGCTCTGCAGAGCTCTGGGGTGGGGTGCAGGACCGATTTCCAGCCAGGGCAGTGCTCAGCCAGCCCCGCTGCCCTCGGCTCTTGGGAGAGCCAGAGCTGGGCACTGGGAGGATGCAGGCGAGCTGGGGAAGGCAGCCCACTCAGCCCACTGCAGTGGCTTCCTTGGGAGCCTTCCCGGCCAGAGGAAATTTGCAATTCTATTCCAATTTCTCCCTTCAGCTACGTCCAAGGCAGATGCTGTCTATATATCGCCATGGTAACGCTGCGTTCTCGCTCTCTGTGGAATTGCATGCTGGAAAAATATTAGTTTAAAAAACTATGTCGTGTTTGTATTGACTGGAGCTGAGGCTGATAGCAGAGGATCTATTGTCCCCTGCCTGGGAAAAGTCACTGGTAACAGGCAATAAAGCCAGGTGGATTGGCCTCCGGTGACCACTTCTCACCCCGCACGGCAATTGCTTCCCTATAAACCTTTCCCTGGCTCTGTTTTATTGCATCCTTTAAAACAGATATTTTTGCCTTAAATGTGCTGCCACTTTGCTCCTCTGGGGTGATGCATTGTGCTGCCAGCAATTCCTCGCTGCTGAGATGGGAGCGAGGAGGGGGAATTGTTCCTGGCTTTAATTGTGGGTCTCTCGTGCCCCTTCAAACGCCATCACTGCTGCTGCTGTGCACTGGGCACAGTGGCAGTGGTACCGGTGCAGGAGAGCGCCCCGTGCACGCTCATGCACAGAAACCATTTAGCTGTCTCATTACGGGACGTGCATTTGCTTTGAGTTTCATGCTCCCCTACTTCATTGTTTCCTGCTGAACCTCTAGCCAGCAGAAGAGTGAGGCAGCTATAAAATGCAAAGGATGCTCAAGAGACCCCTGTGGGGGAGCAGAGCCCGCAGCCTGGGGAAACAGAGAGGACTCAGGGCACCACCAAGGCGATGAGGGCAGGGAAAGGGTGTCCTGTCCAGGGAAAGATGTATGAGCCCTTGACCCCGCATTGAGAGGGGCTTTTCCTCCATCCTTGCTCTGGTTTGCTCCCCAGGGAGCCGGTGCGGGTGGGCGAGGCGAGTGCTGGAGCAGGACGTGTGCGTGTGTGAGTGCACAGGAGGGCGAGGTGGTCAACCAAGGAGCCTGTCTTTGTCTCTCATCCGAGTCCTTCATGGTTCTCTGCCCACTCCAGAGGTACTTAGTGCTGTGGATGCATCCGCTTTATCTTTATTGCTACCAAAATAACCTTTCATAAAACCTGAAAGGCAAAGCAATGTTTCTGTCCTGTTTTTCTGAAACACAATTAAAAACCAGTTGTGTGTTAGCAAATGGCCCCATCCCGGCAGATGTCAGACCCAGATCACTGCTCCCCGGCAGGCTTCCAGCACAAGCAGCTCCAAGGCCAGGTCTGGTGGCTGGCCCCTGTCCTCTGTCTCTGCTCGAGGGACAGCCAGGGACAGCTGCAGTGGTGGCAGCAGCAAGTGGAGGTTTTCCTGCTGTACAGCGGTAGGCTGCAATTAGCAATGTGGGCAGCGAGAGGGGATGGTTTGCAGCCTGGTCATTAGGGTCGTGGTGCTGCTGGAAGCAGGAGAGGAATGAGGTGGGGTGGAAGGAAGCTCTCCGTGCCGTTAGTGCAGGGTCGGTCCTAGGCTGTCCTAGGGTGTCTCAGGCCTCCCTGCCACATGCAGGCTGTGAAGCTGTGCTATCTGCTTTCCTGGCATGCATTTTGGATGCACTTGCTGCTCAAAATAGCAGAGGCAAGTGTCCTATGGGGGAGAGAGGCTGCTATGAGGAGGAAGATCAGAAAAAAGAGAAGATTAATTTTTCAAGCGATGCAGCCGAGGAGCAGCCTTGGGCACCAAGAGTGAGAGAGATGCAGGCTCCTGGTTCTGGATATTTCTTGGTAGGAGGAAGCACCAGCCCTGAAATGGGATGCTTCAGGAGACCCAGCTGGTCTGGGCACCCATAACTGAGTAGTTCATGTGTGCTTGTCCTCCCATCCCTGCTGTGAGCTACTGCAGGAGGGATGAGCAAAGGGGGTTTGCTGAGGAAGATGCAGGGTGGGTTGGACCTTGCTCTGCTTCGTGGCAGGACAAAGCCTGAGGGCTGGGCTGCCTCCCCCGCCCCGGGAAGCAGAGGAGCCACGGGAGCAGCGATACTCTTTGCTAGGCTAGTCAGCACAGCACAAAAAGACCAATTTTGAGGGTATCCAGGTAAATCTGAGGCTAGATTTCCCTGTTTATGAAACAGAAACAACCAACTGCCTTTTCTCTCTCACATTGGGGTTGAATGAGGTTATTTATTTATTTTTAACCCGAAGGTGACATGCCACGATGCTGCGTGAGTATAAAGCACTCCCTGACTGTCAGCGGCTAATGGCTCTGGCATGAAAACCCCAGAGAGAAATTAGGAATAGCAGAAAGCCTTCTGGATCCTCACCGTTACTCTCACAATCGATGCTGTTTGTAACACTTAAAAATTTATCGTGATGATAACCTGCATACATATACCTCGTAAAAGCTTACAGAGCGTCCTGTGCTCTGGGGGCCAACACCGTGCTTGGGGTTGGGTTCCACTTGGGCTAAGGGCAGTTATTCTGAGATGAGCCCGAATAGCACATAGGTGCTCTTGGAGCTCTCCTCTTTGGACGCATCACCCTGCAGGCATCTGGTGGGGTGGGTGCTGGCAAGGTGTTTGCCCTGGGCGATATGGCACCCTCAGAGGGATTTTGATGAACACCGTGGGCACCCTTGCTCTTCCTTGAGGGGTCTGGTCAGGACAGGGGTGGGAAAGAAAAGGAGGAGAAGGTGCTGAGCCCCTTGTGCGGCTGTGTCAACCCAGGCTGTGGGTGCCCGGTGCCCGCTCCCTGAGCAGCTGGCAGCTGCACCCCGTATCCCCCTTGCACCTTGGAGGGGATGGAGTTAGCACCCAGCCATGCCCCCATGGGCTGCAGGGAGCTGGCGGATGCAGTGAGCATCCCTCCGTGCTGGTGCTGGAGGGGACCAGCTCTCCCATGACTGTGAAGGGCTCTGCCCTGCCTTTCGCTGCTTGGACAGCTCAGCAAGCCTGTGCTGGGACTCAGTTACATTCAAGCAGCTGGGTGAAACCTTGAGAAGACTTCAAAAATGCAATAAAAGTATAGGATGAAAGGATGCAGCTGCTCTGTCCCCTAATGCTGAGCGCAGGGGTCAGTCCGGGGTCTGAGCTTCGTCCATGTTCCTGTTAGCAGTCTGCGTGATGGGACACGAGCTGCTTATGACATTTGTGAATGCCACCAGGCTGGGAGAGATGCAAGCGGGCTGGAGGACAGGCTGAGATTTCAAATTGGGCTTGGCGAATAGGAGGAATGGGCTGACAAAAAGGATGCTGTTGCCTGGGGTCTCGAGGAAGGTGCTCGTTGGGAGGGAACCACCAACAACACAGACACGGGCTGGGAGCACGAGCTGAGCAGGTCCTGCCCCTACAAGGCAGAGAGGCTCTGAGGGAGCGTTGCACCCATAGGGCTGGGGGCTTGTTGAGGGGGACAGGACTGGAAGAGGGGACCTGCGTGGTCAAGGGAGCAGCCTGGTCTCTGCACTGTGGTGGCCGGGACAGGCAGGCATGGGGTTTATCTGCAGCGAGAGGTGTTCAGGTCAGAGTTTTGGAAACAGTCCTTGAGGCAGGAGCAGTGACTTGCTGGAACAGGGCACGGGAGAGTGTCAGTCCCCATCCCCGAAGGAGCTGCATGTGTGTCTGTCAGGATTGATGGAGGGCTGCAAAGATACTGCTGTGGGGTGTGTGACCTTGCAGCCTTCATTTCTGCGCTTCCCTGATTATTATCTGGCACTGCTGGCTCCAGCTGGGGTCAGGGCTCTGGGATGAGGGCTCTGGAGCTGGGAGGGGAGCCATGCCCCTAAGGGCTGGTGCTCTGAGACAAGGGCAGGAACGGCAGGGTGATGGGGGCCGTGGAGGGAGGGATGCACCACATGAACGATGCAGCTGCCCCTGCAGTCACTGCCCAGGCACTGTGTGTACCCACACTGTGCTGGCGCCAATGGGGCTGGGACTAGTTTCTCCACTTGCGGGTGCAAATGCAGGGTTTTATGTTGCAGACTTTCCTTCTGCCTTCTTAAAAGTGGGAGTCCAGCGAGCACAGCAGTTAGGATTTCTGCCTCAGTGGGAGAGCAGAGCTGAGCTGACCACAAGGACAGGATCACGTGTGTGCTGAGTAGCTGATGCTTTACAATGGGGTATGGATAGTGGGATTGTGCTGTCTGCTCCTTCCCCTTCCTGCTCCTGATAAATCAGTGCCCAGGGAAATATCACTCGTGTTGGCTGTATTTAATAAATTACCTCTCAGCACTTGCGCTCTCCGAGGTTGTTACCGAGTTAGTGTAGCTACAGCCCCTGCAAAGTGAAAAGACGCATCAGACCCCCCAGGAGTGGAATAAGCCATCCAAAGCTAGGAAGCAAATATAAACCCAGACTATGCAAATCCAGTCTAACGAACCCTGCTGCAACACAGACATCCCATCTGGGAGTGGGATGATCCACAAGCAACGTAGCAAAGAGACTGCTTGTTTTAATGACTTTCCTCTTCCCGGGGAGAAATGGGAGGGGGGGTTCCGAAACTTGAAGGTTGCAAATGAAAATTTGCTGCCTTTACAGAGGCAATGTGAGATTTGGGGTGCTGGGGGGCAGGGCAGGGCAGCCTGGATTAACGTGAGGATGCTTTCTGGCATTAAACCCTATGGATTAATGGGGAAAGAGCATGTCTAGCATCTCTGCTTTCAAATCACAGTCCAGAAATGCAACCAATCTGCCAGGCAGCTCCCCAGACACATCAGTCCTTATCGAAGCTCTGCTGTGTGGGGCAGGGCAGGCTGTTTCGCTTCACTAGGAAAGGGCACGGAGGCAGCGGGTGAGCAGCTGAGCAGCGGGGATCCAGCTTTCTGGGCACAGACGACTGTAATTTATCTCCATGAGGAACTGAAGGGGATTTAGAGGGGAAAAAATGGCATGAAGTTAAATAGCAGTGTTGCCTCGGCATCCTTACAAATAAGCTTTACCTGCTGTTCGTTCCCATCTTGTTTGCAAAGGCCATCATTTACTGCAACAAAGGCAAGCAGGGATGCTGAGAACAGTTGTCAGGGAGCACGCAGGGCCAGTCCCTGAGGGAGCAGGGCTGAGAAGGGGCCCTGGGACACTGCATCGCTTGGGGACAGCCACCAGCCCCAGTTCCGGAGCACCCTGAGGATGATCAGCGAGCACGCAGGGAGCAGAGGCTGGTGTGGGCTGGGTCGGCAGCACAATTACCCCCCAGGGTGGCACGTTCCTGGTCACTGCCCCACATCAGTGCATCCTGCCTGTGCCTCCTCGTGCTGAAAAGTCTTTGGGTTGAGGCTGCGCTATCCCAGAAGGTGCCTGGGAGAGAGGGCAGAGCATGGTTTTGGCGTGTGGAGGGACTGGCTGTGTCCGGTCCATGGCCCTTTGGTATTCCTGCACGTCTCTGTGCCGCTTTGCCTGTGCTCTGCCTCTGGCGAAGGCTCTGGGGTGCTATTGCTCGGGGGACACCAGAGGTGACCAGGCCCTCCCTGGGCTTTGCAGGCTGAGGTGTAAGTCCTGGCTTTCAGACTGAGAAGTTTTAAAATCAAGCCTCTCTGCTCTGTCTGTCTGCAGTACTGGAGATTTCCTAACTTCCACCTACACATTGCAGCCAGAGCAATGTTATGTGTGTTTGAAAGAGGGCAACATGAGAGTCCTGCTGGGGACTCTCCCTCGCCAGGAGCTCGGACAGGCGCTGTTACCTCCAGCTTGGCCTCCAGCCTGGCCCTGGGGACCTTCCCAGATAATCTGCTTTGGCAGGGAGCCATTAGGACATTTGAAGAAAATCACACCTGAAGCCGAGGTTTCTCCCTGCCCATAGCTGGCCACGAAGCTGTGGTCCATCAGGAGGTGGGCATGCACATCTGCACGTACGGAGCCACCCCTCCTGTGGTGTGAGAGATGTCTCTAAAATGCATGACCCACCCCAGAGCCTCATGCCTGGGACATACAGCCTGGCCATGGGTTTTGCTCCACTGGAGAGGGGCAGGACTGAGCCCCGCAGGGTGCAACCTTGCAGGTTGGAGCCCCATCCCCAGGAGCCAGATGTGCAGGCTGTGCTCTGGCTGGACAGGGAACCAGGCGAGCCATGGGGCTGCAGAGCCCGAGTGTGTGTTTCGGTTTAATCGATGGGGCTGGGGAACCGCTATTCATTCCCTGCTTGCATTCATCTGTGTCTTAGTAACTGCTCTCCCCACCTCCTTCCCAACACAGGCACACATGGCTGGATAATGGCAGGAGCCCGGCAATCTCAGGCACTGAATAGCGGTGTAATTACGAGGCTATAATGGCGAGCTGGAACTCATTAGCCATTATCAGCCATTTCAGCAGGACCATGGCAGCACCCGGGGTGTGCGGCTGTGCTGGCTGCACCTGACAGCCCTGCACGCTGCTCTGTGGCTCCGGGGCCAGCCCGCTGCTGACCTTGGCCCCTCGCGTGGCTGCAGAGCCCAGTGGAGGGAGGCTTTGGCTCTGGATGGAAATTACAGGCTTTGTATTCAGCCCCTCGTGTGATGTGGGGTATTCCTACATCCCAGGCCCGCTGCTGAGGCTGGGGGGTTATAGACCCCTGGGTGCTGGGGTCCTGCCCTGGCACCACAGCGTGCTCTGGGGTGGCACCCTCCTGCCTCTACCCTGCCGTGGCTCCAGCTGCTCATCCTGTCCTTGACTGCCTCTGGCTCCTGTAGTTTAGTTCCTCTTTATTTCTGCATTTGCATTCAGTGCAGGCAGCCAGGTCTCCAGTGTGGGAGCCCTCCCCAGGCCTTGCGTTCGCCTGGGCACCCCCCATCCCCAGCGCATGACGTGGGCAGATCGGCCTTGTGGCACGGAGCGTGCATTGCTGTGGGGTGCTGCACAGGGACCCCCAGCTCTGCAGGCTGTAAGTCCAAGGGCTGACGGTCCCTGTCTTTCCCTGCAGTGCTCACCGCCCCTAATGCGGAAAGGCACTGCAAAGCTGAGACCACGAGGTGAAAATCTCTGCAGGTCCTGGCTCAATATATTTTAAAGCAGGATAATCCTAGCAGGGGCATGCTGGAGAGTGCGGCAGGGGAGAGCTGGGGAGGCGTAGGTGGCAGGCTGGGAACAGAGCCCCTGCCACGTGTTGGTCCGGCAGTGCGGCACACCTTGCCCTGGTGCTGAGCAGAGCCTGGGCAGTACAGGAGCCATGGGGTGGGTGTAGGCACCCCATGGGCCACCCCCCACCCTTACTTCCACTAGCAGGGCAAGCAAGCTGGGATGGCATCTTCCCCCCAGGTGGGCTGCCTGTCCCTGTGCTCGCCCAGGGCTTTTGCATGCGGGAGCCATGCCAGGAGAAACAGCTGGTCCTGTGCAAGTCTCTCTTGAAGTGTGGCTTACTCTCCAGGCAGATGTTTCAGAGGTGGCACAGGGCAGAGGAAGGTGTGAGGGCTTGAGCACTGAACCACTCATGATGCATGTGGATGTCCTGCAGCTGAGTGTTTGGAGGGGTCCTGCTTTTCTGGGGGGCAGTTGTTCACTTTCTTATTAGCCCTGCCTTCTCTGAGCGGCTCTGTGTGTTTGGGATGACCCTACCAGGTGTTTGCTGCATTTCCAGAGTGGGGTGATGTGCATCCAGCTGGGCGGCTGCTGGCATCGCCCAACTGCTTATTGCATTGCTGAGGGCTCTGGGACTTCTGTCCCAAGGGGGCCATCCGCTGTCCTTTGGGCCCTGTCTGCCCTTGTTGGGGAGCTACTGGGGAACCCCAGTGCCTGGCCACCTCCTGAGCTCTTCCTTGCTGATCTCTGCCTCTTTTCTCCACAGGGAGCTCAACGGCAACAACATCACACGGATCAACAAGAATGACTTCGCCGGGCTGAAGCAGCTCCGCGTCCTGTGAGTTCCCAGCAAGGGGCCAGCAGCCCTGACCTTGGTGGGCGCTGTGCTTGGCTGCTTGTGGCTCCCCCTGGGGCTGATAGAGATGATGCGGAGCCCTTTGCTGGGCATCTGCTGGCGGGGCTGGAGGGCATCTGCGTTGAGCTGAGCATGGTGGGCTCCCAGCTGGGTGGGAGTGGGGAGAAAGAGGCAGGGTTGTGTTGAGGGGATGATGGGAGCGAGGTGGCCCTGGGTCCAGAGGAGCATTGAGGACCCCACTGGTGAGATGGGGGCACTGGGGACCACCTTTGCAGAAAGCTGACCCCTTCTCTCTGCAGGCAGCTGATGGAAAACCAGATCAGCACAGTGGAGCGTGGGGCATTCGATGACATGAAGGAGCTGGAGCGGCTGTGAGTGCCGGGGCATGGAGGAGGGTTGGTGAGGGGCTGCCAGGTTTAGTCACAGAGAACATCCTTTTTGCCTTAAACCATAATGTACCGGTGCTGCCTGACTTCAAAGAGCTTCTCTGCTGTGTGGCAGTGGTATTTTACAGTGTGGGAAGCAAACCTATTTCTGTTGATCTTAAAGTCCTTTCTGATGCTTCTGAGGTGAGGGGCAGGTTAAACACAAATCACTCTCACTGTTATCAGCTGTGTGCTGTGCATTAGTGAGGGAGCCATAAGTTCCAGTCCAGTACTCAGTAAAATAGCTCAGCAGTTTAAAAATCCCAAGCTGCTCGAGCGAGCATGTGTAGCTGAGTGAGCTGCAGGTTAACAGTGCAGTTAAGCAGCAATCAGCAGTTAACAGCTTGGAGTTCTGTCTGCATGTAATTACAATATTGTGAGTAAGTAAGTCTGTCAAAGCCCCGTTGGTTGCTACTGCTTGGGACTGCCGTGAGCGGGGCAGGGGTGTCCATGCCAGGTGGGATGCTCTGCTCTCATGGCCCCTCTGAGTGAGCCAAAGCGCGCCAACTGTGCCCGGTGCTGCCAGCTGGGTTGCAGGCGTGGTGATTGCTTTGCCCCCAAAACCCTGACCGTTTCTTCTTTCCCTGCAGACGGCTGAACCGCAACCAGCTGCACACCCTGCCTGAGCTCCTTTTCCAGAACAACCAGGCACTGTCGCGGCTGTAAGTACTGTCCATGCTAGTGGGACTCCCCTGCTCGGCCGTGGTGCAGGCTTGCTTGCAGGGCTGCCGTGGCATTTGCAGGGACACTGACATCCTGGGATGGTGCTGCTTTGGGAGGGTTGTGCTGGTGGTTACTGGTGTCTTGTCCCAGTGAGTGCCTGGTGCGTGGCACGGGAATGCACCCTGTTTCTGAGTGACCCAAGCGTACAGCATGGCAGGGAATTGGCTTTGTCTTGCAAAAGACCTGAGACCGGTGTTGTTGAAAATGGTGTTAAAAGCTGTTGCGGTGCATGGCGATGCAGGAGGAGGTGCTGGCGGTTTGGTCTGGGGCTGGTGTCGCTGAGCTGGGCTGTGCCTACACAGGGCCAGTTGCAAGAGGCGCTGTGAGCCCTGTAGTCTCCTCTCTGGATGCAGATCACAGGCTCTGGAGCGGGGTGCCCTTACCCTCCAGACTGGGTTGTCGTGAGGGGAGGGTGAAAAAGGATGTCCCCAGGGGGTCACATCCTGCCCAGAGAGCCCCACAGCCCCACTCCAGAGCTGCCTTTCTGCTGGTGTCCAGGGCAGCCTGGGGAAGGAGGAGGAAGCCCTGCCTGGGGCAGATCCAACCCCTCATGCCTGCTACCCCTGCCTGCCCCCATCCCTGCCTGTCCCTCTGCACCCACAGAAACACCCCCAGGGACCGTCTCCTGTCCTGCAAGCCTCAGCTCTGCAGATCCCTCTGCTCCTCTTTTCCCTCTGTGCAGCAGCAGGCTGCCTGGGCAGAGCTGCTGGGGTTTTGATAAATACTCACTTTTCCATATTGGCTTTCCCTTGCCTGGGGCTGCTTGTGGGCACTGCCAGCATTGTTCAAGCTGCAGGAAATCCTCTTAACAAAGCATTTACAAGCTCTAGGCTATGTTAGGCACCACGTGCATTGGGAAGGGGCCGTGAGGAGGAGAGGGTGTGTGCCAAACTGGGGCTGGGCGCTTTCCATCTCTCCGAGAAGATGCTTACACCCTGCGTCTGTTTTGCAGTGCTTAGGGGCAGGGCAGTTGTGACCAGGACACGAGGTCTCTGCATATCACATCTTGTATCTCCATTTCTCAGCTGTGAAATAATGATGTCATGTCCCTGCTGGGGCAGGGTGGGAGTGGATGAAATAACTGAATGGGCTGAGACATTTCCAGGACAGGCATGGCCATGTCGGGGCCAGGCAGCCCTGCCTGAGCAGGGAGGCTGCAGCTGAGCTGTTTTGCTCAGCAGCAATGCCATTTTCTTCCGACAGTGCCAGAGTCAGTCCTGGAGTCCAGCCGGAGGCGGTGTAATGAAGGGTTAAAACGCCGTGTGGGTTGCCAGCGTGGGATGTGTGAAATGGTGGACCAGTGCCAAAGATGAGCCTAGGTAATGGCAGCTGATAGCACAGGCATTCAATTAATTATCGAATGGCATTTGTTGAGCTCAGCTGTGCCGTATCGTGGCGCCAGCAAGGGCCCATCCTCCTCCAGCCACCCATTGCAAAACAAAAACACGGTCGAGAGAATTATTTTACAAACATTAATGTTTCCCTTTTAATCTTCTCTAGGTTTTAATATCAGGCTCCTTCAAAAACCAAACCCCAGCAATTCACTGAGGAGACGCAGAAGTGTGGCTTCCCAGTCAGGCTGTGCGGTGTGCCTGGCCTCGGCCGCTGGGCTCGCGTGCCATGGTGTGCATGGGGCCGTGTGCCCCCTCGCACGGTGTGCACGGGACTGTATGTACTGCCTTGGGTGAGGAGGAGTGTGCAAGGTGCTCCTTGCAGGCACACCGTGTGCAGGTGCATTTCAGCCTCTGCCTGTTGCTTTACTGTTGCTCCCTGTGATGTGGTGGTTGTTCCAAACCCGTTGCCTCCTGCCCTGCCTTGAAGCTGTCTTCTGGCCATCTCTGCCATGATAAACTCCACCTGGACACCAGCACCCAGAGCTTTTCTTGTGTAGTCTGGGGTTGTGTGAGCAGGCTCAGGTTTTGCAGCCCCTCAGCAACAGGCAGTGCAATGTCTTTGATACAAAGCCCTACGCAATGGAGGACCTTCTGCTCCCTCTCCTCATGGCTGCCTGTTGCTGAGATGCCCAAGGATGGATTGCAGGGGACAGCAGAGCAAGAAGTGCTCAGAGCAGAGCTTGTCTAGACACACCGTCATGCTGGCTTAGCAGGAGGTGGGATCTGGACTGGTGCTAGTCCAGCTGGTGCAGGAGGTCATAAGGACACTCTTAAATTGCTGCAAACCTGGCTCAGGCTACAGGGATATGAGTCAGTGGGGAGCAAGTTTAAGCTAAATTGAAATCAGCTCGCATAGAACTGAAATCAGAGCCTCTCCGCCAGGCTTTGCGCTTATTTAACTGCTGAAATGGATATGGCGTGGCCCCACGGCTCGGTGGCCCCCCTCTGCCCTGGAGGCAGGCTGGGACCTGTGCTGGTTGGTGTGGGATGGGAAGAGAGGGCTCTTATCAGCGCCGTGCTCTTGCAAATCCCGGTCTCCAGACCATTTTCAGCAAGCAGTGCCTGTGTAGTCTTCCCCATGCCCTGCCTGCTGTGGCCACCCACTGTGTGCTCCTTGAGCTCCCAGGGTACCTGCTGGGTCCTCTTGTCCTCACACCATGATACTGGGAGGTCTTGAATTAGCAGAAACTGGCTGAGCGAGGCAGGATGAGATCTGTTTAACTAACTGGGAAATGTGGCTGCCAGGTCTGGCAGGTGGGTGGCAGTTGAGGCAAAAAACCAGGAGTGGATGCAGGAACAAGTGGGGTTTGCCTAGATGGATACCGGGGTGCTGGCCTGGATGGTCCAGCCTCTTCTAGCCTTAGTCCTGATGCATCTTCAGCAGCACATCAGTAACACGGCAGCAGGTTAAGGCAAGCCTGTTGAATATGAGGTATGTGATACCCATAGAGCAGTTTTCCACTGTACCTCGAGCCTCGTGGAAATACCTCACAAGCACAGAGAAGAGGACCTGGGGCTCCAGTGGGGATGGAGAGCTGTTTGTCCGCCTCCTGGGTCTGAGTGCCAAAGCCTAATCCACATTGGTGGTGCTTTGTGGTCCCTCAGCCTGGCTCGAGCTGCAATTAGTTACTCGGATCTCGGCTATGAAGAGCATTTGTGCATTGGGATAATGGAAAGGGTTGGAGTTAAACCTGATCCATTGGGGCTTAAATAAACTGGGGAATGGCAGGAAATGGCCAGCAGAAAGCGAACTTCAAATGAGGGCATGGGGGAGGTGAGACGCCTTGGGGGGGAATGTTTTCTCCTTGGTATTTGGGAATATTGAGCTGACGCCTGCCTGGAGCCCGTCTCAGTCTGAGGTGGTGGGGTGGGGGGGGACTGTGCCAGTCCCTCATCAGTGGGGCCGGGAGGCAGAAGGACTCTCTGCATGGCCTCCCTTATTTATATCCGCCACATCGAGTGGATAACTCATTAAGCAGTCCCGGTGGCTGGAAATGGTGCTGATCTAAGGTTTCGCTGGAGAGCGCCTGACCCCAACGACCCCATCTCAAACTGGGTTTAATTAAACTGTCAGCACTGGACAGAAGAACAAAGCGTTGTGGGTTTGGGTGGGGGCCGGGGTTCCCCAGCAGCTCACTGGGGAAGAGCACGTCTCCTGCGAGGTAGAGAGCTGATAAAAAATGAATCTTTCCTTCCATCGGGGATTACCCAGGCAAGAAGGTGACCTCTGCTATTGCACTGCCCAGGGCTGGTCCCTGGTGCCCTGCAGCCATGCACATCTTGGCTCAGCACCGATTCCCCTGCGCAGCTCCGAGGCACGCCGGGAGCTGGGGGGGGGGGGGGGG
>VZSC01012447.1:75471-100484 GCA_013398225.1 Steatornis caripensis
GGGGGGGTGGTGGTGGTGGTGCTGGCACTGGCAGACCCTGCCTCAGCATCTCTCCCGAGCTGGCAGAAGTTGTTTTTTCCCTTGGGAGGGGGGACCCAAGCCCTTGAGTTTCTCTCCCCTCCCTTGGGAGGGGTAGGGAAAGATGGGAGAGGAGTTTTATAGCCCTGTCTCCCCTCTCGCCCCACCTTCCCTTCAAGCTGCCTCCTGAAGCTGTTTTTAAGACTGTTTGGGAGTGCTGGGTGGGGGATGTGAGGAGGAGAGGAGAGGCTGGGATGGCCGTAGCAGCAGGGTGAGAACAGAAACGCTGCGGGCGCATTGTCAGGGAGGCAAAGATGTGGGCTGTCGAAATGTGCTAAAGGCAGCCAGGGTGGCTATAAATAAATGGTTTTCTCCAAGGGAAAGCCGAGCTGGCGGGAGGAAAGAGAGGAGCGGTGGGCGCTCAGCTGCAGAGAGCTCTGAGGAGATGCTCCCGCAGGGGAGAAGCTGTCCCGGCAGGATGTATCCCCCCAGGAGCAGCTGCCCAGAGGTTTCCCTTGCCGAAAGCCACAGCAGCCACTCTGCGCTCGGCAGAGTGGGAGCCGAGAGAGGATGAGCAGAGAGTAGGGGAGAAAGGTTCTGTCTCCAGAAGGAGGAAGATTTAGGTGCCCGTTGGTTCCTGTCGGATCTGTGCCAGCAAAAATGGTGGAGGAGTGCCGTATCCGAGCTGGCAGCCAAGCCTGGTGGAAGGGCCGAGGGTGCAAGCTGTCCCGTCTGTAAGGGCAGGGGCTCCCTGGAAACAGTGTTAACATCTCAATCAGGACCGGTGACTTTCTGAGACAGAGCCAGGGACACAGGAGATGCTGAAGGGGCTGGGGGAATTGTTATGCTTCTCCGAGACTCTGCTCCTGTGGCTGGAGCCTGCAGAGGAGTAGCAATGCTCTACACTTATTTCTATCTGGGAGCCGAGACAGAGACCAGGAGCTGATCCAGACCTCCTCTGGACAGGGGTATTTAAAGATGTGGGCGATGAGGGAGTTTTGAGTTGAGTCAGAGACCACGGCAGCTCGGTGTGCTGCCTGGGCAGGGCAGGTTGCGTTACGGAGAGCTCTGGTTCCTTGCACCATCCCTGCATCTGGCTAAACCCGGCCCTATTTGCCTTCAGAAAAGGAGGCAGAGAAAAATGGAACGCTGCTAAATAACTTGAGAAAATGCAAATTACATCTTTCAAGAAGGAGAGGACCACAACCACGCGGGAGGAAGCTGCGAGCTGAGTAGTAGCAAAACAGGGTGACAAGTGAAAAAGGAGCTGTCGGAGAAAGGAATAACAAAACAGGCCCTGCTCAGATGGGGCTGACTGCGCGTGGGAGGTGTTGCTTGCGAGACTGTACCAGTGACCGTTCCTCTTGGCGCAGCACCGGGAAAACCCCCAGATAGGACAGGGAGAAATGGAGAAATGTCAGGACAAAAACGCATGCTCGGTGGCCGTGGAGCGGTCTGGTGACCCCGCGGCGGGTGGCTGTGCTGGCGCCAGGTGGGAGGTGTGGGTGCGGGGGGGATGGATGCGGGTGCTGCAGCTCTGCTCCCCTCCCAGCTGGGGGGACTCACGTGCCTGAGACCCAGTTTTGATCTGGTGGGGGATTTTCAGTGCCTGCCTGTGTGTTGGCTCCCTGGAGATCCTGCTGCTGTGGTGGGCTGGCTCTGGCTGCACGCTGGCTCTCCTGTGCCAGACACCCGCCCTGTTCCTCCCATGGCTGCTCCTGTTGGGGCTTTGGCCGAGGCTCACTACCTCCAGTGAGGTTTTGTGCTTGTCCTACAGCTGGCAAGCTCGGCGTGCGCCAGGAGCCCGCAGCCGCTGCGTGGGAAGGGGCCTGCAGGCACGGCATCGTGTTTTCATCTTTCTGTGCTGGAGCAGGGTTGCTTCAGCTCCCCGGTGCGCGTGCCCCTTTTCTGTTTGCACAGATGTGTATGTGCTTGTGTCCCTGCGCAGAGGCCTGCGGACCAAGAGCAAAGTGCCAAGATCAGAGCAGAGAGCAGCTCTCCCCAGAGCAAACTTCCCTACTTCCCCATCCCCAGCATCCCCCATTTGTGTCCCAGCTCCCCCCTCCCCTTGCTGGGCAAGGGCCAAGTGTCCCTGCTGTCACTGTGCCCATGTTTTGGCCATTGTCCCCTCGACTCCGGGTGCCGTACCCCCTTGCGCTTTCCGACAAAGCCCCTTCTGTTGGGGACAGAGCAGGGCTGGGCTGGGACGTGTCCCCCCGAATACCAATCAGGAGGGGGACCATGTTTAACCCAGTAGCTGTGGGGAGACTGCGGGGTCTGCGTGGTGTAAGACACCCCCCCCACCAGCTGGGGGGACGGGCAGGGGGAAGAGAGGCCTCGCCGCAGCCCCTGGGAACAAAGAGTTAGTGTGGCTCGTGACAGCTCTAAGGAAACGCGGGGAAACAAATGTGCCACTAATAGGTGGGGAGGTTACCTAGGAAAAGATGCTGCCGGGCAGGCGGGCAGCCAGCCCCCTCCCCGGTGGGCTGGCAGGCAGCGAGGGGCTGGCACGCCCACCCCTGGGGGGGCTCGGGGGGCTGCAGTGGGGCCAAGCCGAGGCAGGTTTGTGGTCCGTGCCTGGCGGGGCATGCCCTCGTGCTGCTGTCCCGGAGGGGACAGCGTCTTTATGGGTGCAGTAAGGACACCTCTGGGTTTTTGTGCTGGGTGTCCCTGCCGGGGAAGCGGCATTATTGTGCAGGGAACCGCTCCCTGCCTGCTTGCTCTCCCCCTTCTTCCTCGACCATTAACGTGCCACAGACCTCAGCTCTTTTGGGGGCCCCCCAAAAAATCCCTGGGGAATCCTGAGTACAGCCTCACGAACTTAAACACTTGTTTAAGACCTTTTTATATTTAGGCACCTCCATAAGCTTTTTAGGTCCTGGCAGTCTGCGGAGGCAAAGGAGTGCCAGGGTGAGGGCTGCTGCCATGCCCCGACCTGCTGCCGAGCGGCCTCCCCCTTTGCTTCCTGCCAGCCCGTGTCCCCTCCTGCAGGCTGGCAGTGCAGACCCTGCATGGGGGTGCTCCGGCCCCCGGCTCTCTTCTGTGCCGTTAGCCCACCGGCAAGCTGGGGCTGCCAGAAGGGGCATTGCCAGCTGGCTGCCTGGAGACAATCTGCCCTCTCCCTCCATGCACCTTGTTGTGCTTCTGACCCACAGCCGGCTCTGGCTTTCTGGGTGTTGAGATGCTTCCAAGGTTTCCCTGGCACTGTGACCAGTCGAGCCCTGCTCTTGGGGCTCCCTCCTTGAGCTGCTGGCTTTGCTGGGAGGCACCCTTGGTCTTGCTTTGGGTGCAGGCTTGGATTTGGCTTTCTTAAAGTCATTAAAGCAAAGCGGTCTGCGTCTGTAGTGAGGTGCAGCTTCCAGCCCCCTGCCCTTTTCGGCAGAGTGCCCCCCTCCACATGCCATTGCCTTCTGTGGAGCATCGCTGCTCACTCCTCTGGTGATCTCTGCTGTGCCAGCAAATGAGAATTTGCAACCCACAGGAAAAAATGATGGAAAATCAAGTCTTCCTAATGCTAGGCAGCAGCACTAATTACACAGCTATTAAACCACAGCGGCATTACTTATTCCCTCCCCTCCTCGCAGCTCATTGCCTGCATTGTGCCCCATTCACCCTTCAGCCACCTTTGGTCCCTTGAAAGGGTTAGAAGAGTGCTCAGAGGAGCTGATTCCTTTTCCCATACGTTTTGGGAGCAGAATAAAGGCATTTTCTTCCCCGTGGTTTCACAGCTCAGATAACAGAAAGGTTCAAAGTAATTTTTAAGAATCGTGAGCAGAATTAGCCTTTGGTAATTTGACTTCCAGGATGTGGAAGAACAAAAGTCTTATGCAGTGATCTTAGGGTGAGTTATAACTTGGTACCCCTGCACGTGTATCCCACGGACGTGTTAATCTGCAGAGCCAGATAATTCACGTGTGTTTGCTGGCTGATTCTTCTGGGTGTGGGTGCTGGACCTCCTTGCCTCTCCTGCTGGGACTACCATGAAAGCAAGGCGTCAGTGTTTTCCAGCACTGCTTCCAACAGCTGTCTGCAAGGGTGCCTGTGCCGCATCCCTTCTCCTGAGAAGTTCGTGCTGCTGCGGCATCAGTGCTGGACCACGCAGCCTGCAGCCCTGACACCAGCAGCTCATCTTGGTGGGCACAGACACCAGGTTCTTGCCCAAGCTGGCTGCACTGGGATGCTTTACCCACTGCAGCAGGTGGATAACTTTCCCTGTACTAAGTGCCGTAAAGACCAAACCTGTGAGTGTGAGTGGGGAAGATGCACTTTCTCACACCCAGGGGGTTCCTGGTGCAGCAAGGCTTGTAGGCATTGCCAAGGGGAAGCTGTGGTCCATGCCTGGCAGAGCGTGCCCTTGTGCTGCCATCCGCATGGGGACAGGGATGGACTGGGGGCATCCTGGTTTCGAGAGTCCGCTTCCCCATGTGTGCTGATCGGCTTCCGGGCACAGGGCAGCTGCCCGCACAAGGAAATGTGGCCAGTAGTGTGCTGGGGGTGGGCTTGGGGAGGTGGGGATTCATTTTGCAGATTCTCATCTGTGTTAAATTAATTATCATCCCAGGCTTATTCTCGCTTAACCAGCAAGACGCAGACGGCTGTGGTTGGGACCCCTACCGCCCTGCCAGAGCTAAGCAGCATATGGATTAGGGGCTCTTAACGGCTGCTGTCCCTGGCCCCTCCGTGTTTCTTGCACCCCCTTTAGTCCCTGGAGGCTTTGGTCTCCATTTGTGTCTGTATTTCCCTTCAGGACAGGAAAAGCTGGGTTAATTTCTACTGCTCCCAAGGGAGCTGTTGGTAACCAAAGACGTCTCGCTGTCTTGTTTTCTGTAAACCGGGAGGCAGGAAACAGCAGGGACGGTTTAAAATGGTTTCGTTGCCTCCTCCTTCTCCCCGTCTGGTCCTTGCCGCCCCTCTGATGGGGGATGGCGTTTGGGACAGAGCTGCTTGGAGAAAAACAAAGTCACTCGGACTTTTTCCAGGCCCTGGGGCTGGAGAAGAGAGGTTTGTCTGGGAGGTGCAGGTGGGAAGAGCTGTTTGGGAAGTGATAAATTTGGCATCTTGTGGAGGAAGAGTGAGGGGTGTTAGCACCGTTGCATGGACGGAGTATTAAATGTGGAAAGCACAGGAAAATCTCCCAAAAAATGCCTCTTCCCCCTGAAGCTGGAAAGTTCTCCATCCCCAGACTCCACCCATGGCAGAATGGGAAGGGGACCCAGGAGTCCTAGCCGGGGGGGCCGGGGTGGGGGGGCCTTCCCATCCTCTGTATGGTGCTCAAAGGGCCTTTTGTCCAGCTCTGAGCCCCACAGGTGGGTGGATGCTTCATCCACACCCCCTGCCTCCCCCCCAGCCTTTACCCCTGGGCTGGGATGCTTTTTCCTAGGGGCCACTGTTGGCCCGTCCTGTGGCTATGCGGGCTTGCAAGTTGCCTCGGCAACAGAGGCCTGGGGATGCGGGTTGGGGGTTGACCCCATCACGGGACCCTTTTGGGATGTTTGCCCAGGGGCTGGTGATCGTGCCTGCCCCGGACCAGCACGTACCCAGCAAAACACGCGGCCGCGCATTTTGCTGGGTACGTGCCGGTCCACGGCAAGCGTGGTGGAAATGCAGAATGGGTGCATGCCATGGTGGTACATACATGGCATGGGGTGTAGGGTCAGGGTGCAGGTACCTGGCGTCGAGCTTTCACCCCAGGGATGCTCCATTGCAGCTTCTCGCCATCATGCAGCCTGGCAATTACCACTGGCGCTGTTAATTACTAATCACGGGGACGAAGTCGGGGCAGTGTAGCGGGGGGATCTGTGCTTGTGGGGTAAACATGAAGGGGAAACAAGGGTACTGGCTGCATTCCTGGGGTTCGGTGGCGTTTCCAGCTCTTGCACTCCTACTGGAGGCATTTCCACCTCCCGGCATTGCCATCCCGCTCCGGCTTGCTTGTTCTCTTCCCCATAGGCGCAGCATGTTGCTCATTCCTGCATCCTACGATTTCACAGCATCCCCGCAGCCGGGTGTTAATGAGATTAGACCCAAGCTTTAAGATGTCTCTCTCTATCCTTTGCCATCCAATTACACAGCCCGCATGGTATCTGATTGCCTGTGAGAGGGAGGACTGGGGCTAGCTGGGATGGGAGGATGCAGCTGGTCTTTCTGGGTATCAGACCCGCTGTACCAAGTGGTTTTCTTTCTTTTCTTTTCTTTCTTTTTTTCTTTCTTTTTTTACTCCCTGCTTGGCTTTGAACTGCTTCATTTGGCTTTTTCATAGCTTCTCGATGTGGCGGCTGGGCAGAATTTGTTTAAATTAACTGCTTGAATGGCAGCATTTGTGTGTGTTTGTGGAGGGGGGAGCTCAGAGAGCACCAGAAAGGATGAGGGGGATTAAAGGTGCCTAATGGGTTCCAGATGGGGATCCCGGACTGGGAAACACCCCCACAGCCCCAGCCCCAGCCGGAGGCTGCTGGCAAGGAGCTCGAGGCTGGGAGCAGGGATGCTATAGCGGGCGGCTGCCTGGCTCTCCTGCTGCAGGGAGGCTGCCCCCGAGCGTGTGCCCCTGGGGCCAGGGTGCCCTGAGGCTCCCGATGTGCTGGCTGCCTCTGTGCTGCCCGGCTGTGCCCAGGGCGAGCAGGCAGATGCAGTGCAGGAGGCACCTTCCCTGGCTGGCGTGGATCATGGGGTACAGCAGGGTCTGCTTTCCCTGCTCCAAGCACCATGGGCTCTGGGGATGCGGGGCTGGGGACGACTGCTGCATGCAAGTTTGGCTGTCAGAAGTGCCTCAGCTTCGGCGTTAGCTGACAGTGCAAATACAGCCTGCCATGGCAGCACTGCTGGAGCGACAGTTTCTGCTCAGCAGTCTTGGTTGCAATGTGAGGAATGATAATACTTTGTCTTTGATGCTGTCCCCCTGGGCTCTAGGGTACCTCAGGGTGCTCACTCAGTCCGTTGTCCCTGACACTGCAGGCATTGGCGTATTTTTTCTTATTTGCAGATGGGAAACTGAGTCGCAAAGACAGGAGCTAAACTGCCTGCATGACTCTGCCAGTTGCATTTCCCAGACCTGTAAGGTTTAGAGGCATGGTGACATCATTCCCTGGCTCTCCCAGGGCCGTGTCTCCCACCGATGGCCAGATTTCTCCTCCAGACCTGCTAAATTGTGCCGGGGCTGCGTGTTCACAGCCTGTCCAGTGGCAGTGCCTAGCTTGGAAGTGTGTCTGTCCCAAGCGAGATGAAGCGTGCAGCAGCAAAGGGCTGCTGGGGAGCGGCGTCACTGGTGGGGACAGCAGAGTCACAGGCAGGGTCATTACTTTTGGCTTTTATTAATGGCTGAGAGATGGAGTGGACATAAGCTGCAAGCCAGCTGGTTGCTGGGAATATCAGACGTGCTGTTTGCGGGGGATTTAAGCTTCTTAGGGGAGCAGGCTGCAGAAGAGCTCATTGGGTCTAATGGGAGCGAGCGTTAAGTGGTACCTTTTGCTATTCAAAGGTGGAAAAGCCCTGTTCCCAGCAGGAGTGAGCCCACTCACCCTGCAAGTGGCCTTTTTGTGAAGGCAATGGTTTGCTCCAGCGTGTCCAGCTGCATCCAAGCAAATGGCTGAGCCAGGGAATGAGAAAGGTCGCAGGAGAGTAGGCTGTGGTGGGAGGTGGGGTCTGAGGAGGGTCCAGATAGGGTTGTGGGGGGCACGTGGGGTGATTGGGAAGCATTGGCCAGCCTCCTTCACCCACTGACCCTCGGCCAAGGCTCTGTCTGCCGGCCGTCCCAGCCCATCCTTGGCCCCACGTCCCCTCCAGCTCTCCTTTCCTTCCACAAATATTGAGAAAATAAACAGTGCAGCCGACGGGGGATGTCCCCCTGTCCCTTTGCACACAGCTGCCTCTCCGGGAAGCCATGCAGGTGGTGACCCTGCATTCTTCAGCCGGAGGGTTAACTGGAGGGAAAGGAATTACTAGCTTCTCCAGGGCCACCCCAGCCTGTGCCTGTGGCCAGCACTGCCTCTTGCCCAAGGAAAGTGGCTTGCAGGATGGGCAGGTCCCCGTCCCAGGCAGAGGTTGTGGCACAAACCTGTCTCTTCACCCAGGTAGTGCAAGGTCCCTGCCATGGTCTGACCCTGCCCCTTGGGGCAGGAGGTGTCCCAGCTTGGCGGGGACAGGCGAAGCCTTGTGGGTGACCAGCTGGAGCATCAGCCTGTGCTGGGCACTAGCTGCGGTGGTTGGGGGCACGGCTGGTGTGCTGCCAGGGCTGCCTGCCGCTCTGCCTATCGCTGCATCTGCCCCCAGGGCGAGCTTCTGTGCCTCAGGGAACTGAAGGCCTGAGGCTGGAAAGGACTGGCGGCTGCCCTGTGGCGTGGGGAGTTTGTGCATGCAGTGCCGACAGCACAATGGCATGAGCCCAGCCCTGCCAGCTCCTGCTGCCACCGCCTGCCCCTCTTGGCTGCGCTCCTCCCGTCCCCCTTTGGCCAGTGGTTTTGTGTCCCAGGAGTTGCTCCACAAAGCGTGTGACCCGTGCTGGTGCCAGGAGCCTTTGCAAGCCAGCAGCTTCATGGGGCAGGATCTGACCCCTGGGGGGTTCAGCACTGCGCATCCTCCCTCTCCCCCATCCTTCACTGCCTCCATCCCGCTCTTGTCTCTTAGCAACTGCCCCTGGCCGGGACCTGGGCCGTGTAGGAAGGGATGTGACACTTTCTATGCATCAGTCACTTTGCCATCTCGAGAGTGATGGAGAGGTTGTTCACCCCTGCAGCACTGCTTGGGCTGAGGCGAGTGATCGTAGAGCATCCCTGTGATGCCTTTGCCCGGGTAGCAGCCAGCTGCTCTGCCTCCAGCTTGACATCGATCCCCACTACAAAAATGATATGGGTGGCAATCAGGGAGGATAATTAATGCCAATCCACATGGAAAATTGCTCTCGTCAAACAAACCTGATATAATTTTTTTTCATGAGCTGACAAATTGGGTTGATAAGTAGCAACTGTGCTGACATGATATACCGAGACTTCTGCAAGTCATTTTAGTCTTGTCTGGAGGATATTGCGATGAAAACATTAATATTCTGCAAAAATCAGTGTAGCATTTCTGACAGTGTGCTTCACTGGTAGACTTCCCGGGGGAACTGCAGCAGTCGCCTTTCTGGCAGGGTGCAGTGGGGGTGTGATGATGATGAACTGGTGTTCACCATCTCCGCAGTGTCTCGGGATCTTCGGTGGCAATATTGGCGTTTGCCAACTGCTCCATGAGTCTCCTGGCCTCTGGTTGCCTCCTCCTTCAGCCTGCGCCAGCCAAGCGTGTGCGGTGAGCTTGGCAGTATAGATGATGTAGCTGGGGAGGACACCACCTGCATCATGACGGAGCTCAGTTTGGAAGGAAACATGAACCGATAGGTGAAAGGAGCAGGGCTGGTGCTGCTGGCAGGATGCAGGTCCAGCGAGATGATCCACCTGAAACTCCTGCACTGAAAAACGTCCTCGTGCAAGGTCGTGCGGCTGGGGAAAAAATAAATGTAGGTCGCAGCTACAAGACAGGGAACAGCGTCTAGGGACACAGTTACACTGAAAAGGACTTAGCAGCCGTTGCAGCAGCACGCTTTGGGATGCGGGCTTCCAGCGCTGCGGCTTGGGGGCTGACGGATGAGCAGAGCAGCTCTGGGTACCGGGGGCTGGGGGGTGGTCACCGTTTTGGGGCGCAGCAGGGAGGCGTCCGTCCGCTGAGCAATGTTTCTGCTTCGGGGCCCACAGTTTAAAGAGATGTTGGGGAAATTAGAAAGCGCTCAGCGAGGAAGTGCAGGATAATTGGAGGTCTGGAAAACCTGCCTTCCAGTGAAAAGAATTAAAAAGCTCAGCCTGTTTAGTGTATGCAAGAGGGGGTTAGGAGGGGATTTGATCCCTGTCTCTGCATTACCTGCGTGGGGAGAAGCCTGATTGTAGGCACCTCATTAATTCTGTAGAAAAAGAAAAGGAAAAGAGAAAAAGCATAAAATCATTCAATAGCTGGAGGCTCAAACCAGACAAATTCAGACTAGAAATAAATTTGGCTTTTTCACCACCTAGAGCGGTTAACCGTTGAACACTCAGCTGGGAAGAGGTGAACTGAATGTCCTTTGAAGTTGTGAAGGAGACTGTACTTCTCTCCCCCATGGTGAAAATGGGAAGGGACAGGGTTGGAGCAGGAATCTCGGGGAGGGCTCTGTGTCTGGGCTGTGTGCGCAGAGGCATCCCAGTGATAAAGTGTTCCCTTCTGGGTGATGGATGGCAGCCCATCCGCTGTCCCTCTCTGGGCACTGGGCACATCAATCCAGCGCCTCTGTCCCAGGCCAGGACCTTAATTGCTCACAAAGTCCCTGAGCATCCCTGCTCTGCGAGGCTGGCTGAGCAAAACCCGCTGCGGAGGCTCTTCTCCATCCACGATGCTGCGAGGTGATGTCCGAGTGGGCATGTTTGCTGGGTGGGGATGGGGGCCGCCACTGCCCGGGGGTCGCTCCCAGGCTGCCCCTGCTGCTCTCAGCCAGGCCAAGGGAGATCTGCTGGCGCCGGTCTTCCCACGCTCTCCCGGAGGGATGCTCAGCCGCAGCCTTCCTGACCCCTGCGCTGCAATCCTGTCTGAGCATCTTAGGCAGTTACATTTTACTAGCGCAGTAAAAGGGAAAGACGGCTTTGCTTTAATTTTATGAGCTACAAAGTACCTTGCCTGGTTAGGCGCTGACTGGGTGTCACAAGCGCTCTGGCTCGGAGTTCACAGGGCAAATAGTGGTGGTGGTTCAAGATGCCGTCTCTCTGCTACGCCGCTCCCCTTGCCTATCACAACTGCTCTTCCTCCAGTGCCCCTGTCTCTGCAGAGCTGGGCAGGATCTGCTCCTCTCCTGTTCCTTTGCAGAGAGATGCCAGCAGTGACCGTGACAGCAAGGCCAAAACGCCGCGCTCCCTGGTTGTCCAGCCATGGGGTTTTCCTGGCCGCTGGTCCCCTGAAATTGTTCCTGGGACAGCAAGAAGGCGAAAGCTGGCTGTAGCTGGGGACGTGGCTCTGGGAAAGTCCCACCCCTGGCTGCACGTTTGGGGACAACGCGTGCAGAGCAACGGGATGCTGTGGGGAGCCATCGGTGCCCCGTGAGCGGGACAGTGTGTGCAAACGCCCGTGTGCCCTCGCAGCCTGCTGACCCCTGATCCGCCGGTTGTAGGAATGTCTTTACATGCTCTGGGAAGCTTTGTGCTCCTGTCCTTGCAGCCTGCCACTGCCGGGCCTGGGTTTTGTGCTTTTGCTTCTTCCCCCCTACCCTCCCTTTTTTTCCAGCCTCTTTCACAAAGACACATATTCTCCCCCTGCACCCCGGGGATTTACACAGAAAGCTCACCCTCAACGCTGCAAAAGAAAGGCCTGGGCGGCCAGGAGAGGAAGCTCACACAAAATGTGGTGTGTGGCTCTTTGTGTCCCCTTTGTAATTCCCTGCACAATGAACTGCCCCGGCCACCCACGGGCCCCAGGGTACCCCCAGGTGCCCCATCCGCTGTGCACCCCACTGTGGCAGCAGGCAGAGCTGGGGACGCTCCTTGCCGATCGGCCTACTGCACAGCCTTTGTGCTCGGGAAAGGGGAAATTTGGCCAGGATGGAGATCGCCATGGTCCCGCAGCAGCAAAAAGACCCCTCGCATCCCCACTGCCGCCCCCCACCCCAGGCAGAGCGCTGAGGGGGGGTCCCTCCGGCAGAGCCCTTCCATCAGCCCCGCTCTGATGGCTTTTAACATGTTAATGACTCTCTCAAGGGCAGGAGCAGCTCTGTGTAAAACCCATGTTCAGCCCTCGGTCATGGACATTTGCTCAGAGACACAGTGTTAAATATTTATCCTCCCCGCCTCTCCCCCCACTGCGCAGGCATTAACAATAGTGATCCAACCAGCCCCTTCCCCTTCGCCGGGAACATGTGGCTCCCGGACCATGACAGCGAATGTTATCGTTTGTACCTGTGAATTATTGATAAGGTGTAAGATAGTTCTTGCGGTGAAAAAATAATGAGGCAGAGAGGCTGTTTGCAGCCTGGCGGGGCAGGTGCTGCTGCAAACCCTCTTCTCCAGGGGCAAAATGGGCGGTGAGACCCCGTTCCTGCCGGGCCCCATCCGCCAGCTGACCATGCTGGCCCTTAGCAATGTGCGGCCGGCACCGGGCTGCCTTTGTGCATGGTAGCTCCTCTCTCAGCGTGGGTCTGGCTGGTGCCTGTCCCCCCGGCTGCCCGCTGCCTTCCCCGGGGGAGGTGGGCAGCTGCCCTCCCTCTGTAGCCCCATGCTGCCTGCAGCCTCCTGTGAGCTGGGGGATGCTCGCTCAGGCAGCTGCGTGCGGGTTGTGGAGGTGAGTGGGGATGTCCCAGCTCTGCGGGTAGGCTGCCCACCCCGTGGTGCTGTGGCTCCAGAGAGCAGATGGGGTTTAGCCTGGGAGAGCCTTTCAGCTGGCAGGGCTGGGGGCTCAGGAGGTCTCCAGGGGCTGGAGAAGGGAGAGTGGTCCTCGGTCCTTGGCTTTCTGGCCAGCAATGTGCGCTCTGCCCAAATCTGTCCCTGGAAAAAGGGGATGAGGCTGCTGAGTGCCTGGAAAGCAGGTGGCAGCCTTGGAAGGGGGTCTGCTCCACAGCTCAGGTCTGTCATTTGGCTGGGAGCTGAACCCAGCGCATTCATCCCCAGAGCTATGGAGGTGAGAGCCTGTCCCAGAGAGCTCCCGGGTCCACTAGCTCTGGCAGGTCTGCGCTTCGGCCGCACTATGTGAGGCTCTGGGGTGCCGCGCGGGAGGGTACAGATGGCTCAGGGGGATCTTGTCATCAGTGGTGCAGGCAGTCCGATGAAAATCAGGGTGCCTCTTTAAGCCAGTTCAAAGCCTGGCTTTGATGTGTGTAGACCTCAACCCTACTGTGGCTTGCAGGGAGAGCATTAGCAGGAGAGCCAGGGCATGAGCTTGCCCGATCTGTGGTTACGTATCTGCATCCCTGGGCTGGCTGGTGGGATGCCAGGGTGCTGCACCTGCCCCAGGGGCAGTGGGAAGAGCTGGGATGAGGCACCCTTCTCCCTCGCACAGAGTCCCCTGCCGCGCTCTGGCAGCACCACCCCTGCCCAGGAAGGGCTGCCCAGGGCTGCCGTGCACTGACATCAAGTGTCGCTTTCCCAAAAATATGTCTGAATCCAGTGTCCCAGACTCTAGGGATGCAGTATGTGCTGTTACTTCTGAAGATGCAGGAGTGCCTGGGAGGCAGAGCAGCCCCTGCCCATCACCTGCCGCAGCCTGGGCCACAGCTGGGGGCCACCCGAGCGGCACTGCTCCCCACCTCCTGTCACATTTGTGGCTGCCAGTAGTGGCTGTGGGGCTGGGAGGATTCCTATGAGCCGCCTGCCTTTGTGGCTCCCTCACTGGATGTCATGGGGGAAGGTGGAGGTGTGGGGTACTTGTGAGCCCTGTGGTGGGGACATGGATGTCTCACGCTGTTCCTCAGCATTGGCACTGTCGCTGTCCCTTTCTGTCTGGCCTGAATGGTTTGGATACTGATTTTAATTGCACACTGAGGTAGCAGAGTTGCTCCCAGCCTCCAGTTTCTGTCTTCCTCCCTGCCTAACCACCCCAGAATGCTCCTTGGATTATGTGCCCAAGGAAGCATTTCTGGGTGAGGAGCATTGCAATCATCTTTCAACCAGCCCCAAAAGATAGGCTGGACTCCTGGAGGGGCTGTGGTCCCCCTCTGCTGCTCCCTCCCCAGGGCGCCGCTTTTCCAGGTGTGCTGGTGCAAGAGTGGGTGAAAATTGACACTGCTGGGGCAAAGGCTTGAAAGTGACAATTAAGGAGTGATTAAGACAGCATGCATGTTGGTGTGTGGACGTGATGCAGTGGGAGATGGGTTGCCTCACGTGTGCCGCAGTGTGTGTGGGTGCAACGGGAGATGCTCCCAGGCAGTGCGGCAGCGTGGTCCAAGGGTGCTGCAGCATTGGGCAGTGTTACCCCCAGTACAAGCTGCAGCATGGGAGCTGTAGCGAGGAAGGGGCCAAGTACGGCTCCTCACTCCCACTGCAGCAGAGCATCACTGAGCAGGTGATTGATCCCAGTATTAAAGGCTCTGGGAGTGTGAGACCTCGTCTCCTCGCTCACCCTCCCGCTCCCTGACTTACCTCCAGTCGTGCAGCAAATACAGGCCAGGCCACTGAGATACCAACTTTGAAGTGTGAAGTTCAAACGCTCCCTCTGTCCTCGTCCCCTCTCCCATGTCTGATGGGAGGCACGCAGAGCGGCAGGAGCACCAGGCACATGAAACAGCCCAGTTCAAAGACCAGCACTGCAGCTCCCACTTGCAAGCCGAGTTAAGTTTGCAGGCAATTACCCGGTGGTGTTCCCTGCCTTTGCTCCCGGCCTTTTCCCTTGCAAACTGCCTGCTCCCTGCTTTGCTTTTAGGGGAGGAGCCTGGCTCCAGAGCAGGTAGGAGCTGCATCGGGCTGGGCTCCTGCCTGCAAGTTACGGTGGGGGATGCTGCAGCCCTCCTGCGCCCCATCCCATGGTTCCCACAGCTCCGTCTCGGCGCTGAATTGGGCTCAGGCTGAGCTGGCCTTGAGGATCAAGGCACAGAAGCTTTTTGTGCAGGAGGCAAAGCAAGGCAGCAGTGCTTTGGCCTCATTCAGAACTGACACGTGAGGACGAGACCAAACCCAAACCCTTTTCTCTCCAGCTGCTTTCTGGCTAGAGCAGTGCAATGGGGATGGCTCACCCCACGCTGGATCCCAGGGTGCTGTGGGATGCTTGTGTGCTCGGCCGGAGCTGGGGCTGTGTGTGCATGGGGAGGAACCATCCCCTTCCCCGTATGAGGCAGAGGTGAGACGGCTTGTGTGAGCTGGACTTCACAAGACATCAAATGCACTGCAGTCAGATGGAAATTGGCTCTTGGAGCTCCTTTCTTCTGGCACCGAGCAGCTCCCCGGTCCTGCTCCCCCCTCAGAGGATGGCTGGGCTGATAATATGAGGAAGTGCCTGCTCCCCTCCAAGCCGCTGTGCTTGGGATCTCATCTCCAGGCTCTCTGATGATTTGCATTAATGTTTACTTAACTAACCGAGAGCCCTCTTACATTCCAGCTGCCTTTGCTGGGGGGCTCGCACGGCTTGGGGGTGGCAGCAGGACCGGCAGAGGCATTTCTGGGCTGCCTCCTTTGTGCCCCAGGAATCTCCAGCTCTTAGAAAAAAACTCTCTTTGCCAGAAGAATGGGCCCTTCTCCCTATTTACTTGAAAAGGTGTCCCGGATTTGTGCCCAGCCAGGCCCCTGCATTGTTCCTGGGCAGGATTTCAGTGGGGGAGCTGGCTAATTTGCAGTATTTTACATATCTAATATGTTGTCAGAAATGCTTTTAAATCCCTATAATATTTAATTAGGAGGCGGCTTTTGGCTTATTAGGCGGGAAAGGGGCTGTCTAATTAGCTATTGGCAATTTCATACCCATGCAGGTAATTAAGTTAAGTAAAAGCTGGAGGCAAGCTCCCATGCACACATCCGCCCCATTTTGGAGCTGCTCTGGGGTGCAGTGAGGTCAATGCCTGTTGTCTGGCCTCAGAGCAGCATGTACCCATCCAGGTCTGTTGCCGGGCTTTCCCCGTCCGTGGGGCAAGAGACAGCCATTCCCCATGGCAGGGACCATGCCCAGCCTGCAGTCCCAGCTGCAGCAGGAAATCTCCACCACGGTTGGGTCTCCAGCCACCTCCCACGGGGCTCTGACAACTTCTTGGGTCCATGTTCTGCTTGTCTCCCAAACCCGGTATTTTTAATCTCAAAACTGAGCTAGGATCTGACAAAATGTGAATCATCCAAGAGACGTAAGAGCGGGCGGAGTCCCTGGCAGACTGGAGTGTATTTTTAGCCCGCACGTGTTGGAATTTGACTGTTTCTTTGGGGAAAAAGGAGGTTTTCAGAGCTGAGCGCCTAGCTCTGGCCACACCGGGAGCCCTGCTACCAGCTCCTCGTTGCATTGCCCGCCTTGAAAATGAAAGTTTATGGCAGTGTGGGAAGGAGGACGAGGGTCAGGTGTGCTGCACAGCCCCTGCTCACCCCTCCCATCGCAGAGGACCATGCTGGCACTCCAAACCCTGCCCTGTGCCCACTGCCGGGAGCTCAGGGATGCTAGCATGGGCACATGCACACAACTGGGTGCTGGCTGCTTGCCCTTCTGCCGGCCCAGGCCGGCAGCTGTGGCTTGGGGTAGCATGACTTGCAGCTGGTCATGGCTGGGGCGCTCCCAGGAGCGTGTGTGTCTCTGGGGGCACCAGCACCCAAAGTTGCACCTGAAGCCCAGCCATGCTGCCGTGCCCTTGCACACGTGCCAGTGACAGGTGGCACGTATCCCCTCCTCAGGCTGCCCTGAGATGGTTCCCGCTGCATCCTGTGGTGGATTCCCAGCCCAGGATGCCCCCGCTGTCAGACAGGGCCCCCCAGCCACCTACCTCCCTCTGAGGGGGCCGATATCTGCCCGGCTGTGCCAGCGTGGATCTCTCCCCCTCTGCGGGGTTTGCAGCCAGGACCCTGCTGTTTGGGAGATTTCATCCCCCCCTTTAATCTTGGTGGCTGGAAGCTGGGGAGCTGATAATGATGAAGGAGGGTAAATGTCAGCAGGAAACCAGCTTGAATCAGAACTGTTAAAAATAAACCCGACAGGCCTGCTCTGGCAGGGGCAATCGGCTTTGGCGTCTCCTCTCCCAGGGTCCTAGACCACGAGCTGCAGCCATGCCGAGCAGCGCCAGGCTGCGCGAGCAGCCACGCTGGAGGCTGGCTGCAGCGTTGGCACATCCAGCAGCTCCCTTGGAGCTGGAAGCAGTGACACCCCCAAGCCAGCTGGGGCGCAGGGTCCTGTCCCCTCTCCCTGGATGCACCCTGGATCTCCCCTTAGCGGGAATCCCCACTGCAATCCCGGCTGGGCTTGAGCTAAGTTTTAGATGGAAGAGCGTAGCATGGGAGAGGGGCACAGAGGTGAGCTGCTTCTGCCACGCGTGCTTTTTTGTTAGGGATCCCCATGAGCTGTGTGCTCTGGCATAGCGTGTGTGATGGCCGTGAGATGCTCAGCCTTTGTGAAAGCACCTGTGACTGTAGCTACCTCCTGGGAAACGCACAGTGTCTCCTTCCCAGCTCAGTTGGGCTGTGGCAGGAGATGAGGACGTGCAGGTAACACAGCCCCTGGCTCTTCAAGCAAGTCTGCAGGGCAGAGTCAGCCACAGGCTCTTGGGGTCACAGAGCTGGCGTCCCCACCTGAAGTGAGATGCGCTTGGAGCAGAGACAGGAGGTGTGTTGTTAACTTCAAAGATAATTAACCTCATGACAGCTTGCAAAGGGATGTGGGGCTACTCCATCACTTGAGCTTTAATATGGAGGCTGAAGGTCTGTGCAAGACCCCCAGGCTCAGGGCCGGGGCTCCCCAGCCTGTGCCTTGCGGTTGGGTGCTGCTGCTGGGCTCGCTGCTTCTCCGAGGCTTCATGTGTGTGTGCATTGGGGAAAGGCAGGAGGAGCACCCCGATGTGCCTCCAGCAACTCATTTCTGCCTCCCCAAAACAAGGAGGAGCTGTTGATCCCCAGCACAGGCGAGGTCCGTGGGCGGCAGTGTTTTGTGACCGTGGGGGCTGCAGCTGTACTAACCGCCTGCAGGCAGAGGCTTCCCCAGACTACTTTTGTGCCGGGGGCTCTTCAAAGAGCTGTTCTGTGGAGGAAAGCCCCGTGGGCAGGGGTGCAGCTCCCTGTCCCCTATGGCACGGCCATGACTGAGTGCTGCTCTCCCAAACCTTCTCAGTAGTGTTGTTACTGGGGCAAGGGCAGCCCCAGCTTAGGCCCAGCCTTGTGGCTGGTCTTTGCTGCCCTGCCAGCAGTTTTAATCACGGCTTTGATGTGTGCCACATGGGATGGAGTCTCTTTATCTGCTGGTTGGGTTTTCCCTGCTGTGTGGCCTGTACTTGGTTCCCATGCTCGGGCACGCTTGCAGCCTCACACTCGCTCTGCTCCGTTTCCCACCCTCCTGTCCTGTCAGACCCTTATCCTGTCAGGGCTGTTTCCTCCCAGCCCTGTGTAAAATCATATCTCTTTTTCCAGCTGCTGGGCTGAATTCGAGACGTTGCGCTGGCTCCACCCTGGCTGCCAACGGTGGCTGATGCTTTCACCCCACAATGTGTCTGCCACCTTGCATCCTACCGCTGGCTCTGTGGTTGCTCCCAGGTGCTTTCAGGAAGCCAGGCTAGGAGATGCAGCCACTGCTGGGGCAAGAGTTTTGTCTGTCTTAGTGCTAGGGCTGAGCGTGAGGAGCCTGAAGGACCTTTGGTCATGCCAGGGCGTCTTGCCAAGTAACTCCAGCGGGATCTTGCAAGGTTCAACATTGGTTTCAGAGCATCCTCCAGGCCAGAGGGAGTTTGCTTTAGCCATTCCCAAAGCTGGGACGAGGGTTTAAAGTTGCTTTCCCAGGACCTGCAAAGCTGAGGAGCAGCATCGCCAATCTGCAGCATCGCTCCTTGGCTCACCAGCCTGCGCCAGATCTGGGACAGCCGGGATGCAATTCGCAGCTTGGCTCAGCCTCATTCACACCTTGGAGGAATCCAGGAGGGCCGGCAGGGCTGCCTTCACACTTATTAGCAATTAAAAGCTTCAGAGCCTGGGAGTCAATTAACTCTGAGCTCAGCAGTGCCGCAAACCCAGGGGATGAGCTTGCTAACGAGAGCCACAGCCAGCTCCCCACAGGGCTCAGGGCTGGCTCGCCAGAAGAGCTGTTTGCTTTTTCATTTACACCTTGGATGAGTGTTGCTGCACAGAGTTCGGGGTGTCTTCTCAGGCATGAGCTGCAGGGCAGGAAGCACACGCTGCGTGCTGGAGGGTGCAAGGTGTCCCGGTGCACAGGGCTGGAGCCTGGCACCTCTCCCGGCATGGCACAGCACCGTCACCCAGCAAGGCCCTCTGTGCACGAGGTCATGGTGAGGTGAGGGGGGACTGACCTTGTCCTAACCATGATGGGGCTGCACGGGAGGGTCTTGCTGTGGCGCGCTGCCGTCTGCCAGAGGTAGAGCCACGTGTGGTCCAGCAAATCCCTGCTGCTGCTCCCTGGCTCACTCTGCCCCAAGCTCTGGGAGCTGCTAGGCTGCGATACCCTGATTTGCTGGGCACTCCTGGGACGTGCTGGGTCCATGAGCACTGGGATGATGCTCTGCCATGGGCAGTGGTTTCCCTCTGCAACAGCAGAGCAGTGGGGTGGTGAGCTGAGGGTGGGTTTGGGGGAAAGCTGACAGGGCCATGCAGCTTAGGGGAAAGGGATGGCTCTGCATCTTTGATTTGCAGCATGTGGGGAACATGCTGGAAATGAGCCGGGCGATGGAAATGTGAAGCGAGTAGGTGCACGAGCTGGAGGGTAGTGTGGGAGCTGAAAAGAAAACATGCTTTGATGGAGGGTTTTGTAGGGATTTCCCGCTACTAGATGGTGAGACAGAAGCACCAACGTGAAAGGGGGGAGGAGAACAAGCTTGCTGAACACCAGGGCGAAGGGGACTGGGAGGTGGTGAAAAGCAGGGATGAGGAGGAGCAGGAGGCCATGCAGCGATGGGGCCACCGGCTGGGTGCCTCAGCTCCTGGTGGCAGTAGGACACCAAGACTGTGAGCCGGGCAGGTGCAGTTTCAGCACCCAGTGTCCAGCCAGACACTTGCTGGAGGGGACGAGCCCTCATGCAGCACAGTGGAACCAGGGGAAGACATGTCAGCTGCACAGCAGGTCCCTTTGCAGGCAGTGGCATATTGGCTGCTCCCAGGTGTGTCCTGCAGGACATGCCTCGACCCGCCCTGGCCTCTGCCGACCGTGGGGCACTGGGCACAGTGGGTGCTGTGGCACTCTTGAGGCACTTTAGGATGCTGAGGAGCTGGTGGTAATGCCTTAGCCTGGCATTAGCTCCCCTTCCCGCAGATAATGAGGTTGCAGGAACAAAGGGACAGTGTGGGGAGGGGATGGTGACAGGCATGCAGGGCTTGCAGCTTATTTCACTTGTGCTTCCATTAAAGCTGCTGCTTTTAACTTGTTTCAATCTCTGAAGAGGCTCCAGGGCGGGTGGCAGATGCTTTATTCCCCCTCCCTCCCACCCTCCCCTCTTTTCCGTGGCCAGCTCCCCTTGTTCCCACAGCATCCCCCTTCCCACTGAGGCGAAGTCCCACGGCTCTGGCTTTGCAGCGCAGCCCACGCAGGAGCCGCTCCTTGCCGGAGCTGGACTGGAGCCACCACACAGGCGCTGTCCTGTGCAGAGAGCTGCTCAATGAAGCCCAGCTCACACAAATGCCTTCCCTATGCAGATCATCCAGCTTGCGACAGACGTTGCATGTCCCCAATGTCCCTTGTGCCCAAACACAGGGCTGCTGGTGTCACCTGTGGTGCATGCATCCACGAGTCTTGGCATCCCCCGTGCACCCCCTTGGCATACACGGCCACCCTGGTGGCACCACAGGTAATACCAGCCGGTGTCAGTCGCTGCTGCTCTGGTAAGGACAGCAGCCTGGGTCATGATATGTGTCAGCAGCGTCCCTTTGAAGCTGCTAAGATTTATGCATGCCCTGAGATGTTTTGCTAAATCAGGGCCACCACACTGGGGCTAGGACTGTTCTCACTAACTGTTGCCGTGAGCATGTGTTGTGTTTTACACATGTGCTGCTCTGCTCTCTAGCTTCAATGTTTCGGGAAGCATCTGCATCTCCCAGGAGGGAAGGCTGGAGTATGGGGTCAGCACGGCACTTTGGGAAGCCTTTCCCGCCACAGGAGCGGTGTGAAGCATTGTTCCCTGGTCTGGCAGCGTTCACTTTTACTCTTTGCTATGTGTACGTGGTGGACAAGGAGAATTTGTTGATTGGGCTTGTGTCACTGAGGTCTGTGGTCTGAGATGCTCAGCATGACATTGTGATGTCTAGCAGTGTGTTGCCTTACTCCAGCAAAGGATTGTTTTGTCCTTATATATATGGGCCTGGCAAGGATCCATCGCTTTTGCTGGTGCTGAGATAACAAAAAATACTACTGCAAAGAACCTGAGGTGGGGATGGGGGCAGCTCTCCTAAGGGAAGTGATTATTTATTGTTGCTTGGACCTCAGTGGACATGACTCTGTGTGTCATCCTGCCTGCCAAGAGGTGCTGAGGACTCTGGTCCCTTTGGGAGGACCATCCCATGGCCAGGAATCACATCAGCCCCTGCCACGAGTGGTGTGTGAGCAGGTGATGGACACGAGACATATGTGGCCTTTGCACAGGGGAGGGGACCCCTAGGGCCAGGCAGCCTCTTTGGCTTGGAGCACGGGGATCCTGCAGCTCGCAGGTCGGGGCATGAGCCCTGCTTCCCAGCTGGGCTGGGCTAGAGGCTGCGTGAAAGTGCTTATNGACCCCTAGGGCCGGGCAGCCTCTTTGGCTTGGAGCACGGGGATCCTGCAGCTCGCAGGTCGGGGCATGAGCCCTGCTTCCCAGCTGGGCTGGGCTAGAGGCTGCGTGAAAGTGCTTATAGAGGCCAAACTCGCTGTGCCACCCAGGAACAACGAACCCAGCACAGGACAGGAGAGGCCAGTGGTGGCTTTCAGGGTGCCATGGTGGCTAGGAGAAGGATGCCTGGACCTCCTTGTTTCTAGGGCCCCCGTAGGGACACTTCTCTGCCTTTGCACAGTGCTTCACTGTGTTACAGAGATGTCTCCTCTGCTGAATACAGGTTGCTGCTGTCATCCTCGTCCCCTCTGGCTGTACCGTCCCTGCTCCATGCACCCTGTCCCGAGTACCCGTCAAGGCTGTCTGGGTTGGGAGGCAGTTTCTGTGGCTGCAGGTTGCGGTCTCCCCCAGCACGCTGTGGGTTGTGGCACCCGGAGCCAGGAGGATAATGAGATCTTAATAGTCCAATTATATCCCATCAATTTACTCAGCACGTAATTGTTGGCGGCTGGGGCTGCCTGATGAATCGCTCGCTCCGGCTGCCGGCCGGGAGGGCTGTGCCGCGCCGCCCAGCCTGGGATGCTCCTTGCAGCAGCCAGCTGCTCTCCCTTGAACCGCCGCAGGAGTGGCTCTCTCCCCTGCCCTGACTCGCTGCTCACCCTTCAGGAGGGGCAGGGACAAGAGTGGCAGGCAGAGACTGGAGCGGGGACCCTGGCACCCTGCCCTGGCTGGGCAGGGTGTGCCAGCGTTGTGCAGACCCCAGGCTGACATCCCCCACGCTGCTCTGGGGAGCACAAGGGCTCTACACCTACGCCCCCCCACTAAAACAGGCTGATGGAAGTCACTCCTGCTGGGTGGCAGTCCCTGCCAGCTGAGTGGTGGCTGAGCTGTTGGCCGTGCCTGGCAGCGTGGTGGCTACCAGAGGTGTGCCCAGCTGGGCTCCTGGCAGCGGAAACCAACTCCCTGGGCATCCACCTGCAGGTGTTCCTAGCTGCCGCAAGGCATTGCAGGTGCATCCCCACGCTTTTCTTCTCTTCATTTCCCTTTGGAGCTGGTTGTGGCTGGGAGTCCCATGGACTGACAATGCCTAATTTGGAGGAGTCACTCTTAGCTGTGATTTTAAGCCTGCCTTTGTGATTGTGCTGGTCATCCCTTGTTCTGGTGTTGTGGAAAGCTGCAAGTAATGTTCCCTTTCCCCCTCTGGACCCTGACCCATCCCCTCTCATTTCCCCTTCTGACCCCTGCCAAGGTGCCGTTTCCAGACACCCCACGTTCTCTTTCCTGAGCAGCATGGGCTCACGCTGAGCCCACCGTGCTGCACTCTGGCTTGTTTGCACCCCTGCATCAGGCTCTGCCATCCCACCTTGTCCTGCGCAAAACCCATCAGCCCCAGGGGCCAGGGTCACAGCAGGTAGCAAGCAGTGCGCAGGCTCCCCGTGACCTTGGGGATGGCGGAGTGAGGCAGGGCTGAAGGGGGTGGGAGGTCTGTCTCATCCCCCTCGGCCAGGACAGAGTGGTGCCGACAGCTGGGCCAATGGAGCCCATTAAATATCAAACAGCCTGACATAATGCTGGGGGCACGCTCTGGGAGGCTGAACCTGAGACAGGGCTGCAGGGCCCCGCTCACACTGGTGCTGGGGACCAGGCAGGTGACACAGTTGACAAAACCCTGCCTCATTACCCCAGCACCGTGGTAATGCAGCAGCAGGGCAGCTGCCCCGTACCTCCAGAAAGCAACTCCCCTCTGGGACGCCCCTCCTTGGGCTCTGGGTCCTTGCAGCACTGGGGACTTGTGTCCGTCACCTCAAATGGATCATGTGGCTGGAACACGTGGGTGACACTTGTTTCCCCCAGCACAGGGCAGCGGGTGCTGATGCTGCACAAGCAGTGGGTGCAGCCACTCCTCACCTGCAGCGACAAATGGGAGTGCAAAACCCCTGGGGGACTCCAGACAGTCAGCCGCTAATGCAGGCACTGATTAGTCTGTTGATCCTGCGTAATGCAGGAGTCTTTCTGTCCCTTCACGCTCGTCCTTGTCACCTGTCAGGTGGTGGAGGTGGTGGTGTGAACAGCCGTGCCGGCAGGGCGGCCCCAGCCTCTGCCCTGGGCAGGCTGTGCTGGGGCAAACTGCGTGTGTGGGGTGACCCGAGGGACACTGGGCTGCTTAATAGCTGCTGGTGCCACAGTACTTGCTGGTTAGTCCTTGGTAGGCCCTTTGGCTTGGGGAAATGCCAGCTGCACCCTGGCACAGCCTCCTCCGGCACAGCACCAGCGAGTTGAGGCTGGGATCCGGAGAGCACCTATCCCAGCCTGAAACGCTGGTGCTGCCCAGGGCTGCGTGGCTTTGGTTGTGAGTGCAGCTGCCTTGTCTGCTCGAGACTTGGTGGACGGTTGCTGTGGCCGAGCTGGTGCCTGCAGCAGCTGGTCACAGCGTGGAGTGGAGCTGCTGGCAGAACCGCCTGGCCCGTGAGCAGGGACCTGTCATGCATTTTCATCATGGAAACAGCAGCCTGGCAGCAACTGAAACGTCAATGCCTTTGATCTGCCCCAGTGAGCGGGAGAGGGTCTGGGAGACCACCGGATGCTACCAAGTGGAAGGTGAGGAGGAAACAAATTAAAGAAGAGAGCAATCCCCTCTACTTCACCCACCTGGAGCTGGCAGCCGGTCCTGGGCGTGNTGATCTGCCCCAGTGAGCGGGAGAGGGTCTGGGAGACCACCGGATGCTACCAAGTGGAAGGTGAGGAGGAAACAAATTAAAGAAGAGAGCAATCCCCTCTACTTCACCCACCTGGAGCTGGCAGCCGGTCCTGGGCGTGCAGGCGCTGCCAGGACAGAAAGCCGCTTGCCTGCCACAGTGTGTCTCCGTGGCCCTTACCGGCATGGCTGGGACACAACACGGGCTGCAACTCTTGCCTGGACGAAGGTGCCCTGGTGACTGCTGATGCCGGGCAAGACGGACCTCTGCACCACTGGCAGAGCCAGCCGCGGTGGACGCTGCCAAGCCAGGCTGCCTGGCGAGGGGAGCACGGTGCAGGAGGGCTGCCAGGCCGCCCCAGCGCTCTTGGCAGGCAGCGGGGGGCTTAGGGGACGTGGGGCCAGCACCGCTGGGAAGCAATTACCTCCCCGCTGCGTCCGGCCCTAATCCCCTCACACGGCGCGAGGAGCCGGCTCGCCAAACAAGGCTCAATCAGGTTAAAGTGTGAAGTCAGGATTAGCCGAAAGAATGAGAGTGTGGTAATAGTCCCGGCCTCCCTGCCCCGCCGTCGCAGCCCCGCTGTGGCCCCCTTCCTCCCTCCCACCCGCCCTCTGGCCCACCGGGCTCTTGCTGGAGATTAAGGCTGATGGGGTTTGTTTGCTTGAGTGGGCTCCCCACTGGGAAGCAATGTCGAACAGTTTTGCTCCGGTGCCCTGCGGCATGCTGGGGGGTTGGCTCCCGCTGCTGAGCCCCTGCCAACGTCGAGGGAGCCGTGTCCCCATGCCTGGCTCGTCGCCGAGGCTCCCTGGGGACTGGTGGTGGTGGGGCAGGGGCTGCTGGCTGCCAGGAGAGCCAGCGCTGGGGGGCACCTCCTGACCTGCTGCAGATACTGCACCAACAACCATCATGCATGCAGT